>OZ008362.1:7264974-7661396 GCA_963931975.1 Cataclysta lemnata
CGCGCGCCCGCCGCGCCCCGCGCTCCGCCGCGCCGCGCCCTACTATAGCGCCACCACGCTGTGACTCGATCTATCGCTCGAGACCGAAATTAGCGAGAGTCCCCGCCGACTGTGTCCACTCGGCATATTTTTGTGTAAACTGTTCGTTGTTAAAGCTATTTATATTGAGATAAGAGGAATTATATTCTTAAAAGATGTCGAATGAGATATTTTTGTTAAGTAGGGCCCTAGGCGATGCGAGTATATTCTAGATGTAAACGTACGGTTAGATGAGACGTGTGAGATTGACGCTGACACCAAATAAATTGATGATTATCGATAGACTGTTCAAACTAAAGACTGTCGAGATCGTATGCATCGAATTAATAATTCTTCGTGTAAATAAATGACGATTCAGTTCCTTTCGAGTGTTATTGTTTTGATCATGTTGTGCTTTCGGTGTGATCGCAAGTCATAGCCCAGTCATGTACCGACCGGCTTGGGTCCCGCGCCACCCGTCATCAACAGCCTCACGACCTGTCATGTAGCGTCATCATCAAAACTCTCACAGTATCGATAGATAAGTGTATCACAACATAGGCGCCCGTGCATCTCAACATATTCTGCGTTAACTTTTGATACTTAGATATTCCAAGTCTGGAAAACTTTCTACAGACTCATCGGGGCTTTTACCTTTTTCATACTTAGTACTTAGCATAGAAGGTTTTCCAGCCGTAACTGTCCATTTTAATGTTTAAAACTTGTTCTCGATACGGTACGATTTTAAATTTAAGGCGATTTTCGAGAGACCTTGTGAAATTACTGCATGTGTGATATATTATACGAGTAAAAGGGGAATGTTGAATTGTCTTCCATGGCACCGTAACCTTATGTGAAACGAATGGAAGTGCTGGGAACATTTCGTTCGTCAACTAACAATCGTAAATAAGCTTTCGTCGCTTCTCATACATCGGTACTAACATCACTATGTTAACCCTTGGTAACCATAAAACCAGTATAACTTTGTAGACTAAAACTTGAAACATCAATATCATTTTCGCCATCACTTTTGCCTAAGTAGATAGTTTCTTTTTGTCTTTTTATCTTTATGGTATTCGAATGCTTGTTCTACTAATGGGGTGTTTGGATGTTATCTAATTTTATACCGACTATCGGATGGATGGTGGAATGATGAGCAGTTGGACGAGTTCCGTCTGGAGATCCAGAGACGGGACCAGGAGATCCTGGCGATGGCAGCCAAAATGAAGGCTTTGGAGGAGCAGCATCAGGATTACCAACGGCACATAGCGGTGCTTAAGGAGTCTCTATGTGCTAAGGAAGAACATTACAGCATGTTGCAAACTGACGTGAGTGAAGTATTTTTTTTTGTTCAAGAATTGAATCAATTGGGCACAAAATACAATTACAATAGGATCACGTATTATTGTTTAAAGTAATTTTTGGCTAGTCTCCTTTAGCTAATGCTATGAACAGTATCATCACCAAAACAAGGTCACAGTTAATTGTTCCAAAACTGAAACACATAATACTCCGTAGATCTTGGCAGTATTTGAAAAATTAATTGTTAAACACATTTCAACTACCCGTAAAATACGTGCCCTTGAGTTGACTACAACAATATCTAAAACCTTGCGTTCACCAGTGTCTGTTTGCAGGTGGAAGAACTAAAGGCTCGCTTAGACGAAAAGAGCAGAATGGTGGAGAAGAAAACAGCAGCAGCTTTAGGGGCAGCACATGAACTAGCAGAACTGAGAGACCATTCTGAAATCAAGGATAGGAAGATCAATGTGCTACAGAGGAAGGTAATGGGCTTCCAACTAGATCTGCTAATGCTAGAGAAACTACAGATCATAGGCCAGTCCAAAGGTAGAATAAAGCTATTGCTATTATAGCGATGGGTAATAGAAAAAGTTAAGTTTGTTGATGAGACTGATTTTGTATTAAATAAAGACTGATTTTACATTCTTTTTCAAGTAATTTGCACTGTACAAACTAGGAACCACATTAGTTTATATGTATATTATTATAATTAAAACAGTGTTATTTTAGCCTAAAAGATTAAATATTTTCAAAATATTGAAAAATATATTCGAACACAATACAGAGAAAATTAAACTCGAAGTAGTTTTTGTTAATTTATTTTATGTTGTACGTTATTGATTTTCGATGAATCATTAGTATGTTGCGTCTGAAGATAAGGTCAGAGTACAATACAAATGGAGTTTTATAGAATAAAAAAGAAACACGTGAACAATTATATTTTGTAAGCCTATCGATGTTAATAATCATAGCCATGATAACAGACGTCAGTCATAAATCAAATCCGTGTCATTAATTGTCATCGTCGAAATTAACATTAATAAAGTAGCAATAAATTGAAATCCTTCTTAAACTTTAATTTAAAACATATTTTACTTTGAAATTAATTTCAAACATTTCCGATAAAACGTTTTAATTTTCGACACCGGAAACGCCAGTTCGTCAATTTTGACAATTGATCTTTTTAATTTTCGAGTCAAGAATGATTTTGCCATTCGTCCACGACAGTTACGTCATTTGGCGCTTACGTCTGTTTAAAATGACCATTCGGTATTTCAATCAGGATTTTTTGTATAAAAACGACGGAATTCAAAAGAAATAAAAAATACGGGTGTCTTCATTTTCGGTTTAATTTCATATAACATCATAATAAAAATATGTTGAAAAATGAAATGTTGTCAATTAGTAAAAAAAAATAATCAATCTAATTAAACATACGTCGGAATTCCCATTAGCGACGGCGTACTTTTGAACTAGCATACACTGTAGGTACTGTTATTCTTTAGAACTAGAACAGACGTCGAAATATAAAACTACGAACTTCAGTAGCAGGGTCAAGATTTATTTTTATTTCGCTATCTTTACAAACTTCGAGGAAATCGATTTGATTAGGCACATCGATAGGTTTGAATATTTATTGTTAGCATTCTGAACCTATAAAATGCTTCAATTATTTATATGCCATCTGTAGCCTTGCACGTTTTCCATTCAATTTCCCTCTGTATTCGAATAATCGGTTCAATAGCATCACGATATTCCATTATTAGCATCAAACGATTTATTGTCCGTTTGCCTATGTTATGCGCCACATATTCTATATGTTCGTCCTTAATGACCCTAATTTGTGTCATTTTAATTATTCAGATAGATATCGTGGGATCGTTTACAGAAATGTATTTCGAACAAAACTTTTCAATTATATTATTAGTTATTAAAACACCGACTACATATTGATGTGTATTGTATGTTTTACAAAATCAAATATGTACGTAGCGCAAGCTAGAATTAAGCTTTAGTATTTGGCTAGCACGCAGATTATTGTTATAAAACTTATAATTTTATATTTATTTATTGGTGTTTTTGTTATTATTTTGTTTGTGTTATAATTTTGGTGCTGTCCTTTTGCCAGGTATGTTATTTTTATTGGTTTTTGTATTTTATTTATTTATTTCAAAGGTAGGTTTTTCTTTTTACTATGACACTTAAATATAATCCATTTAAAGTTATCTATCAGTTTATCAAATAAACAAATCTTATTTCAGATTGAAAATCTAGAAGATCTATTGAAAGAAAAAGATAACCAAGTAGACATGGCTAGGGCAAGGCTCAATGCAATGCAAGCACACCATTGTTCCTCTGAGGGTGCTCTGTCGTCCCTGGAAGAAGTTATCGGTGACAAAGAGAAGCAAATACAACAGCTACGCGAACAGAGAGACCGAGCTGAACACGAGAAGAACGAGGAGAGAGAACTTCACGAGAGAGAAATAGCCGATTATAAAATGAAGCTGCACGCTTTAGAGAGTGAGGTGGAGAAGCTAGGCGCCAGACTGGAGAGGGCTCAAGCCGAGAAAGATAGGCTCGAAGCTAAGCTTGAGAGTTCTCAATCCGAACTTGGTAAGTCTAAGGCTGAGCTCGATAAAGCTGCCAGTGAGGTCGGTCGATCTGGCGCCGACTGGGAAGCAGCGAAACAGCGTTTGGCTCGACTCGAACTTGAGAACGAAAGGCTTAAGCATGAGCTCGAGCGATCGCAGACTACCTTCGGCAGAAGCACGCTTACTACCTCCCAAGAGCTGGATAGAGTACAAGAGAAGGCTGATAAGGTTTCTACTGAGTTGAGGAGGGCGCAGGCCGAGCTGAGAGTGACGCAGGCGGACGCTGAAAGGGCGCACTCGGAGGCTGGCGCGTTGCAGGAAAAATTGGAGAAATCGCAAGGCGAAGTTTATCGTTTGAAAGCGAAGCTTGAAAATGCACAAACCGAGCAAGATAGTCTTAAAGAGGAATACGATCGGTAAGTCAGCCAATGTTATATCCGATCAGGTTCAATCCAATCCCTTTAGATTTTTTAGTTTGGTCGAAGGTTGATGAAAATTAAATTACAGAACTCTCCAAAATACAACGTAGCGCAGCCTTTGTGTCAGCCAGTTAGCCATCATAATATTTACAGACTTATTGCTAAGCACCTGCAATTTATGGTAGAATCTCTCAATACCATTGTGCAGGTGTAATAGAATCACCACACTTCAGCCAAATCAGAGATAGAATTGTTGTACAAACCGTTATGCAATTTTCGTTTTTCGTAACTTTAACTTTACCCCGAAACTTTACGTGCTCTTGAAACTTGTTATGAAATTTCTATCTTGAAAGTTCTTGAAAATTATACAAAGCGCGACAGAACAAAGAATTTCTCAGATCGCAAGTATTAAGTATATATAAATATGCGTACTGAGTCTTTCTTTTTTATCGCACGAGATCAGGTCATAGTTTTATGTCACCCCCTGACCTGGAAATAGCATTTTCCGTACGCGTAGCTGGCGAAAAAGTCCACTTTATGGTCAGGGTGTGACATGAAAGTCATTTTTAGGTTACATAGTGTGGACGTTTACATGAGTTCTTTCCCCAATTTCGCTGAAGTATACTTTTAAATATTGACGCATCATATAGTAAAGTCTGATAATTAAATAAATTTATCAGACTACTATATGAGTTAATAAACACTGTATTCTTCCCAAATTTCTCCCGTGGATGTCGTCAAGGCGACTAAAGATAAATCAGCGATGATGAATGAGCAGCAGCGTTCCTCTTATACCACCTAGCAATGTACTGTGACTTTTGTGCCCGATAAAGGGCAATAGGCTCGCCACCTATTACATGGGACCTAACATAATTGGCGAAACGTGGGTGATAATTTACCTCTGCCTATCCCTTCGGGGATATAGGCGTGATTTATGTATGAATGTATGTATTCTTAAACGACTGCCCAATCAAAATACGTTTGTCCCTCTTAAACAGACTCCAGTCTTCCATCAGCCGCTTGCACTCGGAGCGAGACAAAGCTACCGCAGAACTGGACAAGGCTAGGGAGGAGTTGGAGAGGACCCAGGCGACTCTCGGCAAAGCCCAGCTGCAGCAAGACAAGCTCCAAGCTGCCTTGGACTCTGCCCATTCTGAGCTGGATAAGCTGCAGGAGAAACTCGACAAGTCGGCAGTTGAGAACAGGAAGGTGAGTGTGTTCTAGGTCTCTTTCTAGCTCTGGGTCTGGATTGAATGTAGAAGTCATCGCTAGCTAATACCCTGTGGTGACGGGAGAGTAAAATACAATTGTCACCTCCCCAAATCTCTCCCGTGGATGTCGTATAAGGCGACTAAGGATAAATCAGTGATGAGGAATGGGCAGCAGCCTTCCTCTTATACCCCCTAGAAATGTACTTCGACTTTTGTGCCCGATAAATGGCAATAGGCTAGTTAACCTCTGAATACCCCTTCGGGGATATAGGCGTGATTTATGTATGTATGTCATCGCTAGAGATTTTGACTCACCAAAACATTCGAATTGGTTGGTGATGGGACTTCTTTCAAGTCTACCTGGCTAGCTACCACAAAATCTGTCACCATAATAATAATATTGTGTTACTACAATAGTGATAAGATAGCCAGCCCCTCTGTGGTCGAGGGTTCCAGGTGAAGTTACTTACCATCAGGTGAGATGAAGGGCAAGAGCTTCCCTGTCTAGCATAAAAAAACAACCAACCACAACTAGGGTAGCACAAAAGCGCAAATAATATAAAATGGCCATTTGGTATCCCACCAATTAAAGCAACGTTTGACATCTATTGAATTTCGAAAGTGTTTGTTCGTTCATCATGGTATCTTTTTAGTATCTCTCTCTCTCTCTGGTCGTGATATTTACTGCTATACCCCATTCACTTGGACTTGAGACAAAATTTAAACAATTTTGTCTCTTTATCTACGAAATGCTCTTAAAAACAAGAAACGTGTATTCTAAAATACACTACATCATCAATTATAGACAAATAAAGCTGTTAGCTGCGTAGAAATATTAGTGATACACGTTTTTATTTTTGTATTTTATATTAAAAGACACATCAGGATTGTTTACTTTTTATCCGAAGCCCAAGTGAATGGGGTATAGTTACGTAGATTATAATAAAAATCAACAATTCTTAAAGCGGTGCGGGATTTCCCAAATATTTTCAGTTAGTCAGTTCCATAGAACCAACGTCATCATAGACCCATTCCGTTTGCTTGCAGCTACAAGTGGACCGCGAGAAGCAGTCGTACGACTTCGAGTCGCTCCAGTCGCAGCTGGACAAGGCCTTGGGACAGTCTGGGCGCTTGCAGAAGGAGCGGGACACGGCACAGCTGGACGCTGAGCGTTTCAGGGACAAGCACGACAAGGCGCAGGTACGTGACCCTTAAGAGGGATTTTTGAGCGGATTATTTTTGCGATTCCGAGTCGATTGCGGTGCACTATTGTCCCTTAATAACGAGCGGTGCATGACCAGACGCGTTTCTTTCGCGCATGTTTCGCGACAGGGGGCGCTTAGTTAAAACAGTTTTTGATTCTGGCTTACGTTACATTTTAATTTCTTCTGACTTCTTGTCTCCTGGTGATCTTATACATAAATCTCATCTTCCCTGTCGGGTACGGCAGAACAGAAAGCTACCACCCTCAATCTGTCTTGCGGGTGTCGTACAAAGGCAACTAAGGGTTAAGAAAGATATAGGTAGCAGCGCTGCTCTGGTGTTAATTCACCTTGCCAACTCCTTGGGGGATAAATAGGTTTGATTTATGTATAGCCGTGTGGTGACGGCAGAGCAGAATATACTTATGTCACCATTTCTCCCGTGGGTATCGTACAAGCCGACTAAGGGTAAAAATAGCCAATGAGTAATGGGCAGCAGCATTCCTTCTTTACCACCTAGCAATATACTGCGATTTTATGTGCCCGATAGATGGCAATAGGCTCGTCACTTATTACATAGGACCTAACACAATTGGCGAAACGTGAGTGCTAGTTCACCTCTGCCTGCCCCTTCGGGGATATAGGCGTGATTTATGTATGTATGTATTATACCAAACAATATCTAGCAGTTAGCAGTCAAAAGAAAGCCGTGACAGCAAAATGGGGTGTTGACGGTGTAGGGTGGAAGGAATACCTACCAAGGTATTCGATTTTAATATTAACATTATATAAATGTTAGAAAAATAAGTACAAAGAGTTTGGTGGTTAGAAAAAGAATTTCGAAAAATTATGATCTTGAGGCGGGAATCGAACCCGCGTCCGCTGCTATCCGGGCAGGTGCCTGACCGCTCGGCCAGCCAAGAGACTAATGACTTGCCGAAATTCTTCTTACCTTTACACTTCCCGTTGTAAGCCAACGGGTACCCTCGCAATGTAGAAATAAATTTCAAACATTCCAAACCAAATATTTTTACAAATACCGTGCGTTCGGTTAAGCTTGGGTTTGCTTTATAAACTATTCGATTTTAATTTTAACATTATATAAATGTTAGGAAAATTAGTACAAAGATTTTGGTGGTTAGAAAAAGAATTTCGGCAAGTTTATTAGTGGTCTTGGGTGGCCGAGCGGTCAGGCACCTGCCCGGATAGCAGCGGACGTGGGTTCGATTCCCGCCTCAAGATCATAATTTTTCGAAATTCTTTTTCTAACCACCAAAATCTTTGTACCTACCAAGATCACAATATTATGTCTACTCCAAATAGCATACGGAACGGAGCTGGACAAAGTGAATTTAGAAATGATTCGTTTTCATTAGCCAAATGTTTAGATGGTGACACACGGTGTAATCGTGCCACTGCTGTAACGCCTGCGACATGCTTCAGTCGCAATGAAAACCCAAATTTATTTCAAACTACACCAATGGTGACATCAGACAACCTTGAGTTGGTTTTCGTCCGAAAGTTTTGAGTTTGTCGTAGCCCGATGTTTAGTTTTAGGACTGATGGTAAATTTGCTTCGCACACAGAATCTGTTAACAAAGCTACTCACAGAATTAGTAGGTAGTCGTTTGTTATTAAAACATTACTAAGCGACTAGAAACTGAAAACCTGCATGATAATATGGGTTAAAGTATGTAATTGCCGTTTTATTGTAATAGGTTTTTGAATTGACATAGAATCTTCATGGTTTGAGGTTTTCGAATGAAACTTTTTTCACATGGTTTCTATGGTGTTCTTTTTTTAAAAAATGTGAAATATTTGAATATCGACTTTCAATTGTTTTTGTTGTTTAACTTTGACAAGAAAGATGGGTACTGCGAAAATTCGAGTGATTTTTGAATACGAATTTCGGTGCGGAAGTAACGCGGCAGAAACAGAGACGAGAAACCGTTTTGATCCTCCAGGAACTGCAGTTAGAAACCATTCGTCATCCTCCGTATTTGCCAAACCTTGCTGCAACGGACTAGCCTTTTTTGTGATTTGGACAATTATCTACGTGACAAGAAGTTTTCTTCCCAGGAGGCAGTACAAAATGCTTTCACACAGTTTGTGCAGTCTAGATCCTCAGAGTTCTATCGCAAAGGCATAAATGACCTTCCTATTAGATGGCAGCAATGTATAGATAATAATGGTATCTATTTTGATTAAATAAATTTGTTATAAACTAAAAAATAAACAATTAATATTTTCAGTATAAAACGGCAATTTCATTCTTTAACCACTAATATTTTCTTTAAAAGGAAAACTGACTGATTGACGTAGGTACCCCAACTACTAGGGATTAGAAAATTAAAATTATGCACCATGCTTCCTTTTAAAGTGACCACTAAGCCATGTGGTGACGTCAGAGTAGAAAACAATTGTCACCGCCCCAAATGTCTCCCGTGGGTGTCGCACAAGGCGACTAGGGTTAAAACAGTGATGAGGAATGGGCAGCAACGTTCCTCTTATGCAATCTAGCAATGTACTGCAAATTCCGTGCCTGATAAATGGCAATAGGCTCGCCACCTATTACATGGAACCTTACCTAATTGGCGAAACGTGGGTGTTAGTTCACCTCTGCTTACCCCTTCGGGGTTACATGCGTGATTTATGTAGGTATATATTCTACCTCTAAGGGTCAGCAATTGGGACTTGAAAGTGATGAAGTCCGTCAGTTTTAAAGCTAAACTATTCAAGTTAATAAAAAAAAGTAAATGTAAAAAAAAAATTTCAATCCACAGTTGTTAGTAACAGAGCTATGTAAAAAGTCGCCAGGTAAATTTTTGCAAGACAAAAAAATACTTATGTGAGAAAATTTCTTTACATGAGATGGCCAACCGTAGCAAGGATACGCCGTCTTTTTATATATTTTGGTAAAGTTCTTTCCCAGAACAAAAAATCTTGTACAAAGATTTTAGTGGTTAGAAAAAGAATTTCGAAAAATTATGATCTTGAGGCGGGAATCGAACCCGCGTCCGCTGCTAAAAATAAAAGTTCTTCTCATTGTAAAAGTTATTTGCAGATTCCCAATAATATATTATACCCTACTGTCCTATAGAACTATATAAGTGTACCAGTCCGCTATCCGAAATGGGAGATTCGTGCCAAATAAGTCACATTAAATATTCCGTCGAGACGAGGCGCCGCTATGTCTAGCTGGAGTGTGCTAGTTATAACTTAACCTCCTTCCCTAACCAATGCATTTACTATACTCCGTCCAATCCTTTATTTTCTATTTGACAGTTCTTATAGTGTTGTGACCATGTGATTAGTAGATACGATATCGATAATACAAATTCTTCTCACGGCAAACAAAATGCTAGCATTTTGTTTGTTTGCCGTGAGACTATGAAAAAATACATGTGCGAAAGTAACTGTCGTAAACAGGTTTTCTGCCGCACTCAGAGACATCAAATAATGTTAATGAGTACTTAATGTCAAAAATGACAATTCAAAACTAGTCGCTATTTTTACCGGGTCTATGGTCTAGCTTTAAATGAGATTTTGTGACATTAAGTACTCATTGAATTTATTTGACGTCTCTGAGTGCGGCAGTTAATGTTATTAGAAGAACCCAAAATACTATAATTTGGGATTGAAAAATTCATGTGGCCTGAGATAATTTAGAAGAACAAGAATTTATAATGAATGTCCATGAGAGTTCATCGAGTGTCAGTGACGACCTCGGAGTAAATAGGACTGAAGTAGCCTTTGCCTAACATTCCCCTCTGCCAAACGCACAAGCATCGGATGCCTGTGCGTTATATAAAACTAGTTGAGTCGCCATTTTAAAACCACAATAATCAGAACGTCTTACCGTGCAGAGCTCCCACTAAAATGCCTGCCTGTGCTGTTTTTTACCGTAAAAGAAAGTCGAAAACATCTAGTATTCAAAAAGATGGCGTCACATTTCATTTTTAAGTATTATTTTTAAGATTTGATATGTATTTACTTCATAATTTCATGTTTTAGCATACTACAATTTCAAATTTCGCGCTATAGTCTCGTGGGGAGTCGGCCGTGACGTCATCAAACGATCTTCCAGCGCACTCCCCACGAGACTACCTAGGGTTGAACATTATCACATTTCAATTAATTAGACAATAAATAAAAAAAGTTTGTTGTTAATAAATAAGTGTAATTTTGTCATTTTGTATTAATTAATTACCAATTATAATTTCGTTTTAACAATATACATTGCGTGTTTATATTTAGTTTAGTATTAAGTACATACCTACCTACACTTTTGCGGCCGCTTGAAGCCTATTTTTTGCCACACTACATGGAAATATAAAATCATAAGTGAATTAATAAAATAAAACAATAATAAGACTATTTTGCCATTTATTCATGCTGGGCGGCGCTCATAAACATTAAGAGTACCTATGCTGTATATGCTTACAGCGTCCCTGACTTTATAAAATAAGCATGGGTAAAAAGGTACCAGCACAGCCGATTATTTCTGAGAAACCTAAATTTTTTTCGAGCCACAGTACAAATTGTTTTTTTTTTTGTAATCAGCAACCCTAATTGAATTGCACTTCATTACTAGTGATGTCAATGTCATCGATATTACGATTTTACGAGGGAGTAATGAATGAATGAATAAAAGTAACATTAAATTTAAAATATGTATTATGATTTAAATCTATACACTGTGTTCCTGAGGTTATACATTAACTTCGGCATTTTATTCAGACTTATTAAATTGATCATTTTTTAATAAGGATTAAATTGATGATACTTTTATGAATTGAAGTTCCTTTAATTTTGAAATCCTAGAATAAAACTATAGAGATATAGAATAAAACAGGTCAAGTCCACCTTAAACCAAGTGGCATATATGATGTTAGTAATACGTGTGGTCAAGGCAGAGCAGAATATAATTGTCACCACCTCAAATCTCTCCCGTGGGTGTCGTACAAGGCGACTACAGATAAATCAGTGATGAGGAATAGGAAGCAGCGTTTCTCTTATACCACCTAGCAATGTACTGCGACTTTTGTGCCCGATTAATGGCAATAGGCTCGCCACATTTTACATGGGACCTAACATAATTGGCAAAACGTGAGTGTTAGTTCACCTCTGCCTACCCTTCGGGGATATAGGCGTGATTTATTTATGTATGTATGAGAGAAGAGGAAGTGAAATCTCCAATTTTTTTACATTTTGTCTGTCTGTATGTATGTTTGTGCACGCATCATGCATAAACTACGAGACGGATTTTGATGACATTTAGTATGATGATAGCTAAATGTCATTGTCAACATTTAAGTTAAATTTATTTTTTATTAATATTTAAAAGCTCCTTTAAAAAAACCGGTGGTCCAAGAGCAATACTTCGATTTACTAGGAGTTAGGTATGTGGCACCAAAGTCTTCCGTACATAAATGAAGCTTTTGGAAAATATTATTGTAGTATTAAAATCAGAAATGATCGGTATGTGTAGTTCAAGCGAAAATACCTTTGCCCCTAGCCGGTATCCTAATTGCTGTATTTATACTGTAAGCTTTCACATTCCCGAAACATCTAATTTTTTATTTTAATTTTTAGTTTTCCTAAAGAATACAGCATATGAAAAAAATGGGTTGATGCTTGTAATAGGCACGTCTCTTAGGCATTTACAAGAACAAGTACTATATGTTCTGTAAATTTTGAGCCGTCTCAGTTTCAGAAATTATCTAACAATAGAAGAAGATTTTATAGAATACAAGTTTGTTTTTCCTCGCAATTGTTTTGAAAAACGTCGTATGCAACTGGTAATTACACGCTCAGCTTCCTTACTATTACCTATTAAATTCCACATATTTTGATTTTTGATTCCCCTTAAAATTTACCAATTCCCAGTATTTAACAATTCCCAGTCTTTAAGAATACTAACGCAAAATTAATGCATTCATTCATTGAACGAAACTGATTTATCGATATTGATATTCTCGTGCTATGTCATGTCACACTCACACAATGACATTCGTGTGTTTGAATAGAACGTTAACACACTATTTTAAGTATGTGTGCGTGAATTTTAAAAATGTGTGTCGTATTTTGCATGTGTGCCTTTTGTAAATACGCAAAAAGTTTTTGTTTCTGTGTGCTGGCATTCAGTGTAGTAGTAACCTCACCCCCCGCAAAAAATGGCAGAAAAATATGTACGAGAAATTGACTAATGGCTACTCCAGTCCTATTTACTCTGAGGTGAAGACTCATCAGATATATTCGAAACATTAATAAAAGTTACCTGTCATTATAATTTGAAAATTGTTTCACTTTATGTCGACCTTATTATATTTTCATGCTACATTATACCTGAGTAACTAGGCTACTTTAATCCCGCCAAAAAATTAATGCGGTCAAAGTCGCGGGAACACAGTCATGTAGTTCTAAATAAATACCGATACAGTATTGATATGTCGATCCTAACTAACTTTTTTCATATCAAACGTTATACGTTTGATATTGATCGTATTTTTTAAAAACTACTGCACATCTTCTTCTCCCTGCTCTGGTCCCAGTCTATCTGGGGTAGTATGTTTCCTCTTCCATTCATATCGGTCAGACGTCATCAAGCCATTCACTCCCTTTTGATTCATATCATCCATCACACTGTAAAGGTGCTAGTGATGAATAAATGTACAGAAAAGAGACGGAACGGACCATGTCGAGAGAGCGATGAACGGAGAGAGTGATTGGAATGACAACATTCCAATCGATACTGCTCAAGGTTTTGGTTTAGGTTTTACAGCCGGCCGCCTGCCTGACACCAACCCTCTTTGGGTATGCTGTTGTTGGTGGTTTGCCCTCCACCATTCGGGCGCCCCAAGGTTCTACACCGGGCAATCTCCCTTAGTCGACTTTTACGACACCCATGGGATGAGTTGGGGCTGGCCTATTCTACGTTATTTGTAGGCCAGCATATAAACTACTGCACATATGGACTCAATTTGTCTTAGATTAATATAATATGGGATCAAGGAAAAAATTAAGCAGTGGTCATATTTTTAAACCTCCCATTTAAAAGTGATTTTTTTGCGAAACGTACATTCTAAGGGAGCTGTCAAATAGAAAACAAACGAATGGACGGAGTATAGTTCATGAGACTAGAAGTGGCATTTCTTAATCAATTTACCTACAATGTATAAACACTCTTTAACTTCTGTGTCACTAGGGCTAATTTTCTTATAGTCCATTAAGGTCCTGTTTCACAATCGACGGATAAGTTCTGGTTAGCTTACTTGGCAGTCCAATTGACATAAATTTCACATTACAACTGTCATATGATCTGCCAAGTGTAAGCTATCCAGAACTTAGACTTCAATTGAGAACATACATACATATAAAAATCACGCCTATATCCCCTAAGGGGTAGGCAGAGGTGACTTAACACCCACTTATCGCTAGTTTAGCTAGGTCCCATTCAATAGGTGGCGAGCCTATTGCCATCTATCGGGCACATCAATCGCAGTATATTGCTAGATGGTACAAGAGGAATGCTGCTGCCCATTACTCATTGCTGTCTTTACCCTTAGTCGCTTTGTACGACACCCACGGGAGAGATGGGGGTGGTGACAATTGTATTCTACTCTGCCGTCACCACACGGCAATCAATTGAGAAACAAACATTAACAAAAAATTCAAACATTAACCGCGACTAGGCAGAAGGCTACATATTTTTATTTATCAATATAATTATTATAATTGTTTGAGATCAGAAAACTAAAAACAAATAGGTGGGTAAATTTAAGAACAAACCCCCACTTTTCGCCAAATAAATTAGGTCCCATGTGGCGAGCCTATTTTGGCTAAAAATGGGACACAAAATGGTAGTATATTGCTAGGTGGTATGAGAGAAATGCTACTGCCCATTACTCATCGGTGTCTTAATCCTTAGTCGCCTCGTACGACACCCACGGGAGAATTAGGGGTGACAATTATATTCTTCTCCAGTTCTCCAGTTTCTCCCCAATTGCCTTAGATGGTGTACTCCTACCAATTTGCTCGGATTTCCGGTACCTTGGATCGCTCTTCCAAAGCGACGGTGATTTTGACCGGGATTTAAGGAATAGAGCGAATGTAGGATGGATGAAGTGGCGACAGGTCTCATCAACGATATGTGACCCACGGATGCCCTTTAAGCTTAAGGGGAAAATCTATAAGACGGTCATTAGACCTGTTGTCATATATGGATCAGAGTGTTGGGCTATGAAAAAGACTGATGAAAGATGAGTGCATGTGACAGAGATGCGTATGTTAAGGTGGATGTGTGGTGTGACACGGAGAGATAAGATAAGGAATGAGTATATCAGGGGATGTTTGAAAGTAGCGCCAGTGACAGAGAGACTGCGGAGTAATAGACTGGGATGGTTTGGTCATGTTATGCGTAAAGATGAAAGCTATGTTGGCAGAAGAATGTTAGGCATGAACGTGGAAGGACGTAGAAGAAGAGGAAGACCAACGATGAGATGGATGGATTGTGTAAAGGAGGACATGATAGCGAGAGGAGTGGATGAGAAATTGGTGAAGGATCGAAAGGAGTGGAAGAAGAAGACATGTTGTGCCGACCCCGCTTAGAGCGGGATAAGGGCAGGAGAAGAAGGGGACAATTGTATTCTTCTCTGCTTCACCACACGACCAATGATGATTTATGTCTGTCTTCTTCTCCCTGCCCTGTTCCCAGTCTATCTCGGGTCGGCGCAGTGTGTTTCCTCTTCCATTCATATCGGTCAGACGTCATCAAGCCATCCACTCCCTTTTGATCCATCACACCGTAAAGGTGCTAGTGATGAATAAATGTACAGAAAAGAGACGGAACAGACCATGTCCAGAGACCGATGAACGGAGAGAGTTATTGGAATGACAACATTCCAATCCATAACTGCTTTGATTTATGTCTGTGTAAATGTATAAAATTATAAACAGATTTAGTAATTGCTCGATAACGACACGTGTTTACCAACTGCAACATTAATTTTAGTGCTCGTAAAAGCTACTGCGGCTAGAAACTATTCCCGAACGACCATTAAATTATGTGCGAAACTAGGCTTACCTAACCTAGAAACGGGGAAGAGGTAAATGCCAACGTAGAGACATTGTGTATTACAGTGGCATAGCCCCATTCTCCCTATATTTTTCCATCCATTGTGAAGAGCTGGGCTCGTAACCAAGTGGCAATCCTTTCATAACGATAACGTGTCGAAGTTCGTCACGATCGGCCGTATTACTTTGGTATCTACAGCGCCTTAGCTTGCGCTACCAACATAACTAGGAACTGACGAAGACGATTTTGGTCACGTGATTTCACGACGACTTACGTCAAATCCCATACATTTTGCTTTATCGAACTTCGTTATCTTTGTCGGTATGTTACTTTTTCTAGGCCCCCAGGTGATGATGGTGATGAACTCTTATCGCCTGAGCCTTTGTGAAACCTTGAAAACAGATAATATCTTGGCTTTGTTCAGCCTCAAAATCTAAGACAATTTATTTGTCGTATACAAAAAATAACAAACATACATACATAAATCACGCCTATATCCCCGAAGAGGTAAGGCAGAGGTGAACTAGTACCCACGTTTCTCCAATTATGTTTGGTCCCATGTAATAGGTGGCGAGCCTATTGGCATTTATCGGGCACAAAAGTCGCAGTACATTGTATTGCTAGGTGGTATAAAAGGAACGCTGCTGCCCATTCCTCATAATTGATTTATCCTTAGTCGCCTTGTACGACACTCACGGGAGAGATTTGGGGTGGTGACAATTGTATTCTACTTTGCCGTCACCACACGCCACAAAAAATATATGCATCAGAAATATCTTACAAACAGACCTAAAGTACCATAAATAGTATACTAGTTAATAGAAGATACCTATCCGAATATGTGACGGACGAAGAAACTAAAAAAAGGTATCTTACATTTTTTTAGTTTCTTTACATAACAATGTTTGACATGTTATGCATTCCGTATTCCGGAACCCATAACACAAGCGCTAAAATTGCTGGTTAGGGCTAGACGGCAAGGACGTAAGTAATATTTATTTCACAAAAGCCTCTATGAGCTACGATCGAGTTCGTAGAGCATTCAATAAATCAGAGACTCTTTGGCAAAACTCCATAAAGTTCATGTTTGGCCTCCATGCTAACTAGATTCCGTTTTATGCCGCCAAAGAAGTATTGCGATGAGAGTCAAGGAAAATAGTTCTCGAATAAAACAACTAGGTTAAATCGTATAACATATTGTATATCCGATAGGAATATCTGTGTGCTGTAAAAGTTGGCCGTATATTTTTATACTGCCTTGCATTCGGCTTTGGGTTTGGGAAAACAGTTTGGTCATAAAGAGGTTTTTGGTTTGTTGTAACTTATGCGAAAGTTACTCTGTTTGTTTATAACGCTTTCGTCGAAACGTGGGTGTTAATCCACCTGCGCCTACCCCTTCAGGGATAAATAGGCGTGATTTATATAAGTGTCACAGTCAACTAGCTTAATTAGCCGTTCAATCAACAGCCTAGCCTCTTTACTAATTTTCTAATAGCACAAATTACTGGCACTCGCTGGCCGCTGCGCAAGCGAGCGTGCCGCCGACGCTCGCTTGGCTCGCTCGGCTAGTGCTGTTCGTTGGTTCATATACTAACCTAACCAACATACAAACCCATGTCGGTAAATAGAAAGGTTTTTGCCTGGCTGGCTGCTGCATATCATTCAGACCGCTTTTTTTGTGCCCGAAGTTAAAGGGCTACCCTCAGCGGGAAAGACGTGGGAACCTAATGAGTTCACGCCGAGGCCGTCCTGGGGGGATATTTAGGACCCACTAAAACCACCTTTCTGCCTTGCCCAGGAAGGGTCTACAGGCGTCATCTGTATCGATCGCCCCCAGGAAGGGGGTGACGCAAGTAAGGCCGCTACTTGAACGGCGCTCTTTAGTAAAGAGGCTAGGTTGTTTAATGAACGGCTAAGACATATTATGCTCAATACTCAATTGTTTATTGCAATCATAACGTACAAATAGATCTTTAAAGGTAGGCATAGATCATTATTATGGACCCTGTCGGGAACAAAAAAATATGTATTGATGTAAACTGGACTACATTGCCTTCTTATTTTTTTTAAGAACCCCTTTTAAATGAGTTTGGAAATTATCACTTATTATTTTTTACAGGCACTGCTAACACGTATACAGAAAGAGAGGGACGCAGCATTGGCCGAAGCCGCTAGCTGCCGCGAGAGGGCAGAGGCGGCAGCCGCCGCAGCCAATCGCGCTTCACGAGACAGAGACAGCGCTGCCACAGAGCTAGACGTGCTGAGAGAGAGATGGGAGAAGGCGCATCAGCAACACCAGAAATTGACGGTAGTTACCCACAGTTCTCTTCCTACCCCACTCAGTGACGTCAATTGCTGCTGGGACCCGGGCCTTCCCTATGGATGGGAGAATAAAGGGAGATTGGGCCATAGCATAGAAATTTTTCTAAACTTAACACTTCACGTTGTAAGCCAATGGGTGCCCGCGCAATCTACCTACCGCTGACCACAATATTGTATACTGGCATTGGAATGATTAATGACTGGACTGTTATCAGTTGTATTCGGTGTTGTTTCGAAATTCGTTATCGCTTGTTAGCGTTATGAACATCATATCAAGATTAATTTCCGATTTTACCACCAGTATTATCTCACATAATTTGTTTTTCTCTTCCTACACCATAATATGCCTTAAAAAGCTTGGATATTAAACTAGCTTTTGAATTTTCTGTGTTACAGATGGAACGCGACGACGCCTTGACTGAACTTGAAATATTGAAAGAGAAACTAGACAAGGCTCTCTACTCCACGCAAAAGTCCATCGAGGAGAAAGACACCGCGCACAAAGAATACGAGAAAATGCTTGAAAAGTATGATAGGTACACTTTGTTCTTAATGTCGTCTTGTGTTGGTGGCGATGTCATGTGCGTAGTTGTAGCTAAAACACTTGCGTTCTCAAATACACCAATTGAGGATCTTTTTGCAGGTCCCAAAATGAGATCTACAGACTGCAGAACAAGATCGATATCCTAGAAGCAGACAAAGACCGGATCGAGCTAGAACTGGAGAAACATGTGCACGTGTCGACGAAATCGCGAGAGGACCAGAGGAAAGTACAAGACGAATTGGCTAGATTACAGGAGATGTACGACAGAGCGTCACTGCAGCTAGGACGGACCAAAGAGCAGGAAGAAAAGGCCAAGGAAGACATGGACAGACTCTGTGTTGACATAGAAATGGTTCGCGACCGGTACGAGAAGAGTCAAATTGAATTGAGAAGACTTCAAGCTGAGAAAGAGAAATTGGTTGCGGACAGTGAGAGATTGCAATTCGAGTATGATAGGGCTATGACTCAGTGTGGCAAAGCGCAGGCTTCTAACGAGAAAACGCAAGAGGAAATGGCGAGGGTGCAGATTGAATTGGAGAAAATGTACGACAAGCATGACAAGGTGTCTGCCGAAATGAGAAGAGTGCAAGCAGAGTTGGACAAGGTGAAACAAGATGCGAGCGGTGCAAGGGAGGAGGCGGAGCGGTACGCGGCGCGCTATGGGAAGTATCACGACACGAAAGAAGAGCACGAGAGGACTAAGCTGGAGGTGGAACGGCTTCGAGCGCGGCTAGAGAAGACCACGCTAGATCTGGAGCGCGCGAGGAAGGCCGAAGAGGAAGTGACGCGTCTACGCTCGGAGCTCGAACGCGTCGAAGGCCTGCGAGGTAAATACCAATTCGAACAGGACAAGTGGACTAACGAACTGAACAGAATGCAGGCAGAGATCGACAAGCATCGCGAGCGCCACGAATCGTCGCAGGCCGACATTCAGCGTCTACAGGCCGAGAAGGACCAGGCAGAAACGAAGCTGCACGAGTTGAACATCCAACTCGAGCTGTCGAAGACCGAAGTGACCAAACTAGCAACTGCGTTGGAGAAGCAACGCACTGATCTTGAACGCGCTCATATTGAGTGCGAAAAGTTCAGGGACAGGTGTGAGAAACTCAAGTTGCGTTCAGAGCAACTGGACAAAGATAACGAGCGGCTTAAGGGCGAGTTGCAGCAGATTGAAAGGATGAAGCTCCAAGCTGTCGCTGGCGACAAAGCGAGGACAGAGGATCGCCTTGAAATCGAAAGACTTCGGGATAAACTCGAAAAGGCCATTCAGGCGCGAGACTCCACGGAAATGGAAGCTGGCCGGTTGGCTAAGGAGCTTGAAAAATCTCAAATACATTTATCCAAGTACCAGGAGACAAACGAAACTACTAGAGTGGAATACGATAGGATGACTAATGAGCTTGGTAGAATGCACGAGCGCCTTGAAAGAACGATCCTGGAGATGCGTCAGCTTGAACAGGAGAGAGATGCTCTGAGAGCCGAAATACAGAACACGAGACGTAACGTGGAGCAACAGCAGAGGACATTGGACCACAGGACTCAGGAAACCTTGGTGAAACTACAGCAAGAGCTCGCCCAGTCTGTGCGCGACAGAGAAAAGATGGCATCAATCTTGGAACAGAGGGACAAACAAGCGGACGCCATTGAGAAGCAGATCGTGAAACTGGAATCGGACACGAAACAGCTAACGATCGAACGTGATCAGCTTGTGGCCCAGTTAGAGAAGTCCCAGGATATGCTCGTAAACTTCCAGAGAGAACTGAATGCTTCCGAAGCAGAGCTGCAGAAGCAGCGTGAAGAAGTTCGCCGACTGAAAGAGGAACAGAGAAAGATGGCGCAGGACTCCGAAAGAGGCGCAAAGGCAGTCCTAGAGAATAGAGAGAGGGAGATAGCCAAGCTGCAGCAGCAAGTTCAAGCAGTCTCCAAAGACAGAGACACGATTAGACAACGGGCCGAAAAAGCTGAGAAGGACGCCCAGAAAGTTGGCGAAATCGACAAATGGCGGGCCGCAGTGGAAGCGGAGAAGACGAAAGCGATCGCAGCGGAGAAAGCTCTGTCGGAATGCCAACAGAGGTTGCAGTCGCTGGAGAAGCAGTTCCAGGGTCAGCAGCAGCAATTGCAGCAGCTGCAAGCGCGTGGGCCGGGCGACGCTCACAGGCAGCTCGAAGCGGCGCAAGCGGAGGCGCGGTCGCTGGGCGTGGAGCGCGAGCGCTGTCAAGCGCAGCTGGAGATGCTAGTTCAAGAGCTGGAGAAGAGCCAGGTCAGTTGGAGGATCGCCCCACCGCGGCGCGGGACGGCAGGTTGCGCTTGAATCGAGTTCCAATCGAACAGAACTAGTGGTTCGCCCACCGTAATTAAGATCCAGAGACGGGTTCAATCCACAGGGGGGTACAAATTTATGCTCGGTTTGGTTGGTGGTAGGACTTCTTTCAAGTCCGCCTGGCTAGCTACCACCATCTTATCAAAATCTGTCGCCTTAATAATAATGTTAACAGCATTAATGTGATCTGGCAATTTGATAAGATAGCCAGTCCCTCTGTGGTAGGGTTCCAGGTGAAGCTCGATTCAATCTTTCCATCACTTACCATCAGGTGAGATGAAGGGCAAGAGCTTCCCTGTCTAGCATAAAAAAAGTTGTAACTCGATTCAATCGCACGTCGCGTTATCCGCTTCTATCATTGCACCGGTGTAACAAGTAGATGTTTATTTGGATGTTTAATTTTTGTTCTTCATCGCGCGCTGTCATGTATCGTTGTTGTATAGTAGCATGCCACCCACGGCCCGCTGGGCATCCTCCAACCCCTCATTCGTATTTTATTTTACTAGTTTCATCTGAACAGTGTCGTATTACGTGGACTTATCATGAGAATGAATGTTGTGTTTTGTATCGACAAAGTATTGCACCTTACATTCTGAACGCGACGCACTGATAGCAACCCTATCTCGAAAGTTGTGATAATTAATGTCGGGTGCGAACTGCAAGCTTCATGTGTACAATTTTGTTACTGTTAATTATTTTGATTGTCTTTTTCAGCTGCCTTTGCTACTGTAATGTGTATGTTTGCGTCATTTTTATCATGGGAATTAAAAATATGTTTTTTGATATGTCATTTTTCTCATTGAAATTCTTTGGCTGTGATAAATCAGTTATATTTTGCAGTGTAATGTGTACAAAGTTAGCTTCTAGTAATGTTGAGCGTTCATTTTAAGATATTTCGATCTCAGCTTCAACAAGCTTCTGTACAGTGTACGATTTTGCTCTTGAAAATTCATGTCCGTTAGGCCTCCATTGCTTTTTCTTACGATCTGTTCTGATATCTCAGCTCGATCTTCACGAGGCGAACAAGAAATTGCAGGCGGCTGGCGCTCAGAACGCAAGAACTGGGGAAGATACAGCCCAAGCTAAAAGGCAGTTGCAAGAAGAATTCAAGAAATTGGAAGACGCGCGGAAACAGTTCGAAGAGCACAGAAGAACAACAGAGAGTAGGAGGAAAGACGTGGAAGAAAAGGAGAAGTCGCTGACGGAATTAGATCGACAGTTAAAGAAGAGGAAAGAGCAAATGGACCAAATGGAAGCATCTTTGAGGAAGGTACGTTTAAACCTGCCAAAAATTCTGATAATATTTTATACCGTTTATTTAAAAAATTCAATATTATATTAATGAGGTATACCTAAAGAGGGTAGGTGTTAGACAGGCTGCCTGAAGGCTGATGAACCAAAAAAGAGTAGATGGCTTAAACACAGGTACTGCACCGACCCGAGATAAACTAGAAACAGGGCAGGGAGAAGAAAAAAATTGTTTATAGAATAGAATATCATCATCATCATCATCACCAGCTCTTTAAGACATTAAAGAGCCCAGCAGTGTGGACACCCACTGCTGGGGCACGGGCACGGATGGAAGAATATAGGGAGATTGGGCCATAACCCACCACGCTGGCCCAGTGCGGGTTGGTGGGTAACGTGCCTTCCGAAGCACGGAGGAACTCAAGATAATAAATTTTTGGTCACCCAACCAATGACCGGCCTTACCGAAATTGCTTAGTTTATGCAATCGCAGGCCAAGCACGCTCTGCTCTAGTGAGCTCCTCAAAATAGAATATAAGCAACTGATATTGAATGTTTCCCTGAGTTGGAGACCTGGTTATCAGGTTAAATTACGCATTTCAAATACTAGCTCCTCCTCCCTAAATTATTTTGTTTCTATTATACATTGTACCTGCCAAATGTTGTGAGGAGATATAAAAGTTGTTTTTACGAATATCTTCAGGCCGGCGGCAGTGCGGCAGCGGTCTCAGAACTGAACCGCAAGCTGACGGACTCGCAGAAGGAGGCGGAACAGCTCAAGCAGCAGATGGACGCGAGCAAAGAGGAGGCGAAGCGGCTCACGACCGAGACGGAGCGCCTGCTGCAGCTGGTGCAGATGTCGCAGGAAGAGCAGGCGCAGAAGGAGAAGCAGATCATGGAAATGCAGCAGTAAGTTGTTTTTGTAATCTATGCTAGACATGCTTTTGCCCTTCTTCATCATTATCTGATGGTAAATGACGTTAAGGGCCCAAGACGGAATCAATACCCCATTCACCTGGGCTTGAGACAAATGTAAACAATCTTGATATTTCTCTTTATCTACAAAATGCTTTTAAAAACAAGAAACGTGTCTTCTAAAATACATCATCAATTATAGACAATTTAAACTTTTAGCTGCTTTGAAATATTTGTTTTACTCTTTTGTATTTTATATTAAAAAACACATCAAGATTGTTTACATTTTGTCTCAACACCAAGTGAATGAGGTATACACAGGGTAGCTCTTGGCCTTTATCTCACCTGATGGTAAGTGACGATAAGGGCCGAATATGGAATCGAGCTTCACCTGGAACCCTCAACCACAGAGGTGCTGGCTATCTTATCACAAATTGTCGGACATATTAATGCTGCTAACGTAATTGTTATGATTACAGATATCTGATAAGATGACGGTATTTAGCCAGGCGGTCTTGAAAAAAGTCCTTCCACTAACCAAACCAAACCACGAACGTGCATATGTGAAATCTATACTATTGTTTGTTTGTTTGGTTTGTTGAACTCGCTTATCTCAGGAACTACTGACTCAAATTGAAAAACTATTTTTGTGTTGCATAGTCCATTAATCAAGGAAGGCTATATAATAGGCTGTATAATAACCGACAAATAAGCGAAGCCGCGGGCTACCACTAGTAACAAATAAAATCAATCCTGTACATGGGTGTCGTAAGAGGCCATTGAGGAAAGGGCGAATGCACACCTAAAGTAGCACAGGTGCCATAACTCCAAAAATGGTGGTCTGCTCCTATAGAACTAGTATTGAAGATTTGATGTTGTTTTTTAAGTCTAAAATGTTATATTCCGTGGTCATTATCGACCGCTAGCTATATGTTTTGGGCCTCAGACTAATACTTTTGATGAGCATATTTTAAGATCCGTGAGAAACCCATGAACATGTCAACCCTTAGCTATATTTTCCCATTCAGACTGATACTAATGATGACCGTTTATCTTTTCAGATCTGTGAGAAACCTTCAGGCCAAACTGAAAAGTCAGCAACAGGCACAAGCACAAAGAGAAGAGGTAATTATTCAAATAGGCATTTTATACCTCACTTACACCGAAAATCTGAACTAGTATAAAGATACGGTATACACCACTACTTTTTATACACTACTAACACTTTAAGGGCTGATTGTGTCAGTCAATACAAACAAATTTCACAATGGGACAAAAATTAGCTGTTTCATACAAAAGTGTATGGAACAGTTGAATTTTTTTTCACGATTTCGATGTTGGTCGTTGTTTGTATTGAGTGATCAAACCTTAAAGTGTTTGTAGTGTATTAAAAGTGTATAAAGAGATGGTATTAATAATAGTAATTGGAGCCTTGGCATAACATTTACAATGGTTTGAGCAGCTACTAGGGCTCCTTTTGATAAAATTAAACCGTCTATCATGAATTTCTCAAAGGTCGTACCTGAAAATTAACAATACTCATCTTTTGTGATTCAAGAAGATTTTCAATTCAATCCTAAATTATCGACAGATTCGTGCTCGATACAATGTTAGTTCTGACTAAAATCACATGGATGAGGCTTAACTAACTGACTAATATAACTTTACATAATAATTTATATTTAGTATGTTTATTGAAGATTAAGTAACCCTTTATAGGGCAAGGCATGCATTTTTTTCATTGGTTTTAATGCTTATTACAAACCACCAAAGTTCAAATTTTGGTGGCAACAATTTCACCACTGCCCTATAAGAGGTTAGCAATATCCTATGACTTGTCTTCTCTATTACTTACAAATGCGTCTCTACTAACCAACTAATGTACTAATCTGTTTGTTTCACGCAGGCCGGACCCGCTGGCTTCCTCAAAAGCTTTTTCTAAGTTAGTGCTCCGCACCAAGACTGTCATTCATTTCTTTGCTCCATTTGATTTCCGTTTCTTTTCTTTAACCGTCGATAATATCAGAAATTCCGTAAGCGACTACACCATTCCACGTCTCTCAAATTATCTAGTTGCAATTATTTATGTGATGTTATCGGTACATATACTATGACTAATTATATCGATGAATTGTTCAGTAATAGTACATTCATCTCTTGTTGATATTCCGATGAGCATTACAATTTTATCCTTCATATTGTAACCAACACACAATTAACATAATTAATATTATATTAGTTTAGCGATAATTTTTAAGTGATGTTTAATGAAAACAATTAAGTAATCGTGTTCAGCGGGAATAATTTTTTAAGTATTGATATATAAAAAAATAAATAATGTAAAACTGTTAAGTAAACATGTATTTAGATGAAGTAACTGTCCACTAATGTTACCCGGCTTTCAATCTTGTTATGCGAGGTATCGATTTTAAATATAAATTAAAAATATTGATCTATAATTACGTTGACCTTTCTCGAGTTATTTATATGTTGTTAAGTTTTGTTGTTGAAGTAAAAACAGTTGTTTTCAGTTTCGATTAATTTTTTTGTTTGTTTTTGTACTTGTTAAACCCCGATTAGGATCTGAGTAGAGCGAGGCAAACCGAAATTGACGCTATACACGATTTGACTCAGACGTTAAAAGAGAAAGACGTTTTGAAAGCAAAGTTAGAAGAGAGCAAGATGAAGGTTATAGACTTGGAAATAGAGCTGAATGAATCTTCACTGATTCTGTCAGAACTGTTGAAGATATCCAAGGGACAGGAACCGACTAGCATACAGAGGAGTAAGAGCTTCTTCGAACTACAGAAAAGTGGTAAGGTAGCGGAGAGGCTAGATAAGTGTAGACACAGCAAAAGCTTTAACGATTTAAATGTGATGCGCAGAGAAAAGAGCCAGCCTAATGTCCAGAAGCTGACGAGGAAAATAAGTGATCTAACCAAAGAGGTAGGGATAAAAAACTCGAAGATAATTGAACAGCAACGATGCATATCAATATTAGAAGACGCACTTAGAGAAAATAACAATATAGCGGAATTCGAACAGCTATTGGCTGTGGTGAGGAGTAAAGACGAAAGGATTGACGAATTAGAAAAGGTTGTAAATAACAAATCTGGTGCCAGCGTAGCTGATTATAAAGAAAAGAGAATACTGCAATTAGAGGACGCTCTGAAAGAATCGTTTATGATAGCTGCGGAAAGGGAGAAAGTTTTTTATGAGGAAGAACAAAGGCGAATTGAGACACTGCAAAAGGTACAATTTACAATTTTGAGCTTAATTAGACCTTTTCTTGATTAGAAACAACGATGAGAGAGAATTATTGTATGGAGCCTGCCCTAATAAAAAATAAAGATAATAGCTTATAATATACAGTTACTGTAACAAAACAATTTGTCTTATGAAACAGCTCCGCTATATAGTAGCAGATAGGCAGTCTTATCGCTCACACAATTCAAGTAAAATCTTTTTTATCGCTAAATCTCTTTTCTTCGATAGTTCACAACTTTTTGCCATTAATAAGAATTGAACCCTACATGAGCTTTAATGTCATGGGCAATGTTGGTTTTTGTTAGAATCCCGTTTTGTCTGCCAACTTGACGAATAATTCTATCTACAGCAATATCAATTTTATTATTATCATCGGAATACTATAGATGTTGCATTCATTAAAATGCCAATGATAATTTTGAAATTGATACTAGATAGCTTAGAACACCTTAATTACATCATCTAGTGGGCAATAAAGACGCTTTAACAATAGCTGATCCCAATAATGTGTATGGTCGTTTTGTAGATGAGAAAAATGGAACAACGAATAAGATCGCTTCAAAACGCTTCGGCAATGAACTGTGAGACATGTTCCCCGCTCATGAAGCGATTGAAGAGGTTGGAGGTGTGGCTAGAAGACTGTCGGGTGAAGAAGGATGGTGTGCTGCAGACGTTAGCTAGAGTCGTGTAAGTGCTAAACTTTCTAAAACAAAAGACAATAATACATTATATACCAAGGGAGATAAAACAGAATGTCTCAGATCGCAAGTAATGGACAATTCTGCGATCAGATGCCTTCTTTTTTATCGGCCGAGGTAATATCATAGTTTTATGTCACCCTCTGACCCAGAATTGGGATCATCCGTACGCGTAGCGAGCGGAAAAGTCCACTTTATGGTCTTATAGAGAATTTTGTCTATACTTTATTCTACTTGAAGGGAGAATATTTATTTTGTAAACATCATAAAATGTCTGTTTCTTTACAAGTTCGCGAAACATGCAAGCGGAGATAGTACTAAGCTTTAATTACGAAAATTTTACAAAGGTTTATCTACATAAATTCTATCTACAAGTCGGCTTAAAGTATAGACAACGAAATATACCTTAGTCTGCAAGACGATTTTAAAAGAGTCTATTTCACTCATTGGAGATTAACCCATGGTGAGAGAGATAGCTTAAAGAAATAAATAATGGTGACAGAACTGCATTACTAGAAGTTATGTTAGTAGCTTAGGTTACGATTTTTAATTCAATAGTTTTGCATTGTAGTATTTGTGTCCCATTTAAATTTTTCATTTATGTATGATTTTCGCCAGTGACAAAAGCTTTATTTTACAGTCAGAATATTTTAGAAGAACTAATCACCGAGAAAGACACCCAAATCGCTGAGCTTGAAATGAAAGGTGTATTGAACGAGAGTGAGACGGGGCGATGCGATGCGCTCAAGGGCGAGCGAGACCGACTGCTCAATAGACTTAAAATTGAGGTACGACTTATATTTCCAACTTAAACTAAATCTGTTAGGCCGACTTGCTCTGCTGTCTTAGCTTCTTCAAGCTTCTTCGAGCAATGACATATCATTACTAACCATCGTTGACTGATGGTGAAAACTAGGCGATGAGTTCTGACGTCCAATTTTATATGCACACAAATAATTCTACTTCTTCCTGCCCTGTTCCCAGTCTATCTGGGGTCGGCGCAGTATGTTTCCTCCTCCATTCATATCGTTCAGACGTCATCAAGCCATCCACTCCCTTTTTATTCATTCTGTGCACTCAACTATAGAGCATATTATTTATATAAGTGGTGTCAACATTACAGAACGAGCGAATAGTGGAGATAGAACGCAGTGCATCTCAGCAGCCGGCGCCGGCTGCCGAGAGCGCTGAACCCGAGCTCACGCTTGCCGACTCACTGCTAGCCGTCTGCGACGACAATGTAATTGTCTGGGTACAGTACGACTCGATATTGAGAATGTCCGCTTGACTGACAGGTAGCCTAGCCAAGCAAGCGCTCTATTTAACTTCTAGATCGGCCAAGCACTTCTAGATTGGCCAAGCACATCTAGATTGGTCAAGCACTTCTAGATTGGCCAAGCAGGAGCCCTAGTTTAACGTCTAGCTTGGCCAAGCAGGGGCCAACGTAACTTCTAGATTGGCCAAGCATCGACAACAGTTTGATATTAACATCTTGCGTTGCCAAGCATCACTCCAAAAGCATTTAACAGCGGTTTGAAAACGTTTTCAAGGTTTTCCTAACACAGATATTGTGAATAACTTGCATTCCAGCCTTACAGGTATTTTGAACTTAGGTCTAGCCAGCCAATTTGAATAAGCACCTAGCCTTGGCCAGCACTGGGACAAAATCACTGCTTGATCGGCCAAGCATATAACGTTAATTATTTACAGGAATTTTAAAAATATCACAACAATAGGTTCATGGACTAAATTCTAGCATCTATCAAAAATACAGCATCTCTCTTCAACTAAGTTCGGTGGGAGGACCAGAGATAAAGGTGTGAGAGAAAGAAAATCATGACTGAGATAAAGAGAATCATGATTGAGATAAAGTCAATTAAGTGTTTCCTTGTTTCATCCTACCTAACTAATATTATACATGCGAAAGTGAGTTTGTTAAGCTTTCACACGCCTAAACCAGTTAAGGGCGCGTTCCCACTATATCGTGACGGATAATAATTATCGTCGCCCGTCGGACGACTGTAGTCTCTAGCTGTTCCCATTATAACGATTGTGTCGTCGCGACGACATATTATCGTTTCACGGCAGTCGCTTTGTCGTTTAGACAACATTAGCAAGCTACAAATCTACAGTCGCCTCTACACGTGTAAACGATTTTTTTTTATCGTTTTAAGACTGTCGTGCTAGCCGTTCGCACTGCCATGACAATCTGTCGTCACTGCAAAAAAGTTCGTAGACAAAAGTAAATCGTGTCGTTCTATATGTGAACACCTCCATTTAAACATATAAGCCACGACACTTAATGCTACATGATTATCTGTCGTCAGACAAAGTGGGAACGCGCCCTAACAGATTTAAAAAGATTCTTTCACCTCTAGAAAGCTAAATTATGAGCAAGTGTCCTAGGCTATATTTTTTTTTATTCGACTCCTACGAATATCCAAAATGTAACCCAAGGTATCCAAAATGTGCCTGTAGAATCCATTATTTATGTGACGTGCACTGTCATTTTGATACTTTTCTAATGTTTATAAGTTTGACAGTTATTTAAAGACATCAACGCGAGCGAAGCCGCGGGTAAAAGCTAGTTTGTTATAAAACTGTTTTTATGTGATGCCAATTTTAGATGGTTTTTAATTTTTTCAACTTTGCGAATGCAAATATCGGTTCGCTGGCGATATTCAACGGTCCTTTCTATATCAAGCGATGGATATGGTAACATGATGGATTCATAGATTGCTAACTACTCATTTAATTTCCGATGTAATAGGGGAATAAGTAATAACATACATACATAAATCACGCCTATATCCCCGAAGGGGTAGGCAGAGGTGAACTAGCGCCCACGTTTCGCCAATTACGTTAGGTCCCATGTGGCGAGCCTATTGCCATTTATCGGGCACAAAAGTCGCAGTATATTGCTAGGTTGATAAGTGGGTATAAGAGGAACGCTTCTGCCCATTCCTCATCACTGATTTATCCTTAGTCGCCTTGTACGACACCCACGGGAAAGATTTGGGGTGGTGACAATTGTATTCTACTCTGCCGACACCACACGGCTTAATAAATAGCAAGTAATAATGCTGTGCTTTTTATGCGTCAATTAACAATTTTCGAAGGAATTCTTAATGGTGTTTTGGATGGTATTTTTATGACTTACCCAATTTACTAGTTAATACTGCGCATGGCGCTATGGCTAGCCCAATGGTGCAATGGCTAGCTCGATGTCGCAATGGCTAGCTCGATTGCGCAATGGCTAGCTCGCTCATCATCTTCAATGTCCCCACAACTGGGACATAGGCCTATGGATGTAAAAATAATAAGGGAGAATGGGCCATAACCTACCATACCGGACATTGCATAGGTAACCAAAACTGTAATATTATCTTGAATCTCCTGTGTTCCGTGATTTGGAGGGCACGTCAAACTGTTGGTCTCCGCTGCATCTGCAGTCTTTGATATATAATCTTCCATAATATTTTCCCAATCGTTGACACTCATCAATTTAATTTAAAACAAAAACACGTTTGAATTTCTTGCTTGCTGATGAAAATAACATAGCTAGCCGTAAAAATCATTCAGGGTACAATGAATTTAATTAATTCACTTGTTTTAGTTGCGTTATAAGTAGCTATATTGATTGACAAAAACTTCAATAGATATTTTTAAAATAATATTTTTAATACATTAATATTTTAATGCAATATCACAGCTTACGTCACTGTTATTAGTGTTGCAATTTCTTTGCATAGGGATACTCGTTATTGGTTAAATTATTTTATTTATAATAAAATAAAGTAAGGATAGGATAAAAATATATTTTGTCAACTATCAATAAGTAGTACTTATATACTCTAGCCATTATAACGAGATAAAAAATTTAAGATCTACGAAATGCATTTAAAAATAAGAAAGATGTATATATTTTTAAATAAATCATCAATTTTAGAAAATCAAAATGATTAGCTACTTTGTGGAATAGGTATTAAAATTTTTTATTTTTATATTTTATATTAAAAAGACCTGTCAACATTGTTTACGTTGATTATCTCGTTATAATGGCTGGAGTAATAGGTAAAGAAATGATTATTTACATCACTATTTTCTAATGAATATTTGAATATTACAGGAGAGGGACATCCCAGCTACTGTTCTCTGACGTCATCACAGCTAAGTCAAAAACTGATTGTGTTTGTGGCATTAGCATAACGCACCTGTCACCCCTTCACCGCTACCTTACCAATCATCATCGCTTTTCACTCCAGCATACATTCTTCTGCCAAAAAAAAAACCAGTCGGACATCGCCCTAGCTTGCAATCTTAGCGCGATCGCCATTTAAAAAAAAATATATATTAATCGTGCCATAGACCAAAGATGGTTTTTAATCTGTAAATAAAATCTTATTTTTATTATTATGTAATAAAGTTCGTTTTATTTTCACTTTTGTTTCTTTTTTTGTTGAGTCAAGGAGTTGAGTCTCAATTTCGCGAAGGCGCTAAAATGAGTATTTTTTATACGCGAATCGAAACGGAACCAAAAATTATTTATTCTATATTTGCACTTGTTAACGAAAAAGTATACCTATTTAGAGCAATAATTTTTATCATACCTGTATCTAGTTAAATCCACGCTCGGTGTCTATTTTCTATCTTTAAAAAAAAACTAATGGAATATATTAAAATTTGAATAGTATATATTATCTTCATTGTTTATGATGTTGTTTCATGGATTTATATAATATCGTGTACCTAATATTAATTATTATTACATGATCTCCAAAGCAAGTAGTGGATTAGTGTGACAGAACTATTCTGAGTTTAGAAGGGTCTGTTGTAAGAGAATTCCTTGTATAGAATCTCTACTAGTGAATTTTTGGATATCCAAGCGTAGTCGTTATGATAATTTAGAATATGGTTATTAATTTTAGGGAGATTATTTACACAGTTAAACCATAGGTAGCTAATTGTTTATTTGGACACAATGTCCAGTTGTGTTTCGTGGTCTGCAATGGGCCATTGCCTAATTTTCTCGTTTGCTAGGTCAGATGAAGATAATTTCTAAACTTTGACATATCATGCACAAAGTATAATGAAAGGTGGCATTCCAAGCTGACAGTCGGCATATCATTACATTCTACTAGTAGCCTTCTCTCTTTAATTCACTAGGAAATTGATGTCGGTGTTCAAATTTATATTTGTGAGAAAAACGCTTGTACAATTACCAAAGAAGCACTGCCTTACATTCTAAGTACTTAAAATAAATTATCATTTTTTTCGTTTCCGTTAAATCAAACGCCTTTGCTTACTGGAGAGACGTCCGCTCCCTTCGAGCGATAGTGACGAAATGAACTGGGAACGTCATTCCTCTTCCGTTGACGGCAGCTATTTTGTAACTACCCACATCTGTAATTTACTATTATTGTGAGCTTTTTTACAATGTCTTTACAACAGTATTGTATTTGTGATAATAAAATAGTTGACCGGATCGAAGTCCAATTTGTGAAAATAAAAAATAATGATTTATATTTTAAATTTTCTCCCTCTCGTTCCGATAAAACCAATTTTTACATCTAGTTTAAGTACCTAACTCTTAATTCTTAAGCCACTATTGTTCCACATAAAAGCTTATTGCTGTTTTAGGCAATTGTTTTTAATGAAATCGCCTTCATAAATTGGATTGTCGCTCGAAAAAACAATAAAAAACAAAGGAACATCGAAAAGAACTTCTTGCCGTAGTTGTCATTCTTTTTAAAAAAAGAAGAAAAAAAGGAAAGGTAACGGCGCTGTCTTACCTCGTTTTGGCCGCTATCCTTTAAAATGAGCTGTCATATTTCCTCGAGGATTTTCAATAACTATTGTAAACTTGTTATTCATTTAACTCACATATAATAATGATAGAGTGTTGGCAAATTTATGGCTTTTTATACACAGTCGCTGAATGTAGTGTGTATTGTATGGTAGGCGGGGTGTATAGTAAGCCGCGGCGTGTCGTCGACCGCATTTGTAAGCAACGCGTTCTAATTTAAAAAAATGAGTCTTTTTCACTTTAAGAAGGATTGTTGTTGATTTTTTTTTCATTGTATTTCGAAATCTAAGGAGGTTTGACCATGCGCCGCGGCGGCGAACGACCTTTTTCGTATCGACTCAAGTGTGTAGTGGAAATTGTCGATCAAGTCACAATAATTATGGTATTAAAAGTAAATGATATTAGTTACTTGTTACATAAATATAATGGTATGAATAAACAGTGATCGTATTGTTTAACACGTTATATTGACCGAAATTATGCTGATGAATATAAAAATACATGTTCTTTGAAAATATAATATCTTCATATACGGAACAGCACGGTTTGTTTTATTTACACCCTGAATCTTTTCACAGCCAGACGCGGCACAACATAACTCTGCTCCTCTAGAATATATATATTAATATTCGAATAGAATACAAATGTCTGAAAGTGACGTATTACCTATTGAGAATACAACATGGCGACCGTTGTCGTGCCAAATGTAGAGTGCGCGCCAGATAAGTCTGCACGTGGTCAAAATTAATAATAATAATAAAAACTTTATTGCCAAAACACTTAAACACTAGTACATTTCTTGTGAGATCCACACTAGGCAAGCCTGTATCGTAGGTCTCAATACGAATTCCAAAATAAAAAATTGGAACAAATAACTTCTTCTTCTATTATGTTTGTCTAGGAGTATCAATGTTAGCGAGCAGCGCTACGCATCGCGCGCAGACTTATCTGGCGCGCACTCTCCAAAGGGAGAGTAGTTGCGAAAAATTTTCGGGTCTATGCTCCCGTCCCCGTAGCACGGGATGTGGAGGAAGTCTCCTCGGGGAAGATAAAATATTTTCCTCTCGCTCTAACTCCCACTAAATCCCGAGACAAAACAGTGTCAAGTAGTGGAGAGAGATTTTGTCCACGTCTCATAGGTACTAGGCGCCTACGGGGCTTGCATTTGACATTACGGTTGCTATGTTATTTTGTCTTTATACGCAAGTTTCATACTTTTGTATTCTATTCGTTCGAATAGAATGACCACTTGTCTAACTGCCGCACTCACCCCCGAATACAGAAACGCTATTCAAAGTTTGAGTCGCGCTTAACATTTAAGTATTGTCAAAATTAACGTTTTTCCATACAAATTCTGACAGGTAGTGTCCACTTAACTTTTTAAGCAGTCCCCTAAATTTGAAAAGCGTTTCTGTACTCGGGGGTCAGAGACGTCAAATAACTTTAATGAGTATTGAATGTCAAAAATTTTCATTTAAATTTAGACCAACGACCAGACAAGAACAGAGACTAGTTTTGAATTGTCATTTTTTGACATTCAGTACTCATTATCGTTATTTGACGTCTCTGAGTGCGGCAGTAAAGGGGTGGTTAGATAAGCCGATTGCAGACAGACAAGACAAGTAAGTAAGACAATCCAAAGCTGAACTAACTGCTGCACTTACCTACTAGGTAACGTAAAACTGGGTGAATAGACACAATTTGGAACTTTAACTCGTTTTTTAGTTGTTATGAACGCAATCATACTGTTTGATAACTTTATATCATGTCTCGAAGTATGATCTGTTAATCCAGATTGAATTCATGATTCGTAAAAATATCGGTGATTGATTTTTATTCATTTTTTTGATTTTTTTGCTTTGGGGTCAATAGAAACGGCATATGGGGTGAATAGAAAAAATGCTAGGGCTGTCACTGATACCTACGTAGGTGCAAATTATATATTTATAAACTATGTAGATAGGTATGGTCAATTACCAATACAGTAAGATTAGAATTATAATGAAGTTGTCTATGTACCTGTATATTATTGCTCGTGAGTGGAGCAATTAGATACGAATAAAACAATAAATTATTTTAATAAAATTTTAATTTTGTAGAAAATAAACTGCAATATTTTCGCTACGACGATTTATAAAATTAAGTAACAAATCAAGAAAAACAAGAAAATAATGAGCAATTTAAGCCCGCGGTATTCTATCTATAAAGTCTTCTTGTTCTTATTTTTGTTCTTCAGTATGTTTTTTATACCTTTTCCCTCGAGGAGCGGCCTTATATGCATAGGGCATGTTATGTTTTCCTGCAGAACAAAAAAAATGTTACATAATATTGCTTAGTAGTTAAATAAAAAGACAGTGGTAGCCCTAAGCATTGTATTTCTATTTGTATTTACTCATTTTTGGTTTCTATTGTACCCCTTTTGGTTTCTATTCGCCCCTTATCGCATTTCTATTCACCCCATATAACGTTTCTATAAGCCCCTTTTGTGTATTTATTTACCCCAGATATGAATAAAAATTACGTCGGTTAATAATTTTCAATATATTTTTAATGTTTATATATTAGAAATAAAACAACGTCTAATCCGTAAAAGTAGTGCTCGTGCAAATATAAGAGAACGTTTATATATTATTTATACGTACCTTTGCATAAAAATCAATTTAAAGAACCACTGAAACGATCTACCAGCTAAAATCAGCACAAAATAACTTTGTTCACATTGTTAACTAAAGTTTGTACAAGGCAATAAAAGCACTATATACATGCAACTGGGTATTTAGACCTATGATTTCTTATTAACTCTAAATCAGATCTGCTACGAAAGGAAAAAAAATTGTTGTAGTTTAAAAAAAATACGTAGTTCAGTGTTTTTTCCTTAAAAATTATTCAGGATACTGCCAAGAAAAACTTTTGGTTTTGTATCTATTCACCCCGTTTTACGGTACCTAGGAAGGTACTAGGTACCTACCTTCCATGTTCCGCCCTTATTAATGAATATGAAAAAGCGCCATCTATTGCCAAAAAGAAAACTTATTAGCATTCTTCAAAGCATACTTCTTTCAGTGTTTCAACTAGTTCCATTACGCTACTGCCCGCTAGATGTCACTACAGAAACAAAATGTAAACGGGTTAAATATTTTGTGGCTTGTTTTGATGCCAGCAGCTGTTGTAAACATTTCATACTTATTATCGTCTAGCCGTATGTAGCATAGTAAATTGAATATTCAACTTTATAACAGTTATTACATTTTAATAAACAGTAATACTAAACACAACTAAGATTGATAAAGTACCTACACCACCCAACTTTAACCGTTTCTTGTTAGATTTGGTTGAAAGTATTTCGACTTTGACGTGAAACTGGCGTATAAAAAAAAACAACATGGAGATAGTAGTGTCAAATGTAAGAGAAGCTGTCAAAAATTGACATTTATTTTTGTATTCTATTCGTTCGAATAGATTGGCTACTTGTCTAGAGGGGAGTGCCTCTATCACGAACTGTTCGAAGTTTCGTAAATAATCATATCGACAAAGCACTCAATGTATGAATATCAATTCAAGATCTGCAAGTTTGACAGCGACAGTTATGATTTTTTAATTCTACTCAATCAATGTGTGTACAATTTTTATAAAATATTAATAAGAATTTAATTTAATTCGATTTAAAATTTAGAGCGCTTTCACGACACGATTACGATTCGAATCTTGAAAAAATTCGTGTTTGGGGCACAGGTCACCTCACTCTTTCACTCACCTCTGCTTGGTAGAAAAAGCTTTGCCATTATCTTTATTTGTCTAAAAATACACGAGATCCTGAATTGTCAATGACCGGCTTGCGTTGTGCCCGCACCGGAAGTCCACAAACGGAAGCAGGTGGCGTACGCGCACACCGACCGATGGGGAGCGACTCAAGTGTACCAGCGACCGCACGTCGGCTATACCACTCCGCTTTTACTCTAACACTCAATAGTACATACATACATAAATCACGCCTATATCCCCGAAGGGGTAGGCAGGCACAGGTGAACTAGCACCCATGTATCTATACAGTACGTATCACATATCTAGGTACTCGTATATAGTCATGTCAAAGTAATTACTTGAGTAAAAGTCGTTACTTCAATTGTCATTTTTATACAATACTAGTGGTCGCCCGCGGCTTCGCTCGCGTTAATATCGGTTATATTGCCTATAGCCTATATCATTCTATTATAATAGAATATATAGCCTATAGCCTTCCTCAATAAATGGACTATCCAATCCAACACAAAAAGAATTTTTCAATTAGAGTCAAGTAGTTTCTGAGATTAGCGCGTTCAACCAACCAACCAACCAAACAAACTTTTCAGCTTTATAATATTATAAGTATATATTTCTGAAACTATTTAGCAAAAAATAATCCTTATGATAAAGCCTTTCGATCGGTATGATAAAGCTACAGGGTAATATATTTTCTCATGCAGCGGGTTCGATTCCTGGTTCAATCATGTAACTATTTAAAAATCTGGGAGGCTTCGGTTTAAATTGTTTTTTAAATAAAAATAATGTCTTCTTTCAGTAAAATGTTCCATCTACAATATTCAAGGTACAGACAACAGCACGTCACACTACCACAAAATGTTAAAGTTTCTCAGTCGACTTTTGGCTCTACTGCCAACAAGATAAGGTTGACAATTGATTGAAGAAATTTGACAGTTTTGGGTAGAAGAACCGTTGACTGTACCCCTTTCCCTCCATGTAGCATAGCCGTAGGACAAAACTAACGTAAGTTGTATTACAGGATGAAACATGGCAAACGCCGTGTCAAATGTAAGAGAAGCCCTCAAAAATTGACACTTGTATTTTTTCTTAAAAAAACGATGCCAACATATAATATATCGACTTGTAGGAAATTCAGGTAAAAAAAAGTAACTACACGTTTATTTAAACCCGTTGGCAAGCCCTAGTTGTGCATTTTTTAATTTTATATTTGTGCTTTTCACTTTTAGCTATCAATGATCTATAGGGTACTATAATTATAGGAATGTAAGCATTTTAGATAAGTACATACTCGTATAGGTATTAAAAGGTATGAAAATAAAAAGTTAACAGTAATTTTATTATTCAATTAATTAATTATTTCTATCTTTCTTTCACAATGTGGACACTACATTTTCACATGTAATTGAAGCATGGTAAGGTCATTCACCTTCGAAACATCTGTCGCAGTGAAATAGAATATCTGCCATTCATACAGCTTCCAGGTAATGTCTCCTTTTGATAATCCCACGCGGTTGGTGGCGTGACGCGGTCAGCAGATCGTATTACACAAACAGCTACAGTTAGGCATATAGATAAATATTCTATTCTCTGGATGATAGTGATTACTTAACTGCGAATGCTCGATTGAGGAATGAATTTGAGGGAATAGTAGACACATTTAACGTTTGTCACATCAATGCCCAAAGTATACCAGCACACTACTCGGATCTATTAGACACTTTTTCTTGCAACTCTGTTCATGCTGTGCTGGTTTCAGAAAGTTGGCTCAAACCCATTTTAAGCTCCACATCAATTAGCATTCCTGGCTATATTCTAATACGTAACGATCGCGTAGGGAAGGGTGGTGGTGGCGTTGCAATATACCTTTCTTGTAATGTCCCATATAAAATCCTAGCCTCTTCTTCTTCGCGATATGACTGTATGGAATATTTATTGGTTGAAATTAATTTCATAGCAGCCACGGTCGTATTGGGCGTAATCTATTGCCCGCCGTCCATTGATTGCCTTCCGGAATTGGAGTCTCTTCTCGATGTGATTAGTGTGGATTACATGCATCACGTAATCATGGGCGATTTTAACACTGATTTGCTGAAAGATTCGCAGCAGTCAACTAAGTTGCGTGCCATCTTGCAGTCAGTAAATCTCTCAGTTATGCCTTTACAGCCAACTCATCACAATATTAACACTTCTGATTCTTGGATCGACCACTTTTTCACATCGTCTCCTGATCGGGTCATTAAATATGGACAATTTTCGGTACCTGGTTTCTCCAGACACGACCTGATCTTTGCAGCTTACAAAGCTAAACCACCTAAGATGAAACCCGCTATTTTACGTATACGTAACTTTGCACGAATAGACCTGGACAAATTAGGTGAGGGTGCGCGTACATGCGATTGGTCTTCTGTTTTCGATGCGTCTACAATCGATGAGAAAGTTGAGTGTTTTAGTCAGGCTATCATTAGGCTTTACAATAGACATGCCCCACTAAAAAATGTAAGGCTAAAGCGACCACCAGCACCGTGGATCACTCCATTAGTGCGTATAGCCATGAGAAAACGCGACAAAGCTTTTCATATATTTAAGAAGCAAAGATCAGATTCCAATTGGCAATCTTTTAAAACTGCAAGGAATCGCTGCAATCAGATGGTGAGAGCCGCTAAACGCCGTTATATTCACACTAATATTTTAAATTTTTCCCCAGCTGAAACTTGGAAATTTTTGCGCACACTTGGCATTGGTAAAGTGTCACCCCAAATTAAGTACAATTTTTCATTGAATGATTTTAATAAACACTTCTCTTCAGTTACACCTTCCCCTGCATCGTCCAAAACTTCCTTGGCTTTAACCTCTTCAAATATTAGTATAGATACTGCGAGTTTTAACTTTACCTTAGTTACTGAAGAGGATATTCGCAGGGCTGTTTCCTCTATTAAGTCTAGGGCTGTAGGCTATGACGATATCAGTCGTACAATGATCGTGTACATTTTGGATGACCTCCTCCCTGTCCTATCCCACTCAGTCAACTTCTCTCTTTCCAGTGGTACTTTTCCAACCTTATGGCGTATGGCATATACAATCCCACTTCCAAAAGTCACTCATCCTACTGCCTTGTGTAATTTTAGACCAATATCCATTTTACCATTCCTCTCCAAAGTTCTCGAGTCCCTTGTACACAAACAGCTTTCGTCATTTATACATTGCCATAGTATTCTCAGTCCATATCAGTCTGGGTTCCGCCCAGGACATAGTACTACCACAGCCTTGATTAAAGTCACTGAAGATATACGTGATGGTATGGAGGCGTCACGGTTAACGGTGTTAGTATTAATTGATTTCTCTAACGCATTTAACAACGTTGACCACGACATTCTCCTGGCTATCACTTCTAACGTGGGATTCTCTTGTACAGTACAATCTTGGTTTACATCTTATCTTCGTGGACGCCAGCAAGCGGTTCGAGTAGGACAGTCAGTTTCTGATTGGTTGGGGCTAGTGGCTGGCGTACCACAAGGCGGCATTCTCTCTCCTTCACTTTTCTCTATGTTTATTAATTCCATCACAACCTGCTTAAAATCCTTTCACCATCTGTATGCTGACGACTTGCAATTATACGTTCAAGGGGAGGTACCTTATCTTAATACAGCCATCTCTCAGTTGAATCAGGATCTTTGTGCAATATATGAGTGGTCCTCCAGGTTTGGAATAGGCGTGAATCCGGACAAGTGTCAAGCAATTGTCATAGGTAGTTCTCGGCAGTTACGTAAACTCGATTTTGGTGGGCTTATACCACTTATATATAACGGCACTGTTCTACCTTTACAATCTGAGGTCAAGAATTTGGGACTGATTTTCGACAGCAGTATGAGTTGGCGGAAGCATGTAGCAGATATTTCGCGACGTGTTAATGGCACCCTTCGTTCTCTGTACAGATTGAAGAATTTCCTTCCAATCTGTACAAAAATTATGTTAGTACAAGCCCTTGTTATTCCTTCCCTTGATTACGCTGATGTTTGTTTCACTGATGCCAATCAGGAGCTGTTGGATAAGTTGGATCGGCTGCTGAATAATGGGATCAGGTTTATTTTTGGCCTTCGTAAATTTGATCACATTTCTGAGTATCGCAAGCAGCTCAAATGGCTCCCAATACGTGATCGTAGAAACTTAAGAATTGTTTGCATGCTATTTAATATACTCTTCGATCCAAGAACTCCTGAATACCTTAAGGACAAATTTAAAATTCTAAGCTCTAGCCGATCCCTTAAGCTTCGTCCCTGTAGGAACCTTCGTTTACTGACCCCCCTTCATCACACTAACTTCATTTCCAACTCCTTTGCTCTCACCGCCATTCGTTTATGGAATAACCTACCCATCTCTATTCACTCGGCACCTTCTCTTAGTTCATTTAAGAGAATGGTTCGTGAGCACTACTTTAATTTATTAAACTAACTTCATCAAACATTACTTGCCACTTATTATCATTAGGCATATTATGTATATATCTAATATATTTTATATTTATGTATGTATGTATTTATGTATTTGGTTGTCTATATTATATATATAAATAAATATCAATTTAATGTTTATTCCTCTAATGTTTTGATACCGATATATTTTTTTTTTTAATTTATCTATTACCATTATTCTCTAGTTTCGTTGCACCGTAATAATTATTGTCACTTGTTTTTCACTGGTTAACTGGTAGAGAATGCTGTATAGCGTTAAGTTCGCCAATTGTATATTTTATGCAATAAAGCTTAAATAAATAAAATAAATAAATGTAATACATAAAGCACCGTTTCGTATAGAGAGACCCAAACTCTAGCAGTTCATGGATTTACATAGCGAGTGCAAATGTTCGCTTCTTCTTCTTCTTCTTCCTGCCCTGTTCCCAGTCTATCTGGGGTCGGCGCAGTATGTTTCCTCTTCCATTCATATGTCAGACGTCATCAAGCCATCCACTCCCTTTTGATTCATATCATCCATCCCACCGTAAAGGTGCTAGTGATGAATGAATGTATAGAAAAGAGACGGAACGGACCATGTCGAGAGACCCATGAACGGAGAGAGTGATTAGAATGACAACATTCCAATCCATACTGCTCAAGGTTTTGGCTTAGGTTTTACAGCCGGCCGCCTGCCTGACACCAACCCTCTTTGGGTACGCTGTTGTTGGTGGTTTGCCCTCCACCATTCGGGTACCCCAAGGTGCTTATTGGTCTACACCGGGCAATCTCCCTTAGTCTACTTTTACGACACCCATGGGATGAGTTGGGGCTGGCCTATTCTACGTTATTTGTTCGCTCCCAGGCCAGCATAGAAGGAAAATGCAAATGGCAAATGTTCGCTTGGTAATACAAAATGTATGCAAATTTCGAAATATTACCAAGAGCGATAAAACAACGAATCACTTGATTCTAATTACATCATAGCCGTCTGGTGACGGCAGAGTACAATACAATTGTCACCTCCCCAAATCTCTCCTGTGGGTGTCGTACAAGGCGACTAAGGATAAGTCAGTGACGAGCTCAGAGTGTCCTATTTACTCTGAGGTGACGAGTAATGGGCAGCAGCATTACTCTTATACCACCTAGCAATGTACTGCCGACTTTTTGGGCCCGATAAATGGCAATAGGCTCGCCACCATGGGACATGCCACATGGGACTTAACATAATTTGCGAAACGTGGGTGCCAGTTCACCTCTGCCTACCCCTTCGGGGATATAGGCGTGATTTATGTATGTATGTATGTAATTTCAACATTATATTAATGTTAGAAAAATAAGAAGAAAGATTTTGGTGGTTAGAAAAGAATTTCGAAAAATTACGGTCTTGATGCGGGATTCCCGCAATTCGAATTTTTTTTTCTAACCACCAAAATCTTAAAACAACGAATGTCTCAGATTGCAAGTATTATTTTGACTAATCGATCTTACTGCCGCACTCAGAGACGTCAATTAACTTTAATGAGTAGGTATTTAATGTCAAAAAATTTCATTCCTATCTAGACCATAGACCCGGCAAGAATAGCGAATAGTTTTGAATTGTCATTTTTTGACGTTAAGTACTCATTAACGTTATTTGACGTCTCTGAGTGCGGCAGTTAGGCCTTCTTTTTATCACCCGAGGTAAAATCATAGTTGTATGTTCTCACCTCACCAGGAAGTGGGATTTTTCGTATCGTATTTTGCGTAGCGGGCGAAATAGTCCACTTTAGGTTTTGGTGAGGTGCTCTGGTGTGACAAAAAAGTAATAATTAATAATTATATTAATATACAATTTTGGACTTTTTGATCAACATAATTTTTGTTTGACTTACTGTCGCACTCAGAGACGTCAAATAACGTTAATGAGTACTTAATGTCAAACAATGACAATTCAAAACTAGTCGTTATTCTTGCCGGGTCTATGGTCTTTAGATTTGAATGAAATTTTTTGACATTTAATACTCATTAAAGTTAATTGACGTCTCTGAGTGCGGCAGTAAGTTAGCATCTGTCGTGTTCAGGGTGTGCGTTATTACTGTTACCATGTTGTTTCATTTCATATAAACCTACCAACATGCAAAGAACGAGGAGATCGATGGCGCAATGGCTTAGCGCGCTCGGCGATTGCGTAAACTAATCAATTTTCACTAAGGCTGGTCGTTGGATAGGTGACCAAAAATTTACTATCTCGAGCTCCTCCGTGCTTCGGAAAGCACATTAACCCTTTGGTCCCGGCTGCACCTGCAGTCGTTAATACCGCACTGGGCCACCGTGATAGTTTATGGCACATTCTACATGGAAGGCTTGTGCCCCAGCAGTGAGGACATCAAGGGGTAGGTGATGATGATGCAAACAACTTCAACAACAATTGACACATCAACAAAAATACTCGGCGAGCGAATAAAAAGCCGGTTTCCAGTTTGCCGAAATTGTACTTATCAAATTAAGGAGGGGAAAAACACAAAAAATTAACATCACGCGAGAGTCGAACCCGGGCCCGCTAATCACGGAGCCGACGGCATCAATCACGGCGCTTACGAGAGTCCACAATCATGGCGGTGTGCTCTACAAAAAATTACCAAGTTCCGTATTTTTATAATCTGTAAAACGCGATTCGCGGTAAGGACAGCGTGTTAGATCCTGTTTAACCCCGCTAGCCAAGTGGCTTATCTATCGAACACATAGAATACACAATGTATGAAACTAACGTACCTATTAGGTACAGAGGAAATAACACATCACTTTCATACTTTTGTTTCCTATGCGTTCGAATAGATAAGCCACTTAGCTAGGCCCTTAGATCCTTTTTGTATACATTAGGTATATCGCTAGCCCAGTGGCATAGCGCGCTCGACCTGTGATTGCGTAAACTAGGCAATGTTCGCTAAGGCCGGTCATTGGATGGGTGACCAAAAATGTATTACCTCGAGCTCCTCCGTGCTTCGGAAGGCACACTTAAACGTCCCGGTTGTATCTGCAGTCGTTAATACCCAACCCGCCCTGGGCCAGCGTGGTGGGTTATGCCCATTCTCCCTATATTCTTGCATCCATAGGGAAGGCCTGCGCCCCAACAGTGGGGACATTTAAAGGCTGGTGATGATGATGATGATGAGGTATATCGAACAATTTAATCCTTGGAAATCCTTTATGATATAAATAAATACAATTTTATTAGGTAAGTACAAAGAAAATTATTATTGAAAAAGTTCAAAAATTATAGTGACGGCCGGCTTGGTCCAATGCTTAGATTGCTGGTATTGGCCAAGAGGTCCCGGGTTCGAGTCCTGGTAGGGGCAAATTTTGTGATAAACACTTATATTTGTTCCTGAGTCATGTGTTTATGTTTATGTAGTATATTTTCAACATTTATATACATAATAAATATATAAAATATGTCCGTCATCTAGTAGGTATCCACACAAAGTGCTTAGGCTTTACTTACTTTGGGCTAGGTGTAGTGTAAAAAAATATTTATTTAAATATAGCCTTGATGCGGGAATAAACTTCTTGCTTGGCCGAGCAGAGAGGACGCGTGTTCGATTCCCGCATCAAGACATAATGTTTAGAACTTTTTATACCCACAATTTTTTTGTACCTTATAAAATTGTATTTATTTATATCATAAAGGATTTCATGGATTGATTAAATAAGCCCCTACCAGAACACGGATGCTTTTTGTAGCATCTAAACCGAAATCATAAACGAGAAAACCTCTCCCGATAATCCAGGGCGCCCGCGGCGAATACCATGGATGGCCTGCACCAATTAGGATAAACGCAGATATACCGGTCGCTAAACACCGCTTGCCAAGGCGCTTAAAAAAAAAACAAAAAAATGGAAATCGAACCAGCTTCGATTCGGGCGAACCTTTAGCGTTAAGAATCCAGGGATATTATACATACACATATAAAGCACGCCTTTGCCAGGAGACATTTTGTTCACTGCAAAATTTTTTGAAATTCGTTCAGACCATCAAACTGAACAAATTTCACCATGAGAGACCGAAATGATTCCATTCATTTCGGTCAGACGTCATCAAGCCATCCACTCCCTTTTGATTCATTCATCCATCACACCGTAAAGGTGCTAGTGATGAATGAATGTATAGAAAAGAGACGGACGGACCATGTCGAGTGACCGATGAACGGAGAGAGTGATTGGAATGACAACAATCCAATCCATACTGCTCAAGGTTTTGGCTTAGGTTTTACAACCGGCCGCCTGCCTGACACCAACCCTCTTTGGGTATGCTGTTGTTAGTGGTTTGCCCTCCACTCCACCATTGGGGTGCCCCAAGGTGCTTATTGGTCCTGCACCGGGCAATCTCCCTCAGTCTACCTTTATGACACCCATGGGATGAGTCGGGGCTGGCCTATCCCGGCCGAACCCGGGACCTCTGGGCCAATACCCAGCGATCTGAGCATTCGACCAAGGCGGCCGTCAGCCTATATCCCCGAAGGGATAGGCAGAGATGAAATAACACCCACGCCAAACGTAATAGGTGTCGTAATAAGATCTTGTAATATGTGTCGAGCCTATTGCCATGTATCGGGCACGTAAATCGCAGTTTACCTATTGCTAGGTGATATAAGAAGAATGCTGCTGCCCATTACTCATCCTTGTGTTTACCCTTAGTCGCCTTGTACGACACCCACGGGAGAGATGGGGGTGGTGACAATAGTATTCTGCTCTGCCGTCACCACACGGCCATGAGAATAGCCTATTAATGTAGGTACATTATTAATTAAGGCTTAAGTAAATTAATGCAGCTGCGTTCAATACAACGGACCCTTTATGTACTGGGCACCTAAAGTTCGCATACATTTTCTATATACAATATTACCTATATGTAAATGTAATGTAAAATGGACGTTGGTCGGTACTTCGTTTTGCACTGCTCTATTCTGACTTGATCGTTGATGGGTTTAATTAAATGGATATAGGGCAGTTTAATGATAAAAGTTTTCGAGTAGTTTAATGATGTTCGCTAAAGTAAAAAATACACGAACATACATAAATCACGACTAGTTATCCCCGAAGGGGTGGGAAAAGGTATTAATTAAATTACAGTAGGTCCTGAGGTAATGAGGAGCTCGCTAGTGCAGTGGCATAGCGCGCTAAGCCTGCGATTGCGTAAACTAAGCAATGTTCGCTAAGGCTGGTCATTGGATGGGTGACCAAAAATTTATCATCTCGAGTTCCTCCGTGCTTGAAGGCACGTTGAGCTGGTGGTCCCGGCTGCATCTGCAGTCACCAACCCGCAGCTGGGCCCAATCTCCCTATATTCTTCCATCCATAGGGAAGGCTCGTGCCTCAGCAGTTGGGACTTCAAAAGGGCTGGTGATGATGATGATGATGATGACAGTAGGTCCCATGGAATTAGGGTGCGAGCCTATAGCCATATCGGGCACGTACATCGCAGTGTAGGTATCACTAGGTGGTATAAGAGGAACGGTGCTGCCCTTAACTCATCGCTGTCTAAGAACCCTTAGTCGCCTTGTACGACACCACTGGAGATACGGGGGGTGGTGACAATTGTTTTCAACTCTGCCTGTCTGCATACTACACACTACGATATACATACATACATACATAATTCACGCCAATATCCCCGAAGGGGTAGGCAGAGGTGATCTAGCACCCACGCTTCGCCAATTAGGCTAGGTCCCATGTAATAGGTGGCGAGCCTATTGCCATTTATCGGGCACAAAAGTCGCAGTACTTTGCTAGGTGGTAGGTATAAGAGGAATGCTGCTGCCCATTCCTCATCACTGATTTATCCTTAGTCGCCTTCTACGACACCCACGAGAGAGGTTTGGGGTGGTGACAATTGTATTCTACTCTGCCGTCACCACGATATAGGTATTTCTAAAACAATTGCATCAGATCGACAATTAACCGGCATGTAATTATCGGACTACAAAATTCTGAAAGCACGAAATTTAGTTGTTCAATAGTCGGTCAACTTGAAATTGCATATCTGTAGTCGCCCTTAGCTTAGACTCTATAGGTAGCCGCCAGCCTGATACCAAGTCTTTTTGAGTAGGTATGCTGTTGCTGGTGCTTTGCCCCCACGGCCTCCAATCTTCGGGTACTTTTATATAAACACCAGGTGATGTCCCTTAATCGACTTTTACGACAACCCTAGGGTGAGCCTAGGCTGGTACACACTACGATGTCATTTCGCATCCAGACCAGCACGGAATTAATTATATTAAAATCAAAATTAATACATACATAATATACATAAATCACACCTATATCTCCGAAGAGGTAGGCAGAGGTGAATCAACACCCAGGTTTCTTTAATAACATAACATAGGGCCCATGTAATAGGTGGCGAGCCTATTGCCATGTGTCGGGCACGCGATTCGCAGCACATTGCCAGGAAGCATAAGAGGAACGCTGCTGCCTATTACTCATCGGTGTCTTAGCCCTTAGTCGCCTTGTACGACACCCGCGGGAGAGATTGGGGATGGTGACAAACTGTATTCTACTCTGCCGTCACCACAGGACGGACCACGCGGCATCAAAAGAAATAAATCGCAAATATCAACATTGTTTGGTCGCTCTACAGAACGCTATACGCACGCGCGACTACGTGCATACTGCGTACAGACAGCGCCACATCGCACTTCACCCAATATGTGGCACTATTATTATTATTTGCACTTTGACACTGTAGTGCGTTGCATTAGTCGAATGCTCAGATTCCTGGGTATTGGCCAAGAGGTCCCGGGTTCGAATCCTGATAGGGGCAAACTTTGTGATGACCACAAATGTTTGTTTCCGAGTCATGGTTGTGTATATGTTTATGTAGTATATAATACATAATATTAAAAATATGTCCGTCATCTAGTACCCATAACACAAGTGCTTAGGCTACTTACTTTGGGCTAGATGATAGGGGTGAGTGTAAACATTTATATTTAAAATATTTATTAAGGGTGCTTGTTGAAAATCCCGCGGTCGAAAGTTACTGCATAGACAGTATTGAAGACAAAAAGGTACTTTACAATATTTGCAGCGGGCCTAGCACGGGAACGTGGACAAGTCTCTCTCCACCACTTGACAGTGTTTTGTCTCGGCATTTAGTGGGAGTTAGAGCGGGGGGGAAATATTTTCTTTCCCCCGACGGAGATGTATCCCGTGCTACGGGGGCTGATTGGCAATAAAATGACCTTTCATTCCTTCATGCCGACCAGGGGGCCTACCGCCTAACTCGATTGCTAAAGCAAAAGCTATAGTTTATGACGTCATGCTGTCATTTCGCACCAAATGCACCTAAACTATTAGCAATAGCTTTGAACGAATGATCACCAAATGATTTTATATGAATTTGGCACAAAATCCGTGCCGCCTAAAAATTCAGGATGGCTGCTATAGCCGTAAGCAGTGCATTGCAATATAGCTATCATCAGCAATCGAGTTAGGCGGTAGGCCCCCTGGTAGCGAAAATATAACTAGATAGGTAGATGAACTAGGTAGGCCGGCCCCAACTCAATCCTCATCATTCATCACGGGGCCTACCGCCTAATTCGATTGCTGATGATAGCTATATTGCAATGCACTGCTTACGGCTATAGCAGCCATTCTGAATTTTTAGGTGGCACGGATTTGGTGCCAAATTCATACAAAATCATTCGATCAAAGCTATCGCTAATAGTTTAGGTACATTTGGTGCGAAATAACAGCATGACGTCATTAACTATAGCTTTTGCTTTAGCAATCGAGTTAGGCGGTAGGCCCCCGGGTGTCGTAAAAGTCGACTAAGGGATATTACCCGGTGTAGACCAATAAGCACCTTGGGGCACCCGAATGGTGGAGGGCAAACCACCAACAACAGCATACCCAAAGAGGGTTGGTGTCAGGCAGGCGGCCTGCTCATTGTATAGGTACCTACGTGGTACCTACTTAGTATTCCGATTAGTTTATCGGTTTTATATTTAATTTTAAACATTACCTACATACCTAACTGCCGCACTCAGAGACGTCAAATAACGTTAATGAGTACTTGACGTCAAAAAATGACAATTCAAAACAAGTCGCTATAAATTTTTAAGCCTAAAAATTTTCATTCAAACTCAAATGACATTAAATAATAATTAAAGTTAATTGACGTCTCTGAGTGCGGCAGTAAATGTTAGATACAATATTAAAAATTAAATATGAGACAATCATCATCAGCCCTTTAACGTCACCACTTCTGGGACACAGGCTTTCTGTATGGAAGAATATATGGAGAATGGGTCACACACCACCCACCACGCTGGCCCAGTGCGGACTGGTGGGTATTAACGACTGGAGACACCGCTGGGTCCAACGCAACGGCTTAAGGCCCTGCGGAAAAAAATATTTGTATCAAAGTGGCGGCGCTTTAGCACGAAGTTCATTGAGATAGCTGTATTGTGCCGCACGGTCTCGAAAGCGAGACAGAGCGCAGCGCACCCTGCTCAATAAATTTGACTTAAGCGCCAAATCAAACTTCAATTAACTGTGGCTATATTAACAGTTTTTATTCAAATTATCGCCGAGCAATCCCTAGGAAATTATATACACATTACATTGATACAAGTCTCACCTTTCAATGTATAGCCGTTTAACTGTAATATTGAAAAATTTTAATAATCAGAGGTTACTTTGAATTTTTTTTTCTATCGAGGAAATGTTTTTAAATCGCGTAACGGACTGTTCCACGCCCTTTCATATATGCCCAATTTACACAATTCTGAGTATCAAATACCTGCTTAAAATAGATTACGAGATAAATGCATTTGAAAAACCCTTATTTTTTTCCGTAGGGCCTTAACGTGCCTTCCGAAGCACGGAGGAATTTTATGATGCTGTTGGTCGGGGTAGGTGCCGTCCTCCACCATTCGGGTACCTGCCCCGAGGTGCTTATGTGGTCTACTTACACTGGGCAATATCCCTTAGTCGACTGTCAAAAATGATTGGATTTTTGACATTTCAAAGCGATAAATGGCAATATCATATTGTGTTTCGGTGGTCATGAGAGTGAGTCGGCGCTGGCACATTCTACGTAATTTTTTCGCTCCCAGGCCAGCATGAAAGAAAGGTAAATCACAGTAGGTAGGTACTATATTGCTAGGTGATACCTATAAGATGAATGCTGCTACCCATTACTCATTAACTCTTAACCCTTAGTCGCCTTGTACGACACCCACGGGAGAGATGGGGGTGGTGACAATTGTATTCTGCTCTGCCGTCATCACACGGATTTTAATTTTAGTAGGTAACTGTATTTCCCAAGAAAGCGTATAACTTAATAAAAACATCTCCTTTCATTCCGAATTGCGTAGCTAATGAAATAAAAACTAAACTGACGAAGAAGAAAAAAAAGAAAACAGACCGCGTTCCATTTTCAAAATCACAATTCTGAACGCCGCTCGTCCGTCGGCGCGTTGTTTTTTTAATGTTTTTTTAATTCGCTAGACAAGCCAGCCTAGGGCTAAGACGGACGTCGGAAGAAAAAACCATATACCTACCGTACAACGCATATACGTATACAGCGTACGAAAGTTACTGTTATCTTGGCATATCCTCTCTAGGAGGCGCCCATAAAGCACCCGATTTATTATCTCTGCGTTCGCGAACTACGGTATACGGTACTTGATGCGCGCGCCGCTCCCCCCTAGCTGCTATTGTTACGAAGTTCCCATAAAGTAGCGCATTAGAGGCGGCGAATTATTCCATCTCTGGTCTCGGGTTCCATGCGTAATATCTCCTAAACTACTGGCTGTATCGGAACCGTGCTTGCATCCAAATAGCGAGTGAAAAATCAGCAATTTTTCAGTATAAAAATCTTTACACGAAACCTGGTATTAACTGCAAAACTCGGTGCTCACAAATAAATTCCTTATCTCTCTGGCGTGTATTTTAAATGCGGCACTTTATGGACGCGCGCGCCCATGTTGAACGCTATTTCTGGCGACCGAGAGCGGTACACAGAAACTCCGTACTTGCTCAGTCTCCGAGCAACCCTTCGTCTTATTCTCCGTCCTTGTCTTGCGCGACGGTCGGCTGCTCTCTTCTGCCCATAGGCTGGTGTGACACTGAAAGCTGGAAATTAGTTAATTTAAATTACGTCATAATTAATATTGAATTAGAGTCATGTAATTTGCTGTTTTTGTAAGCGATTGGTCACATGCACTGCAAATGTTGTTTGTGATCCATAATACAAAACATACATACATACACAACATAATGTAATACATACATACAAAAGGAACCAAAATTCGAACGAAATTATGGTAATTATAGTAAAACAAAAACATGAAAACCAACGATCTGTGCCTCAAGCACGAATATTTCCAACATTCGTAAAGTAATTGTATCGAGTAAGCACTTTAAAACCAAAATTAAAAATCTCAAATCGGAAAATAATTAATTTTTATTGGGTAATTACAGGCAGAGTAGAATACAATTGTCACCACCCCAAATCTCTCCCGTGGGTGTCGTACAAGGCGACTAAGGATAAATCAATGATGAGGAATGGGCAGCAGCGTTCCTCTTGTACCACCTAGCACTAGCAATGTACTGCGACTTTTGTGCCCGATAAGTGGCAATAGGCTCGCCACCTAACACATGGAGCCTAACATAATTGGCGACATAGTGGATGCTAGTTCACCTCCGCCTACCCCTTCGGAGATATAGGCGTGATTTATGTATGTAGGTAATTAACCTAATATGTCTTAAATTCTTGTAAATAAAATAAAATCAACTTTAATATTTGATGTAAAGAAATAAATATTTCTTGCTAATAATAAATATTTCTTTGGTTTATAAACGGCTTCCATGGCCATCTTGATTTTTGACAGCGACAGATTCTTTTTTTTTTTTAATTTACGCATGTTTTCTCACCTTAAAAATTTACGTGACAAAACCTTCGGATTCCGCTTCTCGATACCAAACGGCAAAAACGTGAGTCACGGAAAACGTTCATAAACCAAACAAATATTTATGATTACCGAGAAATATTTAATTATTGTTATCAGCTATTGAAGTTGATTCATTTTAAATAAAATAATTTAATTCGTATTAAATATGTGTTTATATTGTTAATATTAATTTAATATTTTTACCTAAGAAGTATTAATAATTTTCGATTTACAATTAAAAAAATATTTTGTTTTGGTTTTAGAGTGCTTACTCGATACGATTACTATACGAATATTGGAAAAATTCATGCTAGAGGTACTGACCATTCGATCAAACTGACCGTCGTTTAGTGTTCAGTTCATTATTCTTTAATGTTCCCGCTATAAGGCACAGACCTTTCCATCGATCAAAGAATATAGGGAGACTGGGTCATTAACACCACGCTGGCTCAGTGCGGATTGGTGGGTGTTGACGACTGCAGATGCAGCCGGCACCAACTTAACTAAACATGCCTTCCGAAACATGGAGGAACGAGTGGAACCTACATAGTGCAATGAACAAACTACAAACATTTCCAACCAGCTAAGGAAGTCCAAAAGTGTACATACATACATACATAAATCACGCCTATATCCCCGAAGGGGTAGGCAGAGGTGAACTAGCACCCACGTTTCGCCAATTATGTTAGGTCCCATGTAATAGGTGGCGAGCCTATTGCCATTTATCGGGCACAAATGTCGCAGTACTATTGCTAGGTGGTATAAGAGGAACGCTGTTGCTCATTTCTCATCACTGATTTATCCTTAGTCGCCTTGTACGACACCCACAGGAGAGATTTGGGGTGGTGACAATTGTACTCTACTCTGCCGTCAACACAAAATCACACACAAAGTGTGTGATTTGAATTTCAGACACCAAGTGGCAAATAAACTGCGCACCGAAAACAGAATCAGTTCCCACATCGGGCAGTTGCATTAAACAGAGAGTGCAAGAAAAAAACATGCTTGCACATCAAACAGAAGCGAGGCCGAGGCCTACAATTGTGCGATGCTCCATGGTCTGTTTTTGAGCGACCGGTATTCTCATTCTTCTCTTTTTCTCAAAATGTGTTTATACACTGTGTTGAAAAAATGGCAACAGATTATCTTACAGACTGGTTTAAAAACTTATTAGTTTTTATGAATAGGTTAGTTTAATTTAGTTGGACTTTTTCCGCACTTAGTCTACTGATTGGGCCATTGTGCATTAGATATAAATTGGTTAAGGATCCCTAGCTTTTCCCGTATACGTGAAAAGTCGCAAAGTCAGGGCTATAATACTGGCGCCTTCACTGCAATCAAAATAACTTGTTGATGACAATAATGTAGATGCAGCAGGGATGAGCGTTCGAACAATTTCTAAACACCATTTTCTTTGTGATAATTCTTTAAATTCTTTAGAAATATTAAAGTTTTTGTTAGAGAACTTTGCATACTACTTGCCTCGCAGTGAACGTTTTATTATAACTAAACTACAAATCCTAACACCTTTTTTATAGTGCCGTGTGGTGACGGCAGAGCAGAAAACAATTATCACAAACCCTATCTCTCCCGTGGGTGTCGTACAAGGCGACCTAGAGTAAACACGGCGATGAGTAATGGGCAGCAGAATTCCTCTTATACCCCTAGCAATGTACTGCGACTTTTGTGCCCGATAAAACATTTATTTGTAGAAAGAAATAGAAATACGAAAGTTTTTATTAGAGAACCTAATAATATCACCCCACTTGCCTCGTAATGGACGTTTTATTATAACTAAACTACATCCTAATAGCTTTCTTATAGTATAGCTCGAGTATAGGTGTGTAGCAACGCCCTAGCCGGAGCGTCCCGCCGCTGTGCGCGCCTACGTAGTTATAGCGCGAACGTACTTTTGCCCACTTTGAAATATCGCACGCCATCTGCAGAAGGTCGCAACTGTTACGGTTCAATATTTTATTTTATATTTTTATAGTTTTATATTTTTATAGTTCTTTAAAAGGTCTTGTGTTAAATCTGTACAGAATATCCTCAGCTTAGTTGCTTAGGAACTTCTGTTATTTATCGTAGTATAACAAAAAAATGCCAGGCAACTAAACTTCAGTAAGCTTACTTTTAACTGTAGGTAGAATATAGGGACCCGCCGTAAGAGGTCTTGTGTTAAATCAGTACCTACAGTATTCTCCGTGGTGTAGTGGTTCGCCCGCCGTTATTAAGATCCCGAGGTTCCGGGTTCGCTCCCCAGGGGAGTACAAATTGTATACTTGGTTTGGTTGGTGGTAGGACTTCTTTCAAGTCCGCCTGGCTAGCTACCACCATCATACCAAAACCTGTCGCCATAACAATAATGTAAGCAGCATTATATGCATTGTGTTTTGACGGCCGTGTGGTGACGGCAGAGTAGAATACAATTGTCACCACCCCCAAATCTCTCCCGTGGGTGTCGTACAAGGCGACTAAGGATAAATCAGTGATGAGGAATGGGCAGCAGCGTTCCTCTTATACCTACCACCTAGCAAAGAACTGCGATTTTTGTGCCCGATAAATGGCAATAGGCTCGCCACCTATTACATGGGACCTAGCATAATTGGCGAAGCGTGGGTGCTAGTTCACCTCTGCCTACCCCTTCGGGGATATAGGCGTGAATTATGTATGTATGTATGTATGTTTTGACAATCTATGAAAAGACAGCCAGCCCATCTGTGGGTGAGGGTTCCAAGTGCAACTCGATTCCATCTTCGGCCCTTATCGTCACTTACCATCAGGTGAGATGAAGGCCAAGAGCTTCCCTGTTTTGTATAAAAAAAAGGTAATTGGTTGTGTCAATGTCCCACAGGCCTTTCCTGTGGATGGAAGAATATAGAGAGAATCGGCCATAACTCACCACGCTGGCCCAGTGCGGATTCTTAGGTATTAACGACTGCAGATGGTAATAACGAATGCAGAGAGAAGCACGCAGGAACTCGAGATAGTAAATTTTCGGTCACCTATCCAATGACGGCCGCCTTGGTCGAATGCTCAGATTGCTGGGTATTGGCCAAGAGGTCCCGGGTTCGAATCCTGGTAGGGGCAAACTTTGTGATGACCACAAATGTTTGTTCCCGAGTCATGGTTCTGTATATGTTTATGTAGTATATTTTCAACATTTATATGCATAATTATATTAAAAATATGTCCGTCATCTAGTATCCATAACACAAGTCCTTAGGCTACTTACTTTGGGCTAGATGATAGGTGTGAGTGTAAATATATATTTATTTACCTTATTTACCTTACCTCCAGCTCCTCTCTCTCTTTCTTAGCTGCCCGGCTAGCATGACCACCGAAAGACGATATGACATAGCCATTTATCGCTTTGGACTGTCAAAATCTATTGTATTTGACAGTTCAACGCGATAAATGGCTATATCATATCGTGTTTTGGTGGTCATGCTAGCCTAGCCGCTAGCCAGGCCGAAGTATAGTCGAATAGAACGTAACGCGCTAGAGATTTCAGCAGCGGCCGTATGCGCGTAGCGGCCGGGCGGGCTGTCTAGAAGCGGGCGCATTTTTACATCGAGAGCCCATCCGAGCAACGGAAAACAAAAAGACTGGATTTATATTTTTTTATTATTTTATTTATTCCCTTTTATTTTCGTTAAATTTTTGCATATCGCCCGCCTCGTGCCGTTTATTGTTTTTATATTTTGTGGGCTTCGCGCGCTTTCGCCATTTCACGGGGAATGTCAACTGTCATTGTTGATTTGGCGGGAATCCGGGAAATGGCCGGTTTGTTTTTTTTCCGAGTTGTGTGTGGGCCGAGGTATCTTTGTCCTGCAGCCGTAATATTATTAGCTGTTACGTGGACGATTGTTGCTTTGTATCTTATTAATAGATGAGCAAGTGGATTATATTCGTACCTTTCACTGAGGGTAGTAAAAAGATTATATGGTAAGTAAAGTTTGGAGTTTTAAAACCTATCTACTGGTAGATAAGCTTCTTTAAATAAAGGTACCGATCTGAAAACGGACATGAAGGTCGATAATACCTACTATCTTTAGGATAGTTTACCTACACTGTAGCTTTCTGGCTCATCATGGAGGTGGCTTAAAAAAAGTACAAATAAAAAATGTAAAACATTATGGATTCGAATGTTGTCAACACAATCACTTTCTTCGTTCATCGGTCTCTCGATACCTACATATTCAGCACTAGAAACTTTCCGGTGTGATGGATGATAGGTAATCAGTGGATGGCTTGATGACGTCCCACCAATATTATGAGTGGAAGAGGAAACATGCTGCGCCGACCCCAGATAGACTGGGAACAGGGCAGGGAGAAAAACTTATTCGCGGAAAAAGATAAACTGTACCATTCCGATAATTATGCTTCCAAGTCTGCCTTCTGCTTTAAAGATTCTAATCGGAACCGTAACGTTGTTTAATTTGAGTTTAATGCATATCGTAATACCTACGTAGGTATGCTGGTACGTCCGTGTGTAGAAACACTCGCTTTACATAGGCCAGGAGGTCTACTCTGAAACTCCGAACGATTAACTCACATCTATCCGTCTTTCTCACGCCACTGCGTGTTAAAATAAGAGCGACAAAGACGCAAAGACTCGATCGAACGAAATAAACTTCCAGAGTAATGGTACGGGCTAAGTAACGTCGGCGACAGAACTCATTCCAGACGGACATACCTAATAAGTGTGTAGTTAATTAATAGTTAGATAGAGGAGCTCGGTAGCGCAGTGGCATGGGGTGCTAAGTTCCGAGACCTCCACGTGGTGCACCCTGGGCAACGTCTGTTTGATGGGTCGGAGCGGCACTGACTTTCCGGCCAGACGGCTAACTTCGGAACGGGGGTGGGCTCCAATGGTGGTGTCGGAAGAGGCAGCGCTGGCTGGTCGATGCGAGAGCCTGGTGCCTACACGTTGGCGTCAGCTCACCACCTAAGACGTGGTGTTTGCGGCGTTTTCCGGATGGTTCGCCTTTGGTAGGGGGCCAAAGCGTAGACCATATAGCCTTAAATTTGGCGCTGAGTTTCACCCGGGCCCCTTTTGACACCACTGCTGGAGACGTATGTGAGGCCACGTCGGGGCATTTGCCCGGCGGTCACCAGGAGGAGGGCTGCGTCGGGGCATTTGCCCGGCGGCCGATAGGTTTTGGCCGCGTCGGGGCGTTTGTCCGGCGGTCGGCAGTTTTCGCCAGTGGCGGGCGCGGCTCGTCGGCGGGCGGAGTGTGCGGACTTGTGCTGGGAGCTGTCTGAGCAGTGAGTGACAGAGCCCTATGTGGAGGCACACACGATGGGTATGTCCACCGCCCAGTGTCTTGGGCAGGTCCGATGCATCGCCCGCCAGGGGATCGCGATCGCCACTGGAGGAGACGGCAAGAGGTAGCGGTCGTGTCGGGGCGTTTTTCCGGCGACCGGGGGGTGGGACCACGTCGGGGCTTTTGTCCGGTGGAGCATAGGAGGGCCCGTCGGGGCATCTGTCCGGCGGCGTTAGGTGTGACTGCGTCGGGGCGCTTGTCCGGCAGTATAGGTAGGGTGAGGGAGCCGGCGCCCTCAGCTCTCTCTGGGGCTGGAGGAGCGCCGGTTCCGGTCGTATGGGGGCCTGTCTTGGAAAGATTCCTCTTCGGATGAAATTTGGTCAGGACTGGCGGGTCCTTTGTCCGGCGCAGTACGCTGTTGTTGGAACATTGGACGAGGGTAAACGGTGCACAGAATGAGCCCAAAAGGGCGGGCGCAGGTGGCTGTCCGGTGACATTTATCCTAACGGATGACCCCGGATGGCTGCCATAGTGTGCTTTGGCTGGATGCCCGGAGAGGATGTTTAGTGGGGACTCGGGGTAGAGGCGTTCCCCCACGGAACGCCTCTACCCCGAGTCCCACATACCTCTGTAGTTGCACCGTTCTGCAGGGATGATGCGTAGATTGCATTTTATCTCTCCGCAAAAAAAAAAGATCGGTAGCGCAGTGGCATAGCGTGCTCGGCCTGCGATTGCGTAAACTAAGCAATGTTCGCTAATGGATGGGTGACTAAAAATTTACCTATCTCGAGTTCCTCCTTGCTTCGCAAGGCACGTTAAGCCGTTGGTCCCGGCTGCATCTGCAGTCAAGTTGTAAATACCCACCAACTCGCCAAAGCCTGAGCCCCAGCAGTGGGGACTGGGCTTGTGATGAGGAGATGTGACGTAACTAAAGATATGTTAAGTACCTAGTCATAGTCATATCATTTATTGTGTATATTATGCGTGTAGTTGGACCTAAAACGAGAGGAAGCCCGAAGAAGCGATGGGTGAATTGTGTGAAAGATGATATACCTACCAGCCTTGTGATTATCATATTTCACTTATTTATATTACAAGGCTTCTTCCTTCATTCATTCTGAGCACATTTCTACAGGTTGAGTTTTTTTTTCGGGTCAGTATGGGGAAATTCTAAACTATAAGAGATAGAGAAAAACCTATCTTAGGAAACTTGATCTTAATTTGAGATAAAATAAAATGTTAAAAGATTTGGAGATATTGGATTTCTTGAAAAACAATTTTTTATGTTATTTCGATTGTATATCACTTGTACAAACCAAAAATTGTATGGAGACCATAGGTCTAAAGTTGCTAGAAGTTGTTGAAATTGCTTGAAATTAACATAATTTTCCCCATACTGACCCGAAAAAAAAACTCACCGTGTATAATCTTAAAGAGACCTCAGGGAGAAGAAGGGGTCTCATTAAGATTTTGCCAATAAAGAATTCATAATTATTTATTAATTAAAATTCCTTCCCCATAATGGAAACAGGTTGTGTGGCCGCGTGTACCGTTCATTATTACAATAAGTAGCTGTAGGTACGGGGCTTTGTTTATATTGAGCAAACAAACCCGTGGCGGTCCATAGAGCTACATACCTAAATTATGTACATCCAACAACCAAAATCCCCTCCCTCCACTACACGGCCCGCCTGAGCCGAGGTCCGCGCCTTTAGAGGCACCCTCAGGCCTGCCGCTCCAAGCTCCGACTCGAGCGCTCTTCGCGGCTGTAGGTACCTATATCTTCTTTGGGAGATACCGTCCCCATTGCGGGCCTAGCACGTGGACAAGTCTCTCTCCGCCACTGACAGTGTTTTGTTTTGTGTTGGATTTAATGGGAGTTAGAGCGAGAAGAATAGATTTTCTTTCCCCCGAGGAAATGTGTCCACGTCCCGTGCTACGGGGGCTGGGGGACGCCTGCTTTGGAGATACCCTCACAGGGAGTGCGAATGCAAGGCTTGAGGACAAGGTCTTCGCTTTCCCCAAAAAACAGGTAGATGCTGTAAAAGCATCTCTGCCAATAGTCGAAGTCCTTCAAAAAATAACAATTAAAATGCCTTGTGATGAACGCAGAGTAGCGTATACTACTGTCACCACCCCCATCTTTCCCGTGGGTGTCGTACAAGACGACTAGCTATGAGTAATGGGCTGCAGCATTCCTTACTAATCTAGTAACGTAATGCGATTTATGTGTCCGTTAGATGACAAATAGATTTTAGGTATCCCCTATTTATAAAAAAATGTCTTCTTCTTCTCCCTGCCCTGTTCCCAGTCTATCTGGGGTCGGCGCAGTATGTTTCCTCTTCCATTCATATCGGTCAGACGTCATCAAGCCATTCACTCCCTTTTGATTCATATCATCCATCCATCACACCGTAAGGGTGCTAGTGATGAATGAATGTATAGAAAAGAGACGGAACGGACCATGTCGAGAGATCGATGAACGGAAAGAGTGATTGGAATGACAACATTCCAATCCATACTGCACAAAGTTTTGGCTTAGGTTTTACAGCCGGCCGCCTGCCTGACACCAACCCTCTTTGGGTATGCTGCTGTTGGTGGATTGCCCTCCGCCATTCTGGTACCCCAAGGTGCTTATTGGTCTACACCGGGCAATATCCCCTAGTCGACTTTTACGACACCCATAGGATGAGTCGGGGTAGGCCTATTCTACGTTTTTTTTTCGCTCCCAGGCCAGCATAGAAGACTATTTATAAAAAAAATGTATATTTATAAAAAAACAGAGTCCCTTAATATCCCCACTTCTGGGGCACAGGCCTTGGGTGGAAGAGAAGAAAAGAATGGGCCTTGACCCATCACGCTGGCCCAGTGCGGAGTGGCGAGTATTTAGGTAGGTACCTACTACAGTTTATAATTAAAACAATGCTGAAATCCCACCCACCTGCCACGTCTGATTCATCTCTGGCGTGACGTGCCACAGCCGCGACTATAATTAGGGTTCCCATAGCGAAAAACGTGCAGCGAAAACCCTTCCGTGAATATAATTACCGAACAATTTTACCCTTATCATAAAAAATCGGTATCGTTGCAATACTGATCCGGCGCCAGCGTACTTTGAGCTGTGCTCGCTTCGAAGTCTAGAACAAAACATATGCGGCTCAGGGGTCTGGTTACGCTGGTCTACTAGTGGCGTGCCAAGATCCGTTGATAGGGACACATTATAAATTGCCTGTCCGTCTGTCTGTCTGTCACGGGGCACGCGATGCAAAAAAAAGTTGGCTGCACGAATAATATTGTTGCTTAATAGAATAGTATGGTAAAAATACCTGGTGTTTCTTACCTTATTATACCCAAAGAGGTTTGGTGTCTTCCATGCTGGCCTGGGAGCGGGAAAATAACGTAGAATTGGCCAGTCCGAACTCATCCCAATCCCTTAAAAGTCGAGTAAGGGAGATTGCCCGGTGTAGACCAATAAGCACCTTGGGGCACCCGAATGGCGGAGGACAAACCACCAACAACAGCATACCCAAAGAGGTTGGAGTCAAGCAGGCGGCCGGCTATAAAACCTAAGCCAAAACCTTGAGCAGTATCCATTGGAATGTGGCCATTTAATCACTCTCTCTGTTCATTCGTCTAACGACATGGTCCTTTCCGTCTATTTTCTATACTTCATTCATCACTAGCACATTTACGGTGTGATGGATGATATGAATCAAAAGGGAATGGATGGCTTGATGGTGTCTGACTGATATGAATGGAAGAGGAAACATACTGCGCCGACCCCAGATGAACTGGGAACCGGGCAGGAAGAAGAAGTTTCTACAATCCTAGAATCTTATGGTAGAGTATACAAACCGAATATGGATCTCGACAGTAGCTTAGAGCAATCGGCCTGCGATTGCATATACCAAGCAATGTTCGTTATGGCCGGTCGTTGGATGGGTAACGAAAAATGTCGAGTCTTCATATCAACATTAAGACTTTATGAGCTTTCCATGGATTCACCTCAACAGCATACCAATACCAAAAGTAATCTAAGTTACCTGCGTGTGGTGACGGCAGAGCAGAATACAATTGTCACCACCCCCAATCTCTCCCACATGACTGTCTTACAAGGCGACTACTAAGAGTTCAGACAGTGAGTAGGTAATGTTCCGCAGCGATTTTCTTATACGTCCTAGCAATATATTATTATGTACTACGATTTACGTGCCCGACAGATGGGTATAGGCCCCCGCTAGTTAAGGGACCTAGCATTATTGGCGAAACGTTCGGGATTCCCTTTGGGAATAAATACGCATGATTTAAGTATGTAATAGGTAAGTGATTCTAAGTATAATACCTACTAAACATTATTTTTGTAAATGGCAAGGTTGACACGAGGCGTTTAAAGGAACAACGATGGAGGTTTAATCACTACTACGTTCCGACTTTGAAAATGAAGCTACCATAGACAATCATAGCGCTCCGGCGGAATCCACTAGTTTTAAATATATGGCGGGGCGGCAGCGGCCATTTTTCATTCTACTCATTACTTGCAACCCTTTGCGAATACACCCCTGTACGGTCGGCAGCGAAATTTAAATATTTATCAATTTATTCAATTATTTTGGATTATTTTTTACATACATAATAAAATCATAATAAAAAGTTTAAAATAGAAAGGGGTGTAAAGCAGGGAGACCCGCTTTCCCCTAAATTATTTACAGCCACCTTGGAGGAGATATTCAGGCAGCTTTCGTTGCTTTGGGACACACGGGGAATTGTCGTCGGAAACAGAAGAATCACTAATCTTCGTTTTGCAGACGACATTGTCCTTTTTGCTCCAACTGCAACCAAGCTGCAACAAATGCTCGAAGACCTGAGCCGCGCAAGCCTCGAGGTTGGACTTAAGATGAACAGGACCAAGACACAGTTGATGACTAACAGCACGAAGCGTAGGGTCGAGGTCGATGGGGAGGATATACAATATGTTGATGAGTATCTATACTTAGGCCAGATAGTCTCCTTCGATAACAGGCAAGGCAAGGAAATCGATCGCCGTATCGAGAACGCCTGGAAGAGCTTCTGGTCCATGAAGCAGTTCATGAAGGGGGATCTCCCCCTCTCTCTCAAACGCAAACTCATCGACATGTGTATCCTGCCCGTCCTAACCTACGGTGCTCAAACATGGTCATTAACTGAGAATCAAAAGTCCAAACTCAAGGTTTGCCAAAGAGCAATGGAGCGCAGCATATTGGGCGTTAAGAGGACGGATCGCGTCAGAAATACCACGCTGCGCTCAAAAACGTGCATTACAGACGTAGGAGCAAAAACCGCGAAGCTCAAATGGGACTGGGCAGGACATGTATGCCGCATGCATCCAGATCGCTGGGCAAAAGTCACCACAGAGTGGTCACCTCAGGATGGTCAAAGGCATCGAGGTCGACCTAGAAAGAGGTGGAGAGACGATCTGGAGGCGTACTGCAAGACATGGACGGGATTGGCTCGGGATCGCTCGAGATGGAGGGCTGCGGGGGAGACCTTTGCCCAGCAGTGGGATCTTATAGGTTAATAAAAAAAAATAAAAAAAATAATAAAATCACGCCTTTTCCCCGAAGGGGTAGGCAGGTGATCGAAACACCCACTTTCGCCATCCCATGTAATATCGAGCCTATTCCCATATATCGGCTCGCAGTATATTGCTAGGTGGTAGGTACATGAGGAATTCTGCTGCCTAATACTTACCTACCGCTGTCTTTATCCGTAGTCGTGTACGACGATTGTATTCTGCTTTGCGCCGTCACCACACGACCCACACAGTGAAGGCCTGTACCCAAGCAGTGGGAACACTAAAAGCCTTCAAATATAATTATGAATCATGTAAGTATTCTATTTACTTTGGGCGGCACTATTACCCATGTACAAATATTATGGACCCACACATTCTGGGAAAAGGCGTGAAGTATATATGTAGTATGTAGGTATCAATGCGGTATTGTATTTCAAACGTGAGTAGGTAGGTACCAAAGTAGTAGATCATCATATTGGCTACAACAGGACGCACAGTTAAACTTACATACATGAATAATAATTTACATGCATACCTATATAAATCATGCTTATTTAAGTCCGAACGGGTAGGCAGAAGGAATTAACACCCACGTACGATTCGCCAGTTATTTTAAGATCTCATCCCAGTATATTAAAAGGTGGTAAGTATAAGAAGAAAGGTGCTGCCCATTACGTACTTAACGAGTACATTGAATTCTGTATTTATTATTCTAGTCCCAACGATTTACGTGCTGACCGTACAACTTCCCGACTGCTGTTAGGGCCCCGTAGGCATTTTTCATCGTAGCTTGATTAAATCCTGCGCCTGTTAATGTACGGAACCCGCTGGAATATTGTTCACCATTGTGGACCGCTGATTGGTAGTACTCTGATGCTTGATGCCCAGAGAAATTATTAGCGCTGAAAAATGATATCAATATACTGCAACTGCCCGATAGATGGCAATAGTAACATGGGATCTAACTTAAGTTGGCAAAACATGGGTGCTACAGCTGTTGTCACCTCCGCCTACCTCTTCGGGGATAAATACGCGTGATTTATGTAGGTAAGTTTTAAACTCAATTTGTAGGTATCCAGTAGGTAGGAGCAACTTACTTTTAGTAGATAGTTTTCTATAGACATACCTAGATGATTAACGCCTGTTTAACCCCGAAGAGGTAAGCGGATGTGTGATGGGGATGCAGACAACTAAGCAGAAACTATTACCTACTCCTTCTCTCCGTCTCTGTATACCGTCTCCACATGGCTAAGCAGAATAACAGGTTATCTAAGGTTAATTTTTTTATTTTATAACAAAACCTACTTGCGAATTTAGGTGCCAATAATAATATAGCACCGCCATTAAAGAGGCGAGTTTTATGCTTACAAAAATAATATGCGCAAGTTTTTACACTAGCCTACCATAATATTACGTCACATCGTAAATTCGTTACGACTCGACTACCTGACTGACGGGACTGAAAACCGTTTTATGCGTAGTTTATGGCTGCCATAGGGTGCTTACCGGCGCTTCCCGGAATGTACCTACTGGGTATGGTTTGGATGGAACCTATTATATGTGGAGCTAAGTACAGACGCGCTATTAAATTGATTTTTAATGCTTGCACGGGTAATTATTTTTTTGTGGTGGCAACATTTTTCCAGTGTCTCTGGCTGAAAAGTGTGTGGGACTTCGCGGGATATTTAAGTTGAAATCACCTTTAGTTTTACTTTTTTTATTATTGAAGTAGTGCTGCCAAATAGGTATTCTGTTTTCAAACTTTTTAGGGACCGTATTGCATATTATTTTTGAATAATACATTAATTTTGTCACAGAAATTACGTATTTATGTGAGATGGTAATTTCTGTCGACAATATGAGACTTTATTTATAAAAAATAAATAAATCTTAAAACTATTGACTAAGGGTAAAACAATACCTTATTAGATATGACCTAACATAATTGGCGTAAAGTGGGTGCTATTAATTCACCTCTGTCTACCCTTCGGGAATAAAATTATAGGAATGGTTTATGTATGTTTAGACAATGTAATAATAGAAGAAGCCGTGTGTCGTCGAAGTGCACACCTGGGTTATTTAAAGCTTTGTACTACGCCGATGTCGTGATCCAATTCTCTCTTACAATCTCGATCTGTAAGCCGCGGATGCGCCGGCGGCGATCGCCCGACAAAAAGGGCCTTCAAACGATGCCGCCCGACAGCCATGCGGAAAGCAAGAATTTGAAATGTCGAAAAACGTTTTAAAGCACCCGTATTCATGGTAAACATTTTGTTTACCTCGCTAGCGCAGTGGCATAGCGCTCTTGGCCTGCGATTGCGTACACTAAGCAATAGTCGCTAAGGTCCGTCATTGGATGGGTGACCAAAAATTTATTATCTCGAGTTCCTTCGTGCTTCGGGAGGCACGTTAAACCGTTGGTCTGGGCTGTTAATACCCATCAACCCGCACTGGGTTATAGCCCAATATCCCTATATTCTACCATACACACGGAAGGCCTGTGCCCCAGCAGTGGAGAGACATTAAAGGGCTGGTGATGATTATAATGATGATTTGTTTAGCAACAGTTGATCAACATAGTTGATGAGCGACGAGAATGTGGCCGAATGTTGGAAAATTTGTCATGATAAGACCATGTCAACTTTGCAACACGCAGTGTTGCCAGCAATATGTTGACAGTACCCAACTCGACAACACGTTGATTCAACTTTGTTGCTAAACGAATGTTTGCCATGAACCACCTACAAGACACATTTGCCATGTGTAATTAATGCACAAAGGTTTTTAATCATGAGCTCGATAGCGCAGTGGATTAGCGCGTTCGCCCTGCGATTGCGTAAACCAAGCAATGTTCGCCAAGGCTGTTTATTAGATGGTTGACATCCCTATGATTCCATATGTGTATTCCATATATGATTAATAATTCCATATATGACATACCTACTTGGTGACACGTGATTGATCACACCCATGCCCTTCGGGTTAAAAATAAATAGGCGAGATTTGTTATATTATCATGAATGCAAAAATAAAACAGCCAATGATTTCCACATCCTTTATATACAATACAATACAGTACATTGACACTTAAAAATAATTAACATTTACAACTAATTTTACACATTAAGTTAACATGTAGCCGCCAAAACCGAAGGTCGCATTCACCACAAAAACATACCAGTAAATAATAATATAAACAAAATACACAAACACACGCGCGCGCTAGGGAAATTCTATGGCGAGTCCTTCCGCATTGGTCTACGATGGCTATTAAATAATGCAAATAAATACAACTATAAATTTTCTAATTAGACAAACTTCCGAGATAGAAGTAAACGCACTGTGGTTATATTTTTGTTGTTTATTTTACTACAAATAACAGCGATTGCTTGGTAACTAAACCTTGGTACGTCTACCTCTATCTGTAGTTAGGAATTATTATTTTTGAACATCATATTATTAAAAATTAGTACAAAGAAAGTTGTGGTTAGAAAAACTTCGCAACAAAGCTATAATTTTACGATTTTTTTCTAACCACTACTTTGTTTGTGGATAGGAATATTAATACCGCGCGTCAAGAGGCGGCTCCCAAACGTCACAGTTGTCCCCATCATTCGCCGGGGTAGCTTAGAAAGTCTGTTACTTCAGCAAAAAGGTTGAATATTGCGTGCACAACTGCACACACACAACACAAAATATTTATAACGCAGATGTAAAATAATGTAAGAAGCCACAAACTGTTTTTGTGTTGATAATATTATCATTGAGATATATTAAAATTCTGCCTGGATAGTCCCTAATTATAAGTCTTTTACGCCTTTCAGGTAATTTCGCTATTTAAAATCAAGAAAAATGCGAAATAATCTCAAAAAAAAAAAACGATTATTGATGTTTTAGTTTTATCTCCAATACTAGTCCGCTTAAATTTGATAATAATAAGTACAATATGTATTGGATCAAGGAAATTCGAAATCGCCTCGTAAAAAGGGAGCCGCCTCTTTGATATCAAATTAGATTAGGGTTTATGTAGTTAGACAGTTACCATACCATTGTTATTTTTTGTTGCAATAACACTTAGGGCCGATTTCACCGTCTCTAATATAAACTGAGTTTAATAAAACTTGGTTTTGATTAATGCAAGCTTGGTAGCGGAACTCAGTTTAGAGCATAAACCGAGTACAACTTCAACTGATCGCGTTTAATTCTGCGGTGAAATCGGTCTAACGACGACGTAGCGTTGTGTCAGCATCTATCGCTACGATAACTTTAGCTAAGTATAAACAACTCTTTAAATTGCCTATAATTAAAAAATAAAGTAGTTAATTGTGATCTTCGGACGTGATCCTAAAATTTTCTGTGTGACTTTAAAGAATTAAGTCGTTGTTGTTAAACAGTCTTGACACAATTATTATTGCAATTCAGTGATGTAGGTAAATTAAATACTCTAATAAAAAAGCGATGCGATACAATTACGTGTAAGAGTTCAATTACTAGTTACATTGCAGTAATCTTCGTGGAGATCATAAATTCTGTATCAAACGTATAAAAACTTTGCGTAGTAGGTACAATCGGCAACACTTCAAATTATACGAGACTGTCTATAGAATCGATTTTAAACCTCATTGAAGGGTAAATGTATTGCGATTCTTTGTCAGTCGATGTTCTGTTGTCAATAGACACATAACAATAACACTGTCTTTGTTAAAATACAATAATAAAATATTGGTATTTATTGTAAACATCCTTTTACACATAAAAAATCTGTAAATCTGTAATCGAATAATCACTATTTTTTTAGTAATAGCATTTCATTTTTTTTCTAAATTACGCACACCTATTGACGGACAACTATTTTTGTCGGATATCGCATTAAACTGACAAATTGAATATCTGCTGTCATCCATGTGCTTTGTTATAATCTCCAGTGTTATTTAATTTAGGTCAATAGTTTAATCGAGAGACAAGTTTTAACGTGGATTGAAAAACTAGCATTAAACGTTTACGGTATTTTTATAACAAACAAGTGTTTAACACTTTTGTGTTTCGTTTAAGTAGTGTTTAAATCTGTTGTCATCACTGTTATTATCAATCACTGTAAAATGATTACATCCACTTAGGGTACCACTTATCACTGGACAAGTATAAATACCCAAATCTAGTCTAATTTAATAAAAACTACAAAGTATAAGGCTGCCTGTTTACTGACGAGGAGAACATTACCACAACCTTCAAGGGATATGGTTTGCAATCATTATCAAACACTGATTCTGTTATATTGTTATAATATGACAAATAGGTACTTACCAGGAAAATATTTTATAAATAATCTGTTTTGATAGTTTTACTCCATTTTCAGAAGATATTGAATCAATGCACCATAATTTAGATTACTCTATAAAGGAAATAGAAAAAATACCTCAAGCTTCAGAAAATATACCTTTAGATCAATAAAATATAGAAATAGCAGAACAAATAATAGATCTAGAGGAGGAGGAAAAACTACCTGATGATGGTTAATGAAAACTGAAAGAGAGGAGAAAGCTAATAGCAATATGCCATTCAATAAATGCCCTTGATGATTGCTAACTCAACCCCGAAGTGAACATGGTTATAAATGAATCCATCAAAAAACGAGATCATTTGATTGAAAAGAGACAGAAACAACTGCCAACTGTACTGTCATGCCTTGGTACTACACTACAGTTATGTGTCAAAATGACATAAAAGAACGTCAACCAACTATTATTAAAAAAGTGAATGAGGCATGCAAGTTAATTTACGATGCATTTTTTTTAGACACGGGAACGTAGGGCTCCGATTATGTCAACACTAAATAAGGACATGAAAGACTCCTTATTACAATCAGAACCTTTAACATACCTCTTCGGAGATAACTTAACTGAAAATATAAGAACGGCAAAGTCCGTACAAAAATCCAGCAGAAATCCAGCCAAGACCTTGAGGTGCCTGAAAGAAATAAAAACCCTCCTCCAAAACAGCATGTAGTTGCTACAACAACAAATCCTTCAGTAAAGAAATCTTAAAAATCCAGCCAAGACCTTAAGGTGCCAGAAAGAAATAAAAACCCTACTCCAAAACAGAATGTAGTTGCTACAACAACAAATCCTTCAGTAAAGAAAACTTAAAAATCCAGTCACACAATAGACACGCGGGAACGTAGGGCTCCGATTATGTCAACACTAAATAAGGACATGAAAGACTCCTTATTACAATCAGAACATTTAACATACCTCTTCGGAGATAACTTAACTGAAAAGATAAGAACGGCAAAGTCCATACAAAAATCTAGCAGAATTCCAACCAAGACCTTGAGGTGCCCGAAAGAAATAAAAACACAGAATGTAGTTGCTACAACAACAAATTCTTCAGTAAAGAAATCTTAAAAATCCAGCCAAGACCTTGAGGTGCCAGAAAGAAATAAAAACCCTACTCCAAAACAGAATGTAGTTGCTACAACAACAAATCCTTCAGTAAAGAAAACTTAAAAAATCCAGCCAAGACCTTGAATCCTTCAGTAAAGATATCTTAAAAATCCAGCCAAGACCTTGAGGTGCCAGGATGAAATAAAAACCATACTCCAAAACAGAATGTAGTTGCTACAACAACAAATCCTTCAGTAAAGAAAACTTAAAATTCCAGCCAAGACCTTGAGGTGCCAGAAAGAAATAAAAACCCTACTCCAAAACAGAATGTAGTTGCTACAACAACAAATCCTTCAGTAAAGAAAACTTAAAAATCCAGCCAAGACCTTGAATCCTTCAGTAAAGAAATCTTAAAAATCCAGCCAAGACCTTGAGGTGCCAGGATGAAATAAAAACCTTACTCCAAAACAGAATGTAGTTGCTACAACAACAAATCCTTCAGTAAAGAAAACTTAAAATTCCAGCCAAGACCTTGAGGTGCCAGAAAGAAATAAAAACCCTACTCCAAAACAGAAAGTAGTTGCTACAACAACAAATCGTTCAGTAAAGAAAACTTAAAAATCCAGCCAAGACCTTGAGGTGCCAGAAAGAAATAAAAACCCTACTCCAAAACAGAATGTAGTTGTTAAAACAACAAATCCTTCAGTAAAGAAAACTTAAAAATCCAGCCAAGACCTTGAGGTGCCAGAAAGAAATAAAAACCGTTCTCCAAAACAGAATGTAGTTGCTACAACAACAAATCGTTCAGCAAAGAAAACTTAAAAATCCAGCCAAGACCTTGAGGTGCCAGAAAGAAATAAAAACCCTACTCCAAAACAGAATGTAGTTGTTAAAACAACAAATCCTTCAGTAAAGAAAACTTAAAAATCCAGCCAAGACCTTGAGGTGCCAGAAAGAAATAAAAACCGTTCTCCAAAACAGAATGTAGTTGCTACAACAACAAATCCTTCAGTAAAGAAAACTTAAAAATCCAGCCAAGACCTTGAGGTGCCAGAAAGAAATAAAAACCCTACTCCAAAACAGAATGTAGTTGCTACAACAAAAAATCCTTCAGTAAAGAAATCTTAAAAATCCAGCCAAGACCTTGAGGTGCCAGAAAGAAATAAAAACCCTACTCCAAAACAGAATGTAGTTGCTACAACAACAAATCCTTCAGTAAAGAAAACTTAAAATTCTAGCCAAGACCTTGAGGTGCCAGAAAGAAATAAAAACCCTAATCCAAAACAGAATGTAGTTGCTACAACAACAAATCCTTTAGTAAGGAAAACTTTAAACTGCCTTCTTCGCCCAGTGATGAATTGAAAAATCATCACACAACCAAAACGACATCAGGGGGCAATCTTACAACGTAAACAAGCAAAGGGACAAGAAGCAGACAGAGAACAGCTGGAAAACTCAGCACAACAGGAAGTAATTCCGGAAGTAGGAAGATTAAAATATTTTTTCAATAATTGGAAGAATATTACAAGTACAATTTTATCTTATATTATGATACAAGGTATATGATATGATACATATATAATATACAGTATACATATACATATATATGATACAATATACATATATATATGATACAGTTATAATATAATAATCCCTAAACAAGCACCTATTTACCATTGGGGTGATATAGACAGTCCTCTATGCAGAGATTGCAGAGGATGCATTAAGGTAGAAGAAACGCCACAGCATGTGCTTATAGAATGCAGGAGCGTGGGAATAGAATCATATTATTTTAAAATGGATTGATTCTATTGGTTCTCCTCAAACACATTCCTCGCAACTCATCCTCGCACAGCTCTGGTGGAAAAGCACCCTAATCCAACACGGCGTGGCAACACCGAAAGGCAGTTCCAGCGACGCGGCACGCTTCTGCCACTCCCATAATTTTTGATATTTTGATGACAGTGACGTTTATAACATTAGACAGTCAATATTTATACTGTAACTAGCTATTGTGCGAAATTAAACAATTATTTTAAAAAAATCCTCTAGCCGCTTAAACTAATTTATGAATTTTTAAACTAGTTTGCAAATTTGACCCATCCCTCTCTTTTTAGTCCAGTAGACAGGCAGCCTTTAATTAGTATAACTATTTCATACGTAGCCAATATAGCTTGCTTTTTACACTGCATTACTTACTGCCGCACTCAGAGACGTCAATTATCTTTAATGAGTATTTAATGTCAAAAATTTTCACTCAAATCTAGACCATAGACCCGACAAGTAGGACTGTTGATAAAATATCGATATATCGAAATATCGATATTATTTTTTAGAAATATCGATATTTATTACTAATATTATTTTGGGCGATATATCGATACTTCGATATTGAAATATGAATATCGACGGTCGATATTTTTTAAAAATAAGTTTTCATTATCTATGGTCTGTCTCTGTAGTACAGAGACAGAGACAGACCATAGATAATGAAAACTTATTTTTAAAAAATATCTGTACTACTCTGTAGTCGGTGATTAATACGAGCAAAGTTAAAAAGAGAGGTTATGAAAAAATATTACTGTCTTGTTGTAATTAACGTGTTTTAGCTTGTTTAAAATCTAGTTACATAGTAATAGTGAACTTCCATAATTATGTCGTCTTCGAAAAATTCTTCTATTGTGTGGACGTATTTTAAGAAAGTAGATAAAAAAGTGTTTCTTGTAACTTATGTGGAAAAACTTACAAAAGCAGCGGAAATACAACTAATTTAGCGAGCCACTTAAAAAGTAAACATCACCATGCATACGCCCAATTATACATAAAAGAAAGGACAAATAATAAAAAAGCTATCACTAATGCAGCAAAAGAAAACTTTCATCATATGTCAGTAGCATTGCAACCATTATCAAAATCAAATACTAGCCTTACTGATGACAATACTGACAGCTTCTGTGACAAGAATGAGGATATAGTTAATCAGGTAACATTTTTTGTTTGCAATATTTTTTAGTGTACATATATTGAACAAATTTTACGATAACTTGATAATCTATAATATATAAAGCTCGATTATTATATACTATAAACTCTAAATATTTATATTTTAGATTATCCACCAAGAGGAGGAAAACGAAAGTTTAGATACTATTTCTATCATATCAAAATCATCGAAATTAAAACAAAAAACTGTTTTGCAATTGTTTGAACAGAGTGCAAGTTATGATGGTAATATATTTGAATTTTTGATTGTAAATGTAAATTTTATATTTGGCCTTATTTTTTAAAATTTCTTTTAATTTTAGATGGCGGGGAGCGCTATATTGCAATCACTCAAAGTTTAATCTACATGATCATTAAAGATAATTTACCCCTTTCTTGTGTTGAAAAAGAAGGATTAAAGCAATTCGTTCATACAGCATGTCCTCGATATAGATTACCATCAAGATTTAAGGTAAATAAGTTAGATCTCTCTATAATTTCGATTCCTAACAATTGTACAATATGGTTTTGAAATTTTTTGCTTATATCAAACAATTATTTATTTTTAGGTTACTGATTTAATAGAACAAAGATACAGTACGACAAAAGCTATATTGATAAATCATTTGCAAGAAACAAGGTACCTTACCATGAGTAGTGACATAGTTACAATAACAAACTCCACAAGAAGTTTTCTAATCATAACAGTTCACTTTCTGAATGTTGCTGATGCAAGTCTCAATAGCTGTTGTCTCACTGCTCATTACCTGACAGAGGTAAAAATACTTTTAAATATTTTTTTTTAGATATTCAGATGTATGATATCAAGTATTTCTAATTAATGTCTACTAATTTTTAAATTGTCATTTTTCAGGGACATACAGGAGAATACATTAAAGATTGCTTCGAAAATGTAACGAGTGAATTTTCTATTGATAAATCAAAAATTGTAAATTTCTCAACCGACAATGGTAGCAACATGGTGGCTGCTGTCAACTTATTTTTGGGAACAAAGAAGAGAATTCCATGTGTTGCGCACACCATAAATTTGATCATAGATGGAGATTTAAAAAACAATACACATTTTTCAAACTTGGCTGATCAAATAAAATGTATTGTGACCTATTTTAAACACTCAGTTAGTGCTTCTGATCAATTACGATCTGAGCAATTAACAGAAGGAAAGAAAGAAGGCCAAATATTAATGCTCATTCAAGCAGTTAGTACTCGTTGGAACTCTTGTTTGGACATGATGGAAAGATTCATGAAATTATCTTCAATTGTCGCAAAGGTATTAGCATCAAGAACTAAGAATAAAGTACCTGATATGGTAGCTACTTCACAGTTAACTATTTTGCACGATTTAGTTACGCTTCTTGGTCCATTTAAAATAGTAACAGAAGATTTGAGTGCTGAGAAATATGTCACAGCTAGCTTAGTAATACCATTAACAAATTTATTAAAACAAGAAATCGAACAAACTAAAATATCTACAGCTATTGGTTTGTCAGTACAAAATGATTTATTGAAAGGTATTGAAGATAGATTAGTGCCTGCTTCAAAAAGTTCAAAAAATCTTAGATCCCCGCTTCAAAAAGTTACATTTCATGTCAGCAATGGCCGCTGCTAATGCAATAACAGATCTATCAAAAGAAATAATTGCAGAACACAAAATAAGAGGGAATCGTTCACCTACAGTTGGTGTTTCTCCACGTGTAGAAAAGGAAACAACTTCATCGTTATGGGACAGACATGAAGATATGCTCTTGAAAAATATGTCCAATGCTAATGAAGTTTTTGGTAAAAGTTTTAGTGCAATGCCTGCTGAATTAAAACAGTATTTAGATCAGCCAAATATTTCAAGGTCATCAAATGCACTAAAATTTTGGATAGATAGTAGACATTTTACTCCAGTGTTATCAGAAATAGCTGCTAAATATTTGATTTCATCTGCTACATCTGTAGCATCTGAACGAATTGCTTCTACAATCAATCTTTTAGTGCCTAATAATCGTAGTAGTCAAACAGCTGAACATATAAAACAACGAGTGTTTTTGAAAACTCTTACTGAGAAATATTGGTATGCATAGTTGTTTAATAAAAATTCAACAATAATTGTTAAGAACCTAACATTTTCATACATTTATAATTTAATTTGTTTAATAAATATACTGAATTAAAAACTGTGTAAATAATTTCTGAGCCGACTTAGGATTGTTTTTTTTAAACGAAGCCTATAAAATAAAATAAAAAAAAATATCGATCTATCGAAATGTCGATATTTTTTTTCGATATATTAAACTCCGATATTGATATATTTTAAAATATCGATATATCGAGAATACGATATTTTAAAAAATATCAACAGTCCTACCGGCAAGTATAGCGACTAGTTTTGAATTGTAATTTTTTGACGTTAAGTACTCATTAACGTTATTTGACGTCTCTGAGTGCGGCAGTTATTAAAATAACAAATATTTTTTGTATAAGATAAAATATGATTACCGTAAGGCTATTTTAAATAAATAATTATTTACATTATACATACTAGGTACACAATAATTACATTGCCTAAACTTAAATATAGAAATTAATATTATAATGATTTATTGATATTGCGATTCCAAATCCATTACAACTACAAATACAACCACGTCTAATATAATATTAGCGCTTTCAGAAGAGATTAAAATATTTTTAATGAAGATTATATTACTAGCTGTAATGTTTTAATACAAAGCATCTATTCAAGATGACACAATATAACTAAATATAACATTATAAATATAGACGCAATAATAAAGAAAAGTGAAATAAAGTTTATTACGTCATAATTGTGATGTCGATTATTATAAATATTCTAACATGCTAAGTTTTAGCTAAAATATCTGATCCAATCTGATAGCGAATATATACAACAACAGTATAGTACAATTATACAAATAGCTTTTTGGATAACATTACACTCATCAACTTTAAGGATCTTTTATTGACTTCTATGTTGTATCGACGATCATTCTTAAAATAAATTAAAATGGAGACTGATAGAACAAGAAGTAGGTGTAGTAAAATATCCTTAGACATTGTTGATGAGGGTATGTTATTTATTTTTACATTAATAGCTAATGAATTCGCCGTACAATAAAATGTTTATGCAATACATACGTACCTACCTACATACACCGTCATGCAGTATTCTTCTAATGACGGAAAATATTCGAAGCTCATCCATCCACTTACAATCGCCACAATTAACAAACAAACAAAAAAACAGAGAACCTCTTTTTCCAAAATCGGTTAAAAACGGATTGAACTGCCCACCAACGGGAACAACTACAATTATTATTGTTGATAATTGTTGTCTTTTCCTTCCAATATTTTATTTCATTTTTTTTGGTTAAAACTAACATGCTACAATACATGTAGCATGTTGCATAGCATTCTTTAATCATTTCATCAATTTTTGGACGAGCTAGCCGCTCACTTCATCAGAAATGATTCATATCTCTTTTGTATACTGCTTCTGCTGTAACTGTCTGTTAATGTAAACGTCAATACTCCCAGAGAAGTTGACGATAGACCTCTAGAAAAAATATCTAGTTGCACCCCATTCATAATAAAAAAATACACGAATCATCTTTCATTCATATAATACTTGTCATATTCACCAATGATATTATATTTAAAAAGAGGTAGATACGTTATACGCTCACAAAAGACGAACAAAATATGTGCCAAAATTCAGTAGCAACACACAATGACACTTTACACATTGTCAAAAATTAAAAAAGGATGGCATAATTAGTTTAATAGGAAGAAAAAAGACAGCTAGTTTTAGTCATTGCGCGTAAAGTGTGTCAAAATAAACACGCAGCAAAGACTAACAAAAACAGAAGGTTATTAGGTTTCGTGAGCTGTTTTATGGATTCTATGAATACACTTTTACTCAGATGATAAAAATTGTTTATGTTCTATATCCCGGATAGGTTTAACTTTCTACTTAACTTAATTTCCATCTTTTAAGATTAACATCATAAGTAGACATTATGTTAAATATTGAAATTGCATCATTGAAATGTACCAAACTTATTCTACTTAAGGTATTGGGCCGCCAATCTTGTTACTTTCTTTGTCTACGCACAAAATTTACTCATTGGTTTCACCTTAATTAATTTGCCGGAAACCTATAAAAGTAACAAAAAAACTTAATACTGATAATTCGGCATTCAGGAACTGGACTTGAGGATAGTCCGGCGCCTTACTTAGTCAAAAAGTCGAGTTGTCTGGTCATCATTCTAAAGTGAAATGTAAGCTAATGTGTAGACACTATCATGGGTAGGTATGTCTAATTTTGTCAGTTCGGTTATATTTTAATCTTTGACAACCATCCCTCTTCCACTCGTTGCGCGCTGTATTTGCTGTCGCACTCTATCTTAATCTGATACATTTTTAACTAATATTATTTATTTTCTTAATAATATTAACGAAAATGAAATAAAAATGTATACTACGCGAATGATAAGTAATCCCCAGACTTTTGGAAGTCTATTGGTGAAGTTGTTACAGCATCGTTTAACATAAGACGGCATTTTTGTAATAAATATCGGGAGCAATTACCGCATTCGCTGTCATCGCGAGACCTGAGCTCGGGTAGGCTAATTAGCTTACTTTTCGGGTCGCACTTTTTGCATGCAAGAGTAACCTATCTACCTCTTTTTAAATATAATATCATTGATATTCACACACTTTTTGTCCATAGGTACTTTTCATACAGAAAACGTTCATTTTGTAATTTCTCCTCTCCTCGCGCTAAGAAAGAAGTCATATCTCTATCCCTCTCTGTCTCTGTCGAAACATGGTTCTAACTAGAGGCATCGCCTTAAGCGTTCCATTTCAAAGACGTACCTTACTTCAACTTTAATTTACAAATCTTACTATATTAGCCTTACGTGTAGTTTTGCAGTTTGAAATATCCAAAGGGAGTCGTGAAACATCAAGGTATCATCATCATCAAACAAGGCACGAATCGCCGTTGCTGTGACTCAATATGACAAAATATAATATACAGGAATATTGCACTATAAAATTATGCTTAAATCACTTCTAATGTCACTTGTGCCCTCAACACTGCAAAACTACAACTCGCTTACCTTTAATTACAATTCACTTTGGCAGTGGACCCGCTGGTCTGATATCTTTTTATTTACAAACCCTTATGTCCAATTACATTTCAAGCATAATAAATTAGGAGGCAAACAAATACACACAGCGTTATTATTACATTTAAAGCCTAATTATTAACAAAGCTTTATCATAGTTAAATCAGTTTCTTCTAGTCCAATGATCATAAATATTTTAATGATACCTGTTAAGTTTACTTTAACATTGCAAAAACTTTCTATACAGAACACTTCTGTAACAAACTCGGGTCAATCAATGAGACGAATATCAAGATTTTTTCAATCCTCGAAGATAATAAAGAATAATAAAGAGAATAATATTTCTGTTAGAAATAGCACTTTTAAATGTTCAGTATATACAAGAGGTGGATTAATTACATTAAGTAAATTCTATTTATAAATAATTTTCAATTATACTACCAATAATATTAAACAAATTTCGCAGACAATAGCATTGATACAAATAAATATTATTGGACATTTCAATGCTGCGAAATTGATAAGTCTATAGATGGTAATTAGAGATAATCTAATCACCTTATACAAAAATTATTTGACTAAGTTGTTGATCATATTCGGGATTATCTAAACAGTCTATCAGATATTCTGGATTAGGAATTTGTACAGATATATCTTGTTTGTTATACCCATTTAATTGATTAAATGACATCATGGAACTACTAAGTCGTCATAATTTATCTCCTCAGTCTACAAATTATCTTTTATATATATCCGGAAAGCAAAAATGTATATTACGACAGACACTGATTTTTATTTAGATTTTGGAAAGACTATTTGTGAACTTAATTTTCTTGTGCCTGTATAATTATCTTCGTCTTTTATGTCATGTTTCCGTTGAGTTTTTTTGGTTTCTGTTGTGTGCTAGACCAGTTTGTTCATTTATTGCATTATTTAAAAGACGTTTTATTCATTTATAGTTACGGAAAAACGAATAATGCAACGAGAAAATGCTTGATCATCATCTTCTTAAAATCGGATGTAGAATACGAAAATTAAAGTTGCGAACAGAACTTAAAGAACTAACATCATCAATAATTATTCATAAGGAAAGTTGCACTGATTGGAATGAAAATTAGTTCATATTGTACGAGAGTTAATTTCAAGATTGCCCGGCAAAACTTAAATTTCCAAAACTACTGATTACGAACCAGAGAGAGGCAGTCGGTAACGTACAAGATGCTACGTGTCGCAACAAAGCAACCCTATTATCCCCTTTTTCAATACGGGCTTCAGCTTATTCACAGCTGAATGAATTCTTCAAATATCAAAAGATAAAATACAAAGGAAGATTTCCAATTTATCCCGATTATATGTCTACTGAGATCTAGAATTTAGTCTAGGTTTGGGACAACATTTTCTAGACTCAGTCCATTATGTTGTTGGGGCTTAGTTTGCTGGGTTCATCAGTACTGTTTAAAAGGTAGCATTGGAAATATTAGTTGGGATAGCAACGAGGACTCTAGCGTTTCATGATGTCATCGAGAGACAAGGGAGTAAGACGGAGGATGGGGAAACGGGGGTTAATGGTCAATCATGGTCTCGCATCGTTCGACGATTCCATGTCGCTGGAGCTGCTCGACACCGATTTCTTAGGCTTGTATTCTGTTATAACCACCGTCACGCCACTGACGGTTACCTGGTGACAAAATCTACAGTTACTCTTATCCTGCAAAGTTATCAAACCTGAATATGTGGAATGACTCTCTACGTTTAACGTCACCGTTGACCTATTTCCACGGACATCAGGTCGATATAGAAAATTAATGTTGCATTTATAAGAGTGTACCGCTCAAATACGGAAACGCTGAGATAGCCGCAACCTGGAACCTTTAATATGGGAAAGTAATTTTCATAAAACGCTTCATGAGTTATTAAATGATTCTAATGTGATAAAAAATAAAAACATGCTGAAGAATGAAATGCAACCAAACTAATACGTAGTCGGTTAGGTATTGTATAGATATCCTAGAGTAATCTCTTATGCTGCATTGAGCTTCCAGTTGGTTAATTATAAGAAGCTCAACAACATTCATTTAACATAGCCTTCACTTGCAGTAACACAAACTTTTAAGACGCTTTTATTCTAGAACGGAGTACTGGCCCTTCATCATCGTCATCTATCCTTCATCTGACCAGATTGTTAAATGAAGATAAGGTTGAAGAATAATTGTAGAATAATGATGGCGACACATTAGACGATTCTAAATAGATAAACAAACTGCGTTACCAACTAAACAGAGGCTGAAACTTATCCACCGCAGCATTTAATCCTTCTGATCCATATGAAACGAACGTCACACTTTACTTTAGAAGCGGTTAAAATATGGAGCCATATGCATGCTTCCAGACTTTACCTCTCTGGTCTGTGCGGAGCTCCTGTCCACGTTGCTGAGCCTGGGCGGATGCCGCCTCTTCTTGTTGAGCGAGTTGGCGGACCGAGGCCGCTTCTGGGAGCTGGTGGGCGCGGTACCAGCCGCCTGAGCCGCCACCAACGCCGGGTTGATCCGCGGCTTGCGTGTCGACGTTCCTAGATTTAAAAGAAAAACATTCGTCAAAATGAATGTTCCCAAGGAAATCTACGTAAAACAGTTGATCTTTGGATGAAGATTTCTCAAAATTAAGGAAATCCTTCATTGACACTTCGGCGTCTTATGCATGGATGGCACATTTTTAGAAGCAGAAATTAGTTTTACCTACTGTTTGAGCGATAAGAAAAGAAAGCGAAAGATATTTCGCCGAGCCCAGATATTATTAAACTTGGAAACACGACAGAAAAATTATGGTGATGATGATGATGATAATTTAGAATAAATCGTGAAGGTGAATTTAACTCATGAAAATTATTTAATTTTGTCAATGGAATATTTAACATTGATAAAGCATCACTTTTCATACCACCAACAGAAAATGAGCTGGAGGAAATATACTATCTCGAATAATGTATTTGGGCACATCGAGATGACTATCAACAAGATACTTAATAAGATAGAGTGAAGAGGCAAGTTTCCTTATTGTTATTAACATAGGCCTTAATAATTTACTTGTGGGCCATGTATTCATTTGTCTAGCTATTTCCAAAATCAAGTTCACATCTGGGTTTTTATGAGCGAGCATTACGCATTTGGAAAAAAAACCACTTCTTATGTATTTAGCATTATTCTGAGCGTCCATGATAAGTTGTCTCCTAGTGCTTTCCTATCTACAGGGAAGCTAGTCTGGTTTCACAGTAAAGATATTAAAAGGATGAATTTTATTTACATGCCCATAGACCATGACCATGATCACTACAGCAGCTGTGGTCACAGGTACAAGGCAACGTCTGTAGGTATTTAAAACGTGGTGGAAGCAAATCTTTAAAAAAGCATTTATTACATTAAGGTTCTCTTGAATAAATCAACATATTCGAAATCACTATTCTAGACTACTAAAACTGACCTTCCGCTTATAGGAGAGAACTTGAAATTAAAGAAGTACTTTGAAAGTAATGCAAAACCTAACGTCAAAGATATAAAACCTAAATAATGTACGTAAACTAAGAACTACGCGTGAAATAGTTCCACTGAATCTGAAAGCGAAATCCTCGCCACAATACCAGGGGACTGGGAATATCAGATACTACGAGTCCCAAAGCACTTGTACGAACTCCCGTGAACGGTCCACCAAAACAATAACACCTTTACCACCACAGGAATAGAGTTCAAATTCACATCGGCGAAATAATAGCCGAACTGAAACGTTGCAAGTTAACCGGAGCTTCGAACAAAAGAGGTTGGTTTCCAAACGTCGAGGAATAACGACTTGTGAATGGAATCGGCGTTGCCGAAATTCCAGGGCGTTTACGTTGCATGCAGTGCCGATTTTTCGCAATTCGACTTTGTTTGAGGCAACATTTCAGGTGCTCAGAGAGTTAGAAAACGGGATTTGGCGTACACCGAGCGGTCGGTTGACTTACCTGCCAAATAAAAGAATACAAACCAGTCGATAGTCAATAAAAAAGGTAAACACACATACATAAATCACGCCTTTATCCCCGAAAGGGTAGGCAGAGGTGAACTAGCACCCGCGTTTCGCCAATTATGTTAGGTCCCATGTAATAGGTGGCGAGCCTATTGCCAGTTATCGGGCACAAAAGTCGCAGTACATTGCTAGGTGGTATAAGAGAAACGCTGCTGCCCATTCCTCATCACTGATTTATCCTTAGTCGCTTTGTACGACACCCACGGGAGGGATTCGGGGTGGTGACAATTGTATACTACTCTGCCGACACCACACGGTATAATAGGTAAATACCTACATAATAGCGTTCATTCCCGTTCTAACCTTTAGCAGTCAGTAAGTTGCTTTAAATAATCAACATGACGTGCCGTGTGGTGACAAGCAGAGCAGAATTTATAGAATCATTTCTCGAGCAACCATTTTTTTTCAATTCGACTTTGAGGCAACATTTCAGCTGCTCGGAGATGGAGAACTTTGTTGAGGAAATTTGTCTTAAACCTCTTTTAAATCAGGATCGACCTCTCATATTCTTCCTTGCTGGCCTGGGAACGAAGGAAGGGGTGTCGTATAAGTTGACAAAGGTAGCCCGGTGTGGACCAATAAGCACCTTTGGGCACCCGAATTGTGGAGGGCAAGCCACCGACAGCAGCATACCAAAAGAGGGTTGATGTCAGGTAGGCCCAGGCCAAAACCTCTCTCCATTCATCGGTCTCTCGAAATGATCATTTTCTTCTCTTTTCTATACCTTTATACATCACTAGCATTTTTCGGTGTCATGGATGATATGAATCAAAAGGGAGTGGATGGCTTGATGACTGACCGACATCACAACCCACTACGGGTACGTGGGTCTTAAAGACCACAGATGCAGCCGGGCTCAACGGTTTACCGTGCCTTCCGAAGCAAGGAGGATATCCAAGTAAATATATTTATGTCACACCTGACCAAAAAGTGGACTTTGCACACTTCCTGGCCAGGTGGTGACATAGAACTATGATCTTACCTGGGGCGATAAAAAAGAAAGCCTCATATCGCATTCAGTCAGATACTTGAGATGCGAGACATACATACATACATAAATCACGCCCATATCCCCGAAGGGGTAGGCAGAGGTGAATTCTCACCCGCGTTTCGCCAATTATGTTAAGTCCCATGTAATAGGTGGCGAGCCTATTGCCATTATATCGTGCACAAAAGTCGCAGTACATTGTCAGGACGGTAGTATAAGAGGAACGCTGCTGCCCATTCCTCATCACTGATTTATCCTTAGTCGCCTTGTACGACACCCACGGGAGAGATTTGGGATGGTGACAATTGTATTCTACTCTGCCGTCACCACACGGCTAAGATGCGAGACATTCTTTGTTTTATCGCCCTTGGTGTTTAATGTACTATTTGGTCACTATTCCAATGCCCTTATGGAACATTGCTTAGTATCAACCGCAAGCCGATATAGAGCCTCCTTTTTACATCACGACGATACCAATGTAGGGTCCGAATCTCTAAACCACTTCGTGTTACGGCTGCGACAGCTATCGATTCGTGTATTGAAATACTAAATTCCCCTCAAGCCTCGACCCCTAAGGCGAGCAAGCGCTAGCTAATGTACGATCTGTGTAAGTACCGTCAGAACTAAGTTCAGGCGTAACTTAACCCACATCTAAAAAGTTTTGCGCATTGCTCTATATGACTGTGGTCCGTCCATTTGCCTGATCAGGAGAGATTTTTTTTTCTGCTGATGCGGTTTTCATTTTTGGATGAATTTTTACATACATATTCATGTAAGTCCTATTATAGTATACGACGTCCTGAAGGGGAAGCATATGTGTAATTAATTAACCACATTTCGCCACGTATGTTAGGTCAACTACAACATTGAAAGAAAATACAATTTTACAAGGAAAATTGCTCTCTGAGAGAAAAACCCAAACTACAATTTAATTGTCTTCCTTTTAAGATGGAAAATAATTACGATTGAGCATATGGAACGGTATCGTAAATTGACGAGTTTTTTTTCACGATTATTTACTAATCTTTGAACGAAAAAAAAATCAGCGATGAGGAATGGGCAGCAGCGTTCCTCTTATATCACCTAGCAATAGTACTGCGACTTTTGTGCCCGATAAATTGCAATAGACTCGCCACCTATTACATGAGACCTAACATAATTGGCGAAACGTGGGTGCTAGTTCACCTCTACCTACCCCTTCGGGGATATAGGCGTGATTTATGTATGTATGAACGCAGTTAGCCGTGTGGTGACGGCAGGACAGAACACAATTGTCACCACCCCCATCTCTCCCATGGGTGTCGTACAAGGCGACTAAGGGTAAAGACAGCAATGAGTAATGGGCAGCAGGATTCCCCTTTTACCACCTAGCAATATACTGCGATATATGTCCCCATATATGGCAATAGGCTTGCCACCTATTATTACATGGGACCTAACTTATTTGGCGAAAAGTGGGTGGTAATTCACCTCTGCCTACCCCTTCGGGGATATAGGCGTAATTTATGTATGAATATGAATGCAGTTAAACTTGTAGTCAAAATCAAAATTAAGCCTTCTTCCGGTATAAATGTTTGTCCACCTAGGTACAATATCCAAGATACTTTCCCTGCATGTGGCATAACCCTGAAACGCCCTGTAGCTTTGTAATGGCAATATATCCCCTATCTCTACCAAAGCTTCTCCATCCATTCCAAGATAACACCTGGGGGCCTACCGCCTAACTCGATTGCTAAAGCAAAAGCTATAGTTTATGACGTCATGCTGTAATTTCGCACCAAATGTACCTAAACTATCAGCAATAGCTTTAAACGAATGATCACCGAATGATTTTGTACGAATTTGAAAGAAAATCCGTACCGCCTAAACATTCAAGATGGTTGCTAGCTAAATTGATAGCCGTAAGCAATGCATTGCTTTAAAGCTATCATCAGCAATCGAGTTAGGCGGTAGGCCCCCTGTCCCTTTTTAATGCCAAGCACCTGCGCGAGATAGGCTAGCTCCAGACAGATATCGGAATGTTTGTGAATCGCTTTCGGAAGCCACGGTAAAGGTGAAGGCCACTAGCCGAACCGGAAACCGACGAATACTTGAAGCTTGAGTCGGTCGGAGTGAAATTACAGATGTGTACAACATACATACAAAAATCACGCTCGCTTATTCCCGAAGAGGTAGGCAGAGGTGAATTAACAACACCCACGTTTCGCCAATAGGCATGATGACTACTTTTGAAAAACTACACCATGTTTTTCTTACGTGTCTACTTAACCCAAAATAAATTATATTTTTGTAAAAACTTTCGATTTTGATAGAAAAAAAACAATTTTTTGAATAATGCAATTCTAAATTTCCGCCAAAACGCCAAAATAGCAATGGCGTCTGTGTGACGTCACTTTTCCGTAAAAGGCCAGTTTCTGTATTAAACAAGTGAATTTGATCCTGCCGCACTCAGAGACGTCAAATAACTTTAATGAGTACCTAATATCAAAAAATTTCTATTAAATCTAGACCATAGACCCGGCAAGAATAACGACTAGTTTTTAATTGTAATTTTTTTACATTAAGTACTCATTATCGTTATTTGACATCTCTGAGTGCTGCAATAAGTCTTGTACTTTTATTTTTATAAAATAAATATCAATCACAAGTAGGTTAGTCTGATAACAAGTGACTATTAACGAATCTCTTTATCCTAAATTATTATTATAAATCATTATAGGTAGGTATCAGTGATTCTTTGTTAGTGTCATCATCCCCGTTGGATCTATTGTGATAGGTCCAATAGGTGGCGAGCCTACCTATTGTCACCAATGGGGCCCGTAAATCGAGTAAGGACGCCAAAGAGAGGAAAGCTACTGCACATTTCTCATCGGTGTCCTAACCTAACTCTACGATACCCGCGGGAGATTTGGGGTGGTGACAATTAATATACCTACAATTATTGTATTCAGCTCTGCCGTTATACCTACCACACGGTGGTCACCACACAATCTTAATTTATACGTAATTATTGAAAAACCAAATCATCCACCTACCTATCCTGTGCTTACGGATAGCCAGAAAACTACAAGTGGTATAAATTTTTGTACGAGAATCAACCGTATTCGTTGTTGCATTAAAGATTGTTTTGGCAAATCCACGATCCCCACAATAAAACCCGAAACAAACGTGTAAACGAAATAGAAAGTGTAGGTATGCATACGTGATCATAGACATGACGTCACGGACGTACAGGGGTCAACGAATATAAGCCGGCGGCCGGAACGGAACCGGCGCATTGTTGCATTCCGAATTTTGCCGGATTATATTTATGATGGTGGATGAAAATGTTTTGTACTATACTCCATTCACTTGGGCTTGAGACAAAATGTAAACAATCTCGATATGTCTCGGTACGAAGTGCTCTTAAAAAAAAGAAACATGGATTTTAAAATAAATCAATAATTATATAATGTTTTCTTATATTTGCACGAGCACTACACATTTGAAATAAAACAACTTTTACGGATAAGACTCGCGTATAATTTGGTGTTTGGCATATTTGGACCATTCCCCCACCAGTCCCCCCGTGACCACGGCCACTGTAAAGTGATCGAAACGTCGGGTTAAATAATTAATATGCCAAACACCAAATTATACGCGAGTCTTATCCGTAAAAGTTGTTTTATTTCAAATCAATAATTATAGACAAAACTATTAGCTACCTACTTTGAAATATTGTTGCTGTTACACAAGATTGTTTACATTTTGTCTCTTGCTTAAAGGTTTGGGCATGTGATGAGAAGAGATGAATGTTATGTAGCTATGTATTATTAAGTATGGATGTGGATGGACCTAGAATGAGAGCATGAGTGAAAAAGCGATTAATGCATTATCTATGTGAAAGAAGAGTTTGTGCTGAGCTCACGTCGGATAGATACAGGAGAGTGGATGGGGAAGACATGTTGTGCCAACTACTTAGAATAGGATAAGGGCAGGGAGAAGAATACTAGTGAGAGAATTTGGTTTGGAATCAATTGTGAAATGGAAATTTTTCTTTAAAACATTTTACAATAAGGTCAATGAGATCTTGGTTTACTCGAATCGATTAAAAATCTTGGGTATTTAAATGTTTTTATCAGACACCCAGATGCCCAAAATTGCAACAACTTTAACTAATTGGGACCCAGTTTACGGGAGAGAAAAATAGTAAATGGGTGTTTCTCTCTTAAAGGGAAAATTTTAAGCAAAAAATGTCCTGCATGTTTTTTGCACTAAATATGCTGAAAATCTGGCCTAAATGGTAAATATATAAAAGATTTTCATGTTTCAACAAAGGGCCCGAAGATTTCTACACTATTTTACGATTTATAGCCAATTTTGTAAAATCTGGGTGCAGGGGACTGAAGGGATATCCAGGGGACTGACGTTTTTTATATAAAAGCAGTCAAAGTCACAAAACCATATAATTTATTTATATAAATAATATTTTTTTATTAATATTAATAGGTATCATTATTATAGCTTTAATCAAAATCAATATCAACATGTTTATTTAGTAAAGTAACATTATTAATTTCAGTCATTAAACAAAACTTTTATTTCTTTAAATGATATCTCATCGTTTAAAGTCTTTAACTATTACTTACAACAATATTATTTCATTTTCTTCTTATTACAGAACTAATTAACAATCGGTCTCAACTTATATGAAACTTTCATTTACTTTTCAAAAACAGGTATTAAAGATTTAAAATAATAGAAAAACCTGTTTCCTTTCAATTTCACATAATTAGGTAACTTTTCTATAATTTGATTAAAACATCTGAAACATCTTTTCCATGAATTCTGAATAAATGAGCATTTTTATCACAATGTTTCAGGAAAGTAACCATGATTTTCTCTTCATCTAAGTCCACTTGAGATATTACACCAGCATATCTATATTCTACATTCTTTTTACATATTTCTACATATTCCACTATTACAATATCATCATTGTTATAGAACTTAGTATCAGAACTAGGATCTGGAAAATTTGCTAGTAGTGTCCGATTTATTCTCATAAAGATCTTTATCATAACTCTCTGCGTCCATGTAAATATCATGTACTTAGAGTTTTTGTTTTAAGGTTAAATCCAATATTCTTATCTTATAATGAGTACAATCATCATGGCAAAAACAGCTTAAACTCTTCATTATTAATTTGACAGGACTTCCTGATGCTAAAATATTGGATTTAGCTGATGGACTCCAAGAGTAACTAGACTTTTCAATTCTTTAGTTTCTTTTTCAATTTAAGGTTGAGGGACTTAAAGAGTACCTACAAGCCTTTTCAATCCTTTTGTTTCATTTTCTATTAATCATTTCAAAAAGTTTTACAAAAATTACAGAACACTTTTTTTGAGTAGCTTCAACAGATGTTTCCAAGTTGTCAATATCACCTCCAGTAGCTACTACTGCATCTGCTGTTTTTTTACAGTTAGCACCTACCCGACCTGGAGCACTTTTTTCAGCTTCATAAAAATGATAGGAGAAACAATGCATATTTGAAACCTCTTCCTGCTAATAGTAGCCAGTTTATAAAACATATCAGCTTTTTTTACAGTTCTTATTTAATTCATATTTTTCACTAGTTTTCTGAGGTCTTTTTTTATTTCTTAATGTATTTTAAGCGCTCTTTCTCTCGCATCTCTTCTCGTTTTTGAGGAGCATTCTATAAACATTCATGTCTTAACTTTTTCCGCTTTTCTCTTATTTTATAGTATATCTTGAAAGCTGGTATTTCTTTGGTGGCGCATTGTGTTATTTTACCTGTAATGATTATGCATATTAGGTATACCAACTATACTAAGGATAAAGAATAAACTATCCATTAGTAGTTGCAAATCATTTGTATAATGATTTCTTTTTTCAGACTTTGTATTATAATAATTACGTAAAATGACAGTCCCCTGGAAGTTGAATCAGTCCCCTGCATGGATAACGGGCAGGGGATTGACCCCAGAGGACTGATTTTTCTGAAATTTTACGCAAACAGCTCAAACAGTTATTAAGTCTATCCAATTTCTCCATTATATTAGACATTATTATTCGTATATCTATAAGATAATCACTAAATCAAATGTAAATGAAAACAAGGAACTACTTAAATCACTTACCAAAGGACTGATGCGTGTAGCGGCCCCTACACGTGATTTGGCAACAAACGGTGACCGTGCACTATCGCAAAAATGTTTTCGCCTTTTTTTCTCGAATATGCTTTAGGTTAACATTGTTAGCTTTTCGTTCGACTATTAAAATCGCCGTCAACTTAAAGGTATTTCTTTTGGCGTCATTTTCAAAGTACACCAGGGGACTGATTGAAAAAATTTGGGACAAAGTTTGTGCCAAAATTTATATATCAAAAATCAATTTTATTATAATAACTGTGCCATGTATGTATGCTGCTATGTTTGGAGATTTGTTATGCAGTTTAACATTTACCCAATTTGTAAGATAACTATTTTCAATTTTGATGTGTTGTCTTAATTTTGGGTTGGGGACATACCAGGGTACTGATTTTGAAGGGGTTTAAAAGATGTAAAATACTAAATAATTAATAGTTGTCTTCTTGAAATCTAGATAATTATAAAGGTCAGTGAGAGTTTTATCACATAAGATGTCTCAAAATATAAAAATAAACCTTTAAAGTCATATTTTTTGGTGGGGACTGGCAGTTTCCATTTAACAGAGAAACACCCAAATAAACAATAACTTAGGTCTATTGCGATTTAATAATGCCCTGCTCATTTTATCTCATTATTTAGAAACAAATTTACTTGGTTGCCTCTGTAAATAAAATAATTGTAAGTATATAGAATATTCAAACTAGCGATATGAAAGATCATCTACATTTACTGAGATAGTCACAATTCATACCATTGTTAACGAAAATCTTTGAAATACTCTTTTTTCTTGTTGTTGTAGTGATTGGACTGTGTGATGACCGCAGAGTAGAATACAATTGTCACCACCCCAAATCTCTCCTGTGGGTGTCGTACAAGGCGACTAAGGATAAATCAGTGATGAGGAATGGGCAGTAGCGTTTCTCTTATACCACCTAGCAATGTACTGCGACTTTTGTGCCCGATAAATGGCAATAGGCTCGCCACCTATTACATAGGACACAAATTGGCGAAACGTGGGTGGTAGTTCACCTCTGCCTACCCCTTCAGGGATATAGGCGTGATTTATGTATGTATATATATGTATGTAGTTATTGTAATGTGTCAAGATATTTTAATAAATGTGTATATAAATTTATTTATAGAATCTGTGTGCCTGTTTTATAATAACTAATCTGTAAGTCGTACAAGGGTAAGAAAGGTATACTCAACTTATATTTACTTAATTTTCATAATACTCTTGAAAGCATTATGTTTTCTTAAATTTGTATTTTAGATATCACATATATTATCGTTTTAATAAAATTACCGCACCAATGTCTTCTAATTCTTCTATAGTAAAGATTGATTGATGTGAAATCTACACAAAACCTAATAGCAGACTGTTGTAAATAGTAAATTTGAAGGTATGTATTGTATTACTAAGACAATTACAGATACCTACGTGGCTTTCTTCGCCAAAAATATGGAAATAAATTACAAAGTAATGCCTACAAAATCGATGGATTCGGTATGTCCAATGTTGACAATTTAGAACAAAGAAAACGGTTTTTCCATAACGTTATGTATTGAAATACCTTTTCGAACGTCGCACATAGAACACTTGAAGGCTTCTGCGTTATTCCTGTACGTACAAACGCTGCAATCCCAATAATTTTCTTCAAGCACTTTCGACTGCCTTTTGGCCCTCCGAATTGCATTTTTCTTGTCCATTTTAACACACACTTATGTCTAACTATAACTAAAACACATTAATCATGATACTTTAGAATATGCACAGTGTGATTTCACATTGATTATTATAATTGTTCGCCTAAAAATCATTATTTACGTTTTCGCTGTGCACAAAATTGTACACTTCAAAACGCCATGACAGCTCGTCAATGGAAGTAGGAGTTTGTCGGTAAAACAGTACAACACTAGCGCCACCAAGTTAGAACAGTTTTACCGACTCAAAACGCAAGACTTGTAGATTGTAGATGGCGCCAAATAATTTAAAAGTTTTTCATGCATCAATATTTTGCTTTTTTTTTTAGTGACAGAGTGTGTTCGACCTCCAATTGTATAAACTATTCAGGGTATTCAGTATTGGTCTTAATACATTGTTGAGTCCACCTTCGCAACTTCTGTCGGACTGCTGCAGGTGGGTGTTTCATTATTAAATCCATTTGCCTGCCACCTCAAAAAGTTAAATAGGTAGTAAATATGTAGTAGGCTCCTTATATAGGTAGATGCAAACAGCAAGGCATAGGCGGAATTAGTTCGGGATCGCTCGAGATGGAGGGTTTTCGGGGAGGCCGTTGCCCAACAGTGGAATAAAAAAAAAGGAAGGTTAATATTGATCTTCATAAAACTATTATTAGTTAACCTTTGATAAAGGTACCTCTTAGTAGTAATATTCTTAAAGGAACCTGCTTTACATAAATCACGCCTATGGAGTAGGCCGAGGTGAAATTTATCAAAACTTCAATGGGGGTCATTTGACCACTCTGGTCTTTCTAGTGTTATCACCACGTTTCGCCAATCATATCTGGTCCCATGTAATAGGCGGCGAATCTATTGCGATCTATCGAGGACGTAAATTGCAGTATATTACTAGATGATTAAGAGGAACGCTGCTGCCCATTTCTCATCGCTGTCTTAACCCTTAGCCGCCTTGTACGACACCCACGGGAAAGATTGGGGGTGGTGACAATAATTATAGGTACCTATTCTGCTCTTCTGTCATCACATGAATTAGGTACTGCCTTTCTTTACTGCCATACACCTACTTCTAAGCTCTTGGGATTTAAGAAAAATCTACAAAGTAAAGTATTATCTAAAAAGTCTGCTAAGAACTTAAAAACTTTTTGATAAAAATTTCTTTGCCCATGTTTTTTGTTTTCAGTGTTTTTTTTTAAGTTTTTAAAGCTTAGGCTGCTATGGCCATTATCTTTTAATAAATATAATACAATACAGTTACATAAACTCAAAACAAGTTAAAAAAGAAATTTTCAAAGTTATTTTAAAAGTATGCCGTGTGGTGACGGCAGAGTAGAATACAATTGTGACCACCCCAAATCTTTCCCGTGGGTGTCGTACAAGGCGACTTAGGATAAATCAATTATGAGGAATGGGCAGCAGCGTTCCTCTTATACCACCTAGCAATAGCAATGTACTGCGACTTTTGTGCTAATAGCCAAGTGATAAATGGCAATAGGCTCGCCACCTATTACATGGGACCTAACATAATTGGCGAAACGTGGGTGCTAGTTCACCTCTGCCTACCCCTTCGGGGATATAGGCGTGATTTATGTATGTATGTATGTATTTTAAAAGTTATTTTCTATCTAGGCTAATTGTTTTCAGTACCTTAATCATATTAAAAAATAATGTGCTTACTTAAATCCATATTCCCTAATTCCTAGCATTATACCCTATAACTGACTGGTTCCTAGCATCGTAATAAGCATGAAAAAATGTTGCACTCAGCACCCGATGTTTTCCATCTAATAACTGATTATGCACCAGGCATCCGGTTACCTTACTAATTCACTGTCATTTTACATACATTATGGATGAGTGAGAACTGGTTCTTTGCCTATAACTTTTTATTGGTTCAACCATGAGAACCTAGAATTTTGTAAAATAGCTTCAAGCTGGGCTCCCAGCATTCAAAATATTCAATCGATTGTAAACCTTAACCAAAGAAAGTGTAGAATCAGTTTCCTCTTGACTATCCTCCTTCGTTTTCATATTATTATTATTTTGTTGGTAGTATCAAAGTATTATCAACACCTATGCAATTATACGCATTTTTAGATAGGCAGAGGTGTGCCTTAAACGTAGTGTATTATATACTCTTTGGTGTGCCTATCTACTACCTACATAGTACCTAACTAAGATAGACACTGGATAATGCCATCGCTGCCTATCATAGTGGCAATTCAGTTTTTGAGCTAAGTACCTATAAGTGTTTCTGAAATATTTTTTTTCACGGTTTTAATCCATCACCATTTTACTGTGACAAACTATCTCTTACTCAAACTTTATTTTTAATTAACAATTTGTGCTGTATATTATTACTTAAGTGATAATTGTATGTAGCCTGATGTATTTCAATAAAATAGATTTCGAAATTTAATGCCCAGTAAAAAAAAATCTTTTTAAGTTTCGTATATTCTATGGAAGAATGTAAGAAAAAAGGTCTCAACTCTCAATCACGGCACAACAAAAAAGGTTCCCAACAGAATCTCACAGTGAAGGATTTCTAAGAAACCCGCCATAACCAAACCGTTTTTTGTGGGCTACGAACGACGTAGTTTCGCTACCTGCCAACAAGCGTAGCATCTCCAAAGTCTGTGTAGGTACAGTCGAAAGCATATCAAATGTAGCACCGTGATGCCAATTAACTTAGGTTGGTAAGCTCCAGTCTGTGTATCTGTGTAGGTACAGTAGATAGCACACCGAATATAGCACCGTGATGCCAATTAACATAGGTTGGTAAGCGATTGTTTTTATAACTTTGGTGGTGAACGGAGAAATGTTAATTTTGTTACTACGACAAATAGATCAGAAAAAGTTCGAAAAATTATAGGTGGTCTTGATGCGGGAACTAAGATTTTTTGAACTTAGTCTGACCTGTTTATTTTTTAAATTACTTCAAATAAAAATCAAAAAATACTTTATATGATTTCTTTATTATCTGAAAAATTTGTAATTCATACCAGATTTTGACAAGGGACTAGAAATTTTATGAAAGCTGGCTGAACGAGATGGATGTATACCAATATGTATTATCTATAAAGCTGAAGAGTTTAATTGTTTGTTTGGTTGAGCGCGTTAATCTCAGAAACCACTGACTCAAATTGAATTTTTTGTGTGTGTTGGATAGTCCATTTATTGAAGAAAGCTAAAAGCTATAAAACAACCGACATAAACGCGAGCGAAGCCGCGGGCGATCACTAGTGGAAGTATAAAACTAATACGACTCCAGCTAACCTGGGAACGGCAGGCAAATGACGATGAGAAATAATAACGCTAAAATTTGTAGTAGCAAGTATTTTAAGTGTGTGAGCCATATAAGGTTTGAAGGAGAGCGAAGTACGACCAGGAAGTGCTTAATATCTGAAAGAGAAAGAAAGTCTGGTCAGTTACAAAATAGCGGGTCTACGTGTAGGCAGTATTACCTGAACAAACTATAACAAATTACAAAATACATAGTATGTTGGAAAATAACAGAAGTAACGCTATGTAACTAGAATAAAAAAAGCTATGTAACAGATAGTAAAAAATTCAAAATGGTAAAATTAATTTTCGAATTTCGCACACATGTTGCTTTAATAACCATTATAATTTGTATGTGAGAAGAAAAAAAAACAATTTGCATACCCAAAGAGGGTTGGCGTCAGGCAGGCGGGCCTGCCTGAAAACCTAAGCCAAAACCTTGAGCAGTTTAGATTAGAACGTTGTCATTCCAATCACTCTCTGCGTTCATCGGTCTCTCGACATGGTCCGTTCCGTCACTTTTCTATACATTAAATCATCACTAGCACCTTTACGGTGTGATGGATGATATGAATCAAAAGGGAGTGGATGGCTCGATGACGTCTGACCGATATGAATGGAAGAGGAAAACATACTGCGCCGCCCCCAGAAAAAAAATGAGAACAAGAAGAAGATCTTTTAATAACATGTTATTTATATGACTATGTTAGCATTGGTAGTGTTCAGGGTGTGCGTTTTTTCCGTTACAATGACATGTTAAATAAGCATAGGCACCTTCATAAATGCACGTAAATTGACTTCGGCGAATCCCGCCGCTGTCACCTTGCATGGCTTCTGTGCCCTGGGTACAAATGGTTGAGGTCAATAAATGTGATAACATAGTATGTTATTCATCATCTTCCTTATAAAATTAGGTACTGAATTTAGTAGTACTGAATTTTAGTGCCCTCCAAATGGCAATAGGCTCGTCACCCTGCCCATTCCTCGTTAGTTGTTTTAACCCGTGTTTCTTTATGTAAAATTACCATACCTGGTTTGTATGATCAGCACGTTCCTACAGGTAGCTGCATCGCTTAAAAACCACAGACAATTGTATACCGCATCGGTGATCTCCATACTCTGAAAGTGTTATTGATAGGAAGTAAGTATACTACTCAACAAAACATGACAGATAAGGATTTTTTTATGCTAGACAGGGAAGCTCTTTACCCTTAGTCGCCTTGTACGGCACCCACGGGCGCCGTGCAAGGCGACTAAGGGTATATATTAGGTTGGGGAAAAAGTCTTTTCGCATTATAGTATGTATAAACTTGTAATAAAATCTCTTTGGCTATACTATTTGTATCTGGCTGGTTTTGGTATCATTGAAAATTTAAATTTTAAAGAACATAATTCCAAATTCAAATTAGGAAAATGTGTGATTTTCATTTGTTTTTCGTACCGCCAAGATGAGTGAATCTAATGAAGAAATTCGATACATTTTAAAATTTTACTACAAAAAAGGTAAAAATGCAACGCAAGCCGCGAAAAAAATTTGCGATGTTTATGGACCTAGTGCAGTGTCTGTGAGAGTAGCACAAATTTGGTTTAAGCGTTTTCAATCCGGAAATTTTGATGTCAAAGATGCACGTCGCTCTGGTCGCCCTATTACAGATAAAATGGATGCCATTTTTGTAAAGTGGAGCAAGATAGGCATGTCAGTAGTTACGACGTAGCTGAAGAACTGGGAATTGACCACAAAACAGTTTTGGCGCATTTGAAAAAAAAATGGGTACACAAAAAAGCTCGACATTTGGGTACCTCACGAGCTCACTGAAAGAAACCTAATGAACCGTGTACTCATTTGTGATTCTTTATTACGACGTAATGAAACCGAACCATTTTTGAAGAAGCTGATAACTGGTGATGAAAAGTGGATCACGTACGACAAGAACGTGCGAAAAAGTCGTGGTCAAAGGCCGGTCAGGCTTCACAGACTGTGGCGAAACCCGGGTTAACTCGCAACAAGGTGATGCTGTGTGTGTGGTGGGATTGGAAGGGCATTATTCATTATGAGCTGTTACCACCAGGCAGGACCATCGATTCTGAACTCTACTGCGAACAACTGATGAGATTAAAGCAAGAAGTTGAGAGAAAGCGGCCGAAATTAATCAACAGAAGGGGTGTGGTTTTTCATCATGATAACGCTAGACCTCACACATCTTTAGCCACTCAGCAAAAATTAAGAGAGTTTGGCTGGGAGGTGTTCATGCATCCGCCGTATGGTCCTGACCTTGCACCTTCAGATTTCCACCTGTTTCGGTCTCTTCAGAATTCTTTAGGCAGTGTCAGTGTTAGTTAACATCACGAGAGGACTGCCAAAACCACTTGTCGCGGTATTTTGACCAGAAGTCCCAAAATTTCTATAGCAATGGGATCATGTCCCTACCTACAAGATGGCAAAAAGTTATCGAACAGAATGGTACCTACATACTTTAGTTAAATGTAAATAAACTATATTAAAAAATGTTTTGAATTTTCTTAAAAAATGCGAAGAAACTTTTTCCCCAATATATATAATATATTTTTTAAAATATTTTTACACTAATAACTGTTTTAATTGACTGTACTTATGCATTAAAAAAGGTGATCGCAACGGTAAACATATTTATTTGGGGATCAGACCGGAATAACTCGCTCTGCAGTCACCACACGGCTTTTTTTGCACAGTTTTTTACTAACATCCAAAATCTCTCCCGTGGGTGTCATACTAGGCGACCAAGGATAAATCAGTGATGAATAATGGGCAGCTGCGTTCCTCTTATGCCACCTAGCAATGTACTGCGATTTCCGTGCCCGACGACGAATGGCAATAGGTTCGCTACCTATTACTTGGGACCTAACCTAGATGGCGAAACCTGGGTGTTGGTTCGCCTCTGCCTACCCCTGCGGTGATATATAGGCATGATTTATGTATATATGTTTTCTACATCGGGTCCAGAATATTTGTTGCGATCTCGCCGTCAATCTACTAATTAATATAATGAAACAAACAGTGTCGTCAATCATAACATGCCAAACAATAACATCGGGGCATGTGTAATCAGATGTACGATCGACACTGGGTACTGGATAGACATGGCACGTCGAATATCATACGTATTGCATTGCAATAAGGTGCATTTCAAATTTTATTTAGCGCTGCCAGGGCTGTGCCGATTTGATGCCCACACCTGCATTGCAATTGTTTACTTACATGATACAAATTCATTATTGACATCTTAGTCATGGAAATAGTTTTCATCACGTTATCTATTTACAAGTATATTAATAATCGATATCGTTTCCTGTACCTAAGTACCGATGAGCAAGGTACATACTAATTTAGATGAATTTTATACATACATACATACATAAATCACGCCTATATCCCCGAAGGGGTAGGCAGAGGTGAACTAGCACTCACGTTTCGCCAATTATGTTAGGTCCCATGTAATAGGTAGGTGCTAGGTAGTATAAAAGGAACGCTGCTGCCCATTCTTCATCACTGATTTATCCTTAGTCGCTTTGTACGACACCCACGGAAGAGCTTTGGGGTGGTGACAATTGTATTCTACTCTGCCGTCACCATACAGCCAATAAATTTTATACAGATGAAAAAACCTTTCTATCCCTTATTTCGAGGGCTATGCATGCAATTTTTATTGCTTTTGGACCTGTTACAAATAACTAGAAAAACATGTAATTATAATTATAATAACTATCACGCCTATTTATTCCCGAAGGGGTAGGCAGAGGTGAATTAATACCAACTTTTTGACAATTTTGTTAGGCCCCATGTCATGGGCGGCGTGCCTATTGCCATCTATCGGGCACTCAAATGGCAGTTTGCTAGGTGGTACAAGAGGAACGCTGCTGCCAATTACTCATCGCTGTCTTTACCGTTAGGTGGACGTGGTCACCTTACGGCATTTCAGCTTCATCAGTTCCTTGGAAGATATGTCAGACACTTACCGAACTCATTAGCATGTCGCCGAAGAAACAAATGAAAAACACTTGAAGCAAACTCATGAAGAGGAATGTCATGAACGTCATAATGGATGCAACATCATCGATAACCTATAAACAAACAAAAAAAACACACATGCCGAATAATAGGGATGATGACACTAACAAAGAATCACTGATATTATAATGATTTATAATAATAATTTAGGCTAAGAAGATTCATTAATAGTCACTTGTTATCAGATTATAGGTACTTGTGATTGATATTTATTTTATAAAAATAAAAGTACAAAACTTATCAATCCGCCATATTTGCTAAAACGCCGCGTGACTTCATTATTTAGTTATTTCCATTTTGACATTTTATTTGCTAATTAAATTCACTGGTTTAATATAGAAACTGGCCTTTTTACGGAATAGTGACGTCACACTGACGCCATTGCTATATTGGCGTTTTGCATTATTCAAAACATGTTTATTCAATCAAAATCGAAAGTTTTTACAAAAATATAATTTATTTTGGGTAGAGTAGACACGTAAGAAAAAATTGGTGCAGTTTTTCAAAATAAGTCATCATGCCTATTCTGAAGTGAGTAAAAAGTTAAGGTCATAAATGTTGATGGATGTCCAAGTATAGGAAGACCACTAAATACATAGTGTGTGTATTGTGGAATGGTATGTATTATGAAAAGTCTGATTACCAAAATGTAATATTACCGTGACATTGAATCCTGTAAGACACATTACCAACGAACTTGTTAAGAAGTTGATCAGCATAGACTTGGTGTAGACCTCTTCCAACATGTCGGCTGATCTGTGGAAGCAGGACAAATTGAGCAAAACTACATAGGTTAGAGAACTTCTCCAATAATATTCAATAATATAAAAAAACTAATAAACAGTGGATGGTTTCTCCTAGTAAGGCTAAGAGAAAACTTGTGTTAGGAGTACCCACTCCTTATTCAATTGGTCACAGAATTGCAACGTTATAGTAACTTATAATAAAAGTATATACGTAATAATTGTATGTGATTACGAAAATTTTGTAGAGTAGATAGGAGGTTTAGACGAATAATTGGATTTCATGAAATATTAGGATAAGAAATATTTGCCAATATTTTATCTTCTATACCAAACGTATTAATAGCAATGCGATATTCTGAGGAGGAGCTCGCTAGCGCAGTGGCATAGCGCGCTTGGCCTGCGATTGCATAAACCAATCAATGGCCGGTCATTGGTAGAGTAACCAAAAATTTATTGTCTCGAGCTTCTCCGTGCTTCGGAAGGCACGTTAAGCCGTTGGTCCCGGCTGCATCTGCAGTCCACCAACCCGCACTGGGCCAGCGTGGTGGGTTATGTCTCAATCTCCCTTTATTCTACCATCCATAAGAAATGCCCGTGCTCCAGCAGTGGAGACACTAAAAGGGGTGGTGATAATTCTGTTGATTACCTGATTATCTCCTGATGCCACTTTATGAGTTGCAAGAACTTGGGCTTGAATTCTGTCCCCTGTACAGTTTCCAGAGGTTTCGAAGCTCCAGCCCTTATGACATTTTCGAACTGCTGTTGGAGCAGTTTGAATTGCACGCGAATATGTGTGCAGCATACGAAGAAGAAATAGTCTGTCGCACATATATTTAGCAACACTACGCATTCTGGAAGTTGAAGGATTATCACTAACTTCGGATTTTGATAAAAAAAATATTCCATCTTTATTTATTGATGGACTTTGGTAAATATGATACATGCCCCATCGTGACTGTTTCTTAGTAGGTATATTAAGATCTAATAACTAAGTTTCCTCTACAAATTTGAAAATCAACAAAGCTTTCTTAGAAGACGGTTTTGATAATAAGCTCTGAAATGTACCCCATAATAATTTGAATTATATGTGATGTTTAAGTATGTATTATATGAAATACATATAATTTGAAATATACACAAAAGAAGAAGCTGACTGATTGCCACAAAAAGATTTAATTGCGATAAACCCAATGTGAATGACTCTTGTATTGTATTAATCAATTTCAATATTATGACCAGTGATGAAATCAACATTATAAAATTAGGAGATCGTTACTGTCACATCCAAGGCGAATATCTTAGATATAATTAACCATTGTGATTTCCGTAGTGGGAACGAAGAAAAGCCAACAAAAAACCAACAAAATATAAACAAATATATAGTAACATAGAATATAGCGAAAATAAATGGCACAACTTTACAAACCTGACCGAATCTCGTATATGTAAACGAAAGGCCAGTAACTTGGATTGAATGCATCAAACGGATACACTGGCATAACTGGCAGCATCAACTCCAATTGTCCTGTCCTGTAGTACTTCACTGCCATCAATATCAGGGGACTCAAGTCAAATACAAGTATCATCAGGCAATTCAGAACATTGAAGACCTTAATTACCGCGTCCAGAAATTTGATTTCTGGACCGCTGATTTGGTCTTCGTCGACATTTTCGAAGTCGTTCTTCCTTTTCTCCAACTGCCTTAAGTTCGCCACGAGCTTCTGGACTTTTCTCTCGTTCGATATGAGCAATAAGAATTTCAACTCGCCAAGAACGCACAATATCAGACACGGTGCAATGATCGTGACCTCGATGAAATTCTTGCCAGTCACTATGCCTTTCAACATCCAGCCTAAGCCGCAACTGATATCCAAATTCACCCAGAAAAAGTTGAGAAGAAAAACGCAGTTCTCCCTCCAACTCCTTCTCCTCGTCTCGACATTAAAGCCGGTGTTTCGGAAGATGAACTTTATATTCTTTAAAGACTTATCGAATAAGAGTTCGTTCACCATGTTCGCTAAGTCTGATTTCATCCGAAAATCTGCTACAAATGCAAAAGCGAGTCAGCGGTAGGTATTTATGAATCTATGCAGCGTTTGCATTATCTATGCTTCTGACAAGTTTGAAACTGTGTAATTTGAAACCGTAATCAGTGGTTTTGAATGCTAATTAATAACTAGTGCATTTAACACTGCCATTTGCCGGTCCCAGAACAGGGGTTAAACGGTGTAATTAATGAAGTCACAGTATTATTTTCCTGTAATGGCACTGATTATTTAAATATTAATATCATTGCTTATAAAGTAAGGGATGTTCCAGTAGACACATATTTTGACAAACTCATTTGTGAAAAACCACCGGCTTTTGTTACTCAAGCCAAGTGATGTACAAACACCAATTGCACTTTTCATCAAGGATCATCCGTAAGTAGTGTCGCTTTCAAATTAATTAACTAATTATAAAAAAGGTTAACTATAGATTGTTAAATTATATTGATAAACAAATACATTATACATGTTACTGGGTTAGATAATAAAATAGTATACAGTTTCAATCCTCGTAGTCTATTTTAAGCCGTACACTGTCTTGAGTAGAGCGAAGTAGGACCAGGCATTTTTCAATATCTGGAATTATTAGAAATGGAATGAGCAGAAATTATTAAACTATACCGTGTGCCGTGTGGTGACGGCAGAGTAGAATACAATTGACACCACCCCAAATCTCTCCCGCGGGTGTCGTACAAGGCGACTAAGGATAAATGAGTCATGAGGAATGGGCAGCAGCGTTCCTCTTATACCACCTAGCAATGTACTGCGACTTTTGTGCCCGATAAATGGCAATAGGCCCGCCACCTGTTATTTTTACATGGGATTTTTACATTTATTATTACATGGGACCTAACATACCTAATTGGTGAAATGTGGGTGCTAGTTCACCTCTGCCTACCCCTTCGGGGATATTGGCGTGATTTATGCATGTATGTATTAAACTATAGTATAAATAAATTACAAAGGAAGAATAATATTGGATAAAGGACTTTGGTATTTTGGTGTGTGAAAAGTAAATGAATAATCCAACTCACAGTATAACAGTCCAAAGCTTATATTTTTGGTTCTCCAGTAGAGGAATAACATATACTCACACAAATACACAATTTACATTAAAAAATAATTTACAATTAATATTTAAGAGAATGCAACGTGCACTTCGCGTCGTGGTGTAAATTCAAGCTCTTGTTGATTCGTTGCTAGGCAACGCGATGCGGCGCGGGGTGCACGTCAGTTACATAAATAGGTTGTATAGGTGATTACTTATTTTATGTGTAATATATAGATACAATGATAAATAGTTTAATAATATATGTAATTATTATAAATAAACTAAATAAATGTAGGAGAGTAGCCTACATCACCCCCCTCCAAAGACCGTCAGGGCGATAAAAAATCAGGAAATTTAACCCGACGTCCAGAACGAGTGATGTAATTTCTTTGGACATCAGGTGAGGGATGATGGGTGTTGTTGTGATCAGTCAGTATGAAAGAAGGCTTGATGCGGTCTATTGACACTGTGACCTCTTTGCCTTTCAACACGATTTTGAACGTTTTATCCCCCCTAACTAACACCTTGTGAGGTCCTGAATATGCAGGTTTAAGAGAACCACGTGATGCATCTTCTCGAAGGAAGACGTAATCACTGGTAGCAAGGTCTTTGAAAATGAAAGTTTTAGGATGACCGTGGTGAGATGCTGGTGTGGGGCGCAAATTTTGAATTATAGCCCTGAGACGAGCAGAGAAATCGGATATGTCGGTAGTACCATCCGATGCGTTGTGGAAGAACTCGCCTGGAAGTCTAAGTGATTCGCCGTAAACTAAGTGCGCAGAAGATGATTGTAAATCTTCCTTGAAAGAAGATCTGATGCCCAACAAAACTAATGGCAAGACCTCTGTCCACCTGTCATTACTATGGCAAACTATAGCGGCTTTTAGCTGTCGGTGGAACCGTTCCACCAAACCATTGCACGCTGGATGGTATGCTGTCGTTCGCTTGTGCACGAATCCGGATATCTTAGACAAACACTGAAATAAAGCCGATTCAAATTGACGACCTCGGTCTGTGGTTATGTCAATAGGACATCCGAATCGAGCGATCCAGGATGATAAAAGGGCCTTAGCGACAGTTTCTGCCGTTATGTCGGCTATCGGTACTGCTTCCGGCCACCGTGTAAATCGGTCAATAGCCGTTAGACAATACCGATACCCTTCAGAGACCGGGAGAGGACCAATAAGGTCAATGTGAATGTGCATGAAACGTGCACGGGGCAAATTGAAATTGCCAAGAGGAGCGCTGACGTGGCGATTCACCTTGACCCGTTGACATGCCAGACAATTGCGAGCCCATTCCCGGCAATCTTTCCTCATCCTAGGCCTAACAAATCTTTCTGCGACGATCTTGGCAGAAGTGGTAGTGCCTGGGTGACTGAGTGAATGCAAACTACGAAAAACTTGCCTACGGTAAAATTTTGGGATATAAGGCCTGGGTGTCGGTGTACTTACGTCGCAGTACAGAGGTATACGACTACCAGGTACCTGAAGTTTTTCGAGGCGCAGGGAAGAACTACCAGAAAAGAGTTGTTGAAGTTCGGGGTCGGATGATTGACCCTTGGCTACATCCTCGAGGCTGACAGGCGATTCCAGTTCTTCTATCCGAGATAAGGTGTCGGCAACTACGTTATCCTTACCGGAAATATGCCTGATGTCGGTGGTGAACTGGGAGATGAAGTCGAGATGTCTATACTGCCGTGGCGAGCAGTTCTTTTTCCTTTCGTGGAAAGCGAAACTGATCGGTTTATGGTCAGTATAGACGATAAAATGCCGAGCCTCGAGCATGTGCCTGAAATATTTGATTCCCTCATAAATCGCCAGCAGTTCCCGATCGTATGGAGAATATTTGACCTGGGATGGGCTGAGCTTACGGGAAAAGAATGCTAAGGGCTGCCACGCACCATCTTTACACTGTTGGAGGACCGCGCCAAGAGCCCTATCGGAGGCATCAGTCACCAGGGCAAGTTTGGCGGAACAGTCGGGGTGGGCAAGCAAAGCAGCGTCAGCAAGACTCTTCTTACACGCATCGAAGGCTGCTAATGATTCTCCTGTCAAAGTTATTGGATGAGAGCCTTTGACTGCACCTGTCAACAGTGCATGTAATGGAGCTTGAATCGCGGCAGCTCTAGGAAGAAAACGCCTGTAAAAGTTGATCATACCAAGGAAAGCTTTAAGTTGTTGTACCCTGGTGGGAATGGGAAACTCGTTGATCACCTTCACCTTAGAATCCAAGGGTCGAGAGCCGTCTTGTGAGATGGAATATCCTAAAAAGTTACCTCCTTTGCCCCAAAGACGCACTTGGAAACGTTGATGAGCATACCGTACTCCTGCAGCTTGCCGAAGACTTGGCGCAGGTGCTCCTCGTGCTGAGACTCATCCTTCAGAACACCAGAATATCATCGATATAACAATAGACAAAATCTAGGCTTCTGGTGATCTCGTCCATGAAGCGTTGAAAGGTCTGACCCGCATTTCGAAGTCCAAAAGTCATAAATGGGAACTCGTACAGACCGAAAGGGGTAGTGATCGCTGTCTTCGGGATGTCGTCCGGACTGACAGGTATCTGATTATATGCCTTCAAAAGATCGATCGTGCTAAACACCTTACATCCCACCAAATTATGCGCGAAGTCGTGTATATGTTTAATCGGGTACCTGTCAGGCACGGTTCGGGCGTTGAGCATGCGGTCATCACCACAAGGACGCCAGCCGTTATCCTTTTTTGGCACCAGATGTAGCGGCGAAGACCAAGGACTCTCGGAAGGTCTGTTCCACTGGCGATCATTGACTGGAACTCCTGTTGGGCTATTTTAAGTTTATCCGGAGCTAAGCGACGAGGTGTGCTGGAAACCGGAGGGCCTGGTGTTGTGCGGATGTGGTGAACGGTGTTGTGTGGTATCATGCGGTGTATGCCAGTGGGTCGAGTAATATCAGGAAAGTCATCAAGCAATTTGTGAAAATGCGAATCGCCAGTCATAACCTTGACAGAATACAAATTACAATTAGCTAGCTTAGCAATAGCAGAAACAGATGTCGTATTATCTAAAAGACGTTTGTTGCGAATGTCTACGATAAGGTTGTAATGATTTAAAAAATCTACGCCTATTATGGGCTTGGTGACATTGGCAACAACAAAACGCCAGGTAAAAACTCTGCGTAAGCCAAAATCTAAGTTAAAATACACATAGCCATAAGTACTTATACTAGAACCGTTTGCGGCACACAACTTATAGTCCGTACAGGTACGATGATCACTCAGCATGGAACGGGGGAAGACACACAAATCGCTACCGGTGTCGATTAGAAATTGCGTCTTCGAAGTTTGATCCACAATGAAGAGGCGACCAGCAGCAGATGTAGGGCGTCGCCATTACTGATCGCCCGTGGCGTTTCCCGCTTTGTAGTCGCAAGGGCGGATGCACTTGCGGGCATCAGCACCGAAGTTGTTGTGGTACCAGCATACTGGAAACTTACGATAACTAGACTGCGATCGTTTTTGCCTCGGCGATGATGTGCTTGAGTCACGAGTACGGCCAGTTGAGCGGGACTGTTGTCTGCCATTCCTCTCCATAGCCAAGTTACTAAATTGCCTTCGAAGTTCGGCAATATCCTTGGCAAGGTCGCTTAATGTCGAGTTAAACGTCGCCTGGTTGACGCTAACAACAGATGTAGATGCAGCAGCTAACTCTTTGATCCGTTCGGCCAGGAACGTGACGCGTGGACGTTGTGCATTCTCCATATTGAAATTTACGGGGTCACCAAATTGGTATTTTGGTGTGTGAAAAGTAAATGAATAATCCAACTCACAGTATAACAGTCCAAAGCTTATATTTTTGGTTCTCCAGTAGAGGAATAACATATACTCACACAAATACACAATTTACATTAAAAAAGAATTTACAATTAATATTTAAGAGAATGCAACGTGCACTTCGCGTCGTGGTGTAAATTCAAGCTCTTGTTGATTCGTTGCTAGGCAACGCGATGCGGCGCGGGGTGCACGTCAGTTACATAAATAGGTTGTATAGGTGATTACTTATTTTATGTGTAATATATAGATACAATGATAAATAGTTTAATAATATATGTAATTATTATAAATAAACTAAATAAATGTAGGAGAGTAGCCTACAGGACAAAATTATTATTAATAACATTTGCCGGGTCAGCTAGTAGTCATATAAATATTAAAGTGTTATTAAAAAATCGAAATTGTAAAATATTTGGTCTTGCCACCTACATTAAGTTATGGAAAATTAGAAAATTATATAGTTTCATATATTAAAATTTTTAATAACACTTTAATTTTTATATGGCTATCCCCCGAATACAGAAACGCTATTCAAAGTTTCAGTCCCGCTTAACATTTAAGTTTTGTCAAAATTGACGTTTTTCCATACAAATTCTGACAGGTAGTGTCCACTTAACTTTTTAAGCAGTCCCCTAAATTTGAGTAGCGTTTCTGTATTCGGGGGTATGTACTTTAGCATAGGTCACTTTAGAATGGTCAGGGTGTGCGTTATTTCTGTTATACGCTGTATACACGCCATCGTATCCCATAATATTACATACATACATACATACATAATTCACGCCTATATCCCCGAAGGGGTAGGCAGAGGTGAACTAACACCCACGCTTCGCCAATTATGCTAGGTCCCATGTAATAGGTGGCGAGCCTATTGCCATTTATCGGGCACAAAAGTCGCAGTACTTTGCTAGGTGGTATAAGAGGAACGCTGCTGCCCATTCCTCATCACTGATTTATCCTTAGTCGCCTTGTACGACACCCACGGGAGAGATTTGGGATCAAATATACTTACTCTCATAAATGCTGTTAGATTGACTTCGGCGAAGTTAAAAGCCGTCAACTTGCAAGCTCGCTGTGACCTGAATTATACATACCAATAATTAAATATGCGGGGAAGGTGGCCCAAAACGGGCATAGTGTCTAAACTCTGTTGTATATGATATTTTCCATGCGGCCAAGGAGACAGATGGGAATATAAATTTTTACATGTCTTCTCAAGGAACCAGTCAATATTAGGTTGATGGGAAATGTTGTTGGGAAATAATAAATAATTTTGAAAATATGTATTTTACACACGAGAGAGAGAGAGAGAGAGAGAGAGAATAGAAATCCAATCTTGAATGCTCTGCTAATGGCCATGTCATGATGATTCATTTAAATTTGTTATTTTGCTCTTCTTCAAGAAAGCAATCATCCAATTGAATGGAATAATCATATAAGATCAAAATTAATTATTAGAAAAAATATTTGGTACCTACACAAAGAAAAAGGATGCCTTCGAAAAATCACGAATAACTATGTCCCGATGCGGGAATTGAACCCGCGTCCTCTGCAATCCGGGAGAGTCGACGGCTAAATACAAATATTTCATCTTACTATTATACCTATATTTATGTATGTATGTATGATGTATGTACTATTTTATACCTCGTCATTAAAATTAGCAAGCTCTTTCCAATTCTTGGGTCCTTTGAGTACCACTGACTTTTGTACGCTGCATCTCCGATTTCAGTGCTCTGTAAGGGAATTGAAGTTTTGAACAATCGAATACTCTACTATACTCAGAACCTAACCCGATACCGGACACTGAGCCCTGGTTATGTTCATCATCATCATCACCAGCATTTTAATATTACTAATATAAAACAATATTACAATATGAACTATATTTATTTCATCGTGCCCGATAGATGGCAATAGATTTGCCACCTATTACATGGGACCAAACCAAATTGGCGAAACGTGGTTGTTAACAGTTAACTCACCTCTGTCCTCTGAAATAGATGTGTTTTATATTTGTATACTTTGTTTAAATAAAATAATTATAATAAATAAATATTTTTACACTCACACATATCATCTAGCCCAAAGTAAGTAGCCTAAGCACTTGTGTTATAGATACTAGATGACGGACATATTTTTAGTATAATTATAAATATAAATGTTGAAAATATACTACATAAACATATACACAACCATGACTCGGAAACAAACATTTGTGGTCATCACAAAGTTTGCCCCTACCAGGATTCGAACACGGGACCTCTTGGCCAATACCCAGCAATCAGAGCATTCGACCAAGGCGGCCGTCAATCGGCGTCTTAAATCTTATAATCTTGCCCTTGCCACATCTTGTTCGCGATTAGCGCTGTATATACAGCATTTATTCCTATTTTGTCCTTAAAACTATATCCAAAACGCAAGTCCGGGATAGGTACTGTTTAACGTTAATATTGTAATTACCGATCTCATCAGCATGTCCCCGAAGAAGCAAAGGAAGAATATTTGAAGAAGACTCGTCAAGAGGAACGACACGAAGGATATGACGATCATTATGTCGGTTATTACCTGAAAACAAAGAATGTGATATGTAGTATTATTATAAACAGAAGTGTTTTGGCACCAAAGCTTTTAACATGACCATCATGACCATTATTACCAGCCCCACTGCAGGGCCGTAGACCTTCCCTATGGATGGAGGAATATAGGAGGAATTTCAGACAAATAATATAATTGTAGTGGACCAGTGGATTTATTATTTCTTCCTTTTCTTCGGTAGTACAGAGCGTGCCGGTCTGACAGTTAAAATGTTATTTATTCCTAATCTAAGTGTTGCAACTTGTGCCTGTTGCGACGCGGTGTTGGAGCCTGTTGCGGTCTTGTGGGAGTAAGATGGATACCGTTGCGGGGGGTGCTGGGGGGGTGCTGTATCTACCTTTCTCCCTCTAGTCTTCTTTTGTGAGAAGGTGTGTGAAATGATAATGAAAACATATTAAATTATTTATTTACAAATTACATCTACTTTAACAAAGATTCGTATTTATCAGCTGTAAAATAAAATAAACACATCTTATATTATTGGTCTCGTCGTCAACAATAATTATGTTTGGTCACCCATCCAATGACCTAGGCGTCATTACTTTATGTATGTAAGAAACAGCCGCACAGCGCCCAGCAATACTTCAATTGAAGAAGACTTTTTTATTAGCCTGTAAGATCAGCCACTGAATGCTGGGCAGAGGCCTCCCCCGCAACCCCGCATTCCGAGCGATCAGGAGCTGATTCCGTCCATGTTTTGGAGTATGCCTCCAGTAGGCCTATTCGCTAACTTTTTTTGACACTTGAGACTGATAATCACTGAACTATTTACTAATCCATTACTACCTTACTATATCGCTATTGTGACACCTGTCCTGTGAAAACAGTAATGGATAAGCAAATAGTTCGGTGCTCATCACTTTCAACTGACAAAAAAGTTAGCGAATAGGCCTACAGATCGTCTCTCCACCTCTTTCTAGGTCGACCTCGATGCCTTTGGCCATCTCAAGATGGTGTCCACTCTGTGGTGATATTTGCCCAAGAGGACAAAACGTTGATAAATTCTTTTCTTACCATAACATCGAATCCGGTAAGGCAAATGAGAATTGAGCTGGAAACAAAGTTGCAGAGGATGGACTTGCTGTAGATGGCTTCCAGCTGCTGGGTGCACCTGCAATATGATCTGGGTATTAAATACCGTCAAGAGGGCGCCAGACTACCACAAAACATTGAACTACTATTACTAGCGTACAAAATGGCAAAATTTCTCAATCGATTTTGTGCTCTATTATTACCAAGTTAAGGTTCGATTGAAGAAATTTGACAGTTTTGGGTAGTCTGATGTACCGTTGACTGTACATACATAAATGCTTCTTCATCATATCAAAAATTCTATTGTTATTTACTTGTCACTTAGCCATACTGTTATGTTTGTAATTTTCCCAATAAACCCACTTTCATCATTTAGTTCGCATTTTCATTAATTATCAGAAAACAGCCCCACTCCACTTGCTCTCCGCTTCAGCGAGATTCCACCAGTGTGCTGAACTGTGCGGAACAGCGAAAGACCATACAAATATGCTGTGCCGCACAGTTGAAACACACTGGGGAATAACGTGCCTTCCGAAGCACGGATGAACTCGAGATATCGTATTTTTGGTCACCCTTTCAATGACGAGCGCATCACCTGTACATCAACTGTGAGGACATTAAATGGCTGGTGATGATAATTATGATGACATTGTTGATAAAAGCAAAATTTTAGCAACGCCTTACTTACAGTATCAGCTCGTTATGCCAAACCACCAGCTTTTTGAATCTGAACTCTATTTCAGGGAACGTTTTCGTGCTATTGTTCTGTAGCAAACTCTCTAGGCTATGCTGCAGCAGCCGAAACTGAATTCTGATGTACAACGCATACGTGTAGAACAGGTAGTCTACGAGCACTACATACATCACGACGGTGATTACTGAAAAGATTAACTTTATTTTATTTATTAGCGAAAAAATAACATTTCGTCAAAGTCGAAACCTTGGGGCACCTGAATGTTGAACGGAAAACCACTAAAAGTAGCATATCCAAAGATGGTTGGTGTCAGGCAGGCGACTGGCTGTAAAACCTTAGCCAAAACCTTGAGCAGTACTACTCCATTCATTGGTATGTCGTCATGGTGAATTAATATATAGAAAAGTCACGGAAAGGCCATCACTTTTCTATTTATTAATTCATCACAAGCACCTTTCCGGTGTGATTGATGATATCAATCAAAAGGAAGTGGATATGTTGATGACATCTGCGTCTGATCGATATTAATGAAAGAGGAAACATTCTGCGCAGACTGGGAACAGAGCAGGGGGAAGAAGACAGGGATTTAGCTGACCCCACCTCAACAGCAAACAAACAAGCAATGTAGCCATTCTAATGTTATTTCTGAACAAAATAAAACATGAAAGCTCAATTGATAAATAAACCAACATACCAGACCAGACCTGCCGCAAATAAACCACCGACCAAATGGCAAAACCGTCCGTCCCAAAGGGGTATCTTGCCAGAAACGGCAGAACCAACATCACTTTGCCATGCTTCAAATAGTTGTAAGCTGTTATCGACAAAGGATTCAAGGAAAACCCGATCAGGAGACCGCAGTAAGCCACATTGAGGCTCTTCAGCAGTCTGTGTAGAAAGGACATCTCCTCTGTCAAGATACTGCCTTTTTCCGGCGTCACTTCTTGTAGGTTCTCAGTCTCCATTCTGCGCAGAACGTTGATCAAATCCTTGGTCTTCTCCGAGTTGAACAGAAGGGTAAGCAGTTTGAAGTCTGATAGGAGACAGTAGATAATGCAAGGAGCACTGAAGGTGATGTTGACAAAGCTCTCGCCACTCAAAATGCCGTGGATTAGATAGTTGAAGGCGGCGGCGATGTCAAGGCTCAATGAGACGAAGCTTAAGTAGAAGATGATTCTCTTTTTGTAGGTTGTTTTATTTTCTTCTTCTCTCTTGTTCTCTATGTCGATGCCAGTGTACGCGCACAAGAAGTTTATCCTGCCCAGGGTTCCGTCGATGTAAGTCATTTTGGACATTACCACCGATCTCCGCAATTGATTCAAGCTTATATAGATGCTTAGTTGACGTCCATATTACAAATTATCCAGTGTTGTTCGCTAACAAAGTTTAAAGTTGTGTGTAATTAAATTGTTGTTGTCCCGGCAAACTTTTCGATTGGTATTGTTTTGACGTTTCAATTGGTTAGTTGTGTACAGGTTGATGCTTCACTGTCTTAGCTTTAATTAAAATAGTTTTATTAATTATTAATCACATACAGACATGCATCACGCCTATATTTCCCCAAAGGGGTAAGTAGAGCTGTATAAACACCTACGTTCCGCCAAACGTGTAAGGTCCCATGTATATAGTGGTGAGCATATTGCCATCTATCGGGCACGTAAATCGCAGTATATTGATATTTACTGCGATTTACGCAATATTTAAAATTTGTCACCCACATTGCTTAGTTTACGCAATCGCAGGCCGAGCGCGCTAAGCTACTGCGCTATCCATCCTCCTTTAATGTATGTATGGATTCAATAATTTTTCCAGTGCCTATATAGCCGAAGTGGGTATCCCTTCGTTGCTATGGTTACAGGCACACGTCGCACCTCATACAGAACCTCAATTAATACCTGAAAAGTTTTACTGCGCTGCGCATAGCTCAACTTATGTGCCGGGTATTGTAGTGATCTCTGCCTACCCCTATGGGAGAAAGGCGTGACACGTAACTTGAACCAAAATGACAGTCGTCTGCGCAGGTTTATTAGGAAAATTGTCTAAATTAAATTTTAAAACCGCAGAAGTAGGTATGGTTACAGACACACGTCGCACCTCATACAGAGCCTTAATTAAGTAATACCTGAAAACGTGTTACTGCGCTGTGCATAGCTCAACTTATGTGCCGGGTATTGTAGTGATTTCTGCCTAACCCTGTGGGAGAAAGGCGTGACGTATGTATGTGTGAATTCAATCATTCTGCCAAGAAACCACAGCAGGCGATCGCTCAAAATCAACGTGACACTGTATCCTGCAAACAAAAGCTTTGTAACGTACCCCGAACCACCTGTTGCTTCGCTTGGTAGCGGGAAAATAGTCGCTTAGCAAAGAAAAACCTTTGGCGCCAATGGCCTGGAAGCTTTTCATTGCATACCTCGCTTTGTGCAGCGAACAGGCTCGCTCTATCACTCTTTCGGATTGTTGACTTTATTACTAGCCAGCCCGGCTAGCATGACCACCGAAACACGATATGTTAAAGCCATTTATCGCGTTGAATTCACAAAAATCTTTGGATTTTTGATAGTTCAAAGCGATTATTGTGGGTATATAAATTACGCCTATATCCCCGAAGGCGTAGGCAGAGGTGAACTAGCACCCACGTTTCGCCAATTATGTTAGGTCCCATGTAATAGGCGGCGAGCCTATTGCCAATTATCAGGCACATAAGTTGCAGTACATTGCTATTGCTAGGTGGTATATGCTAGTAGGAACGCTGCTGCCCATTCCTCATAATTGATTTATCCTTAGTCGCCTTGTACGACACCCACGGGAGAGATTTGGGGTGGTGACAATTGTACCTATTTTACTCTGCCATCACCACGCGGCTTGTAGGTATATCTTTAGGATATATCCCTGTAGACTTATTCAATTATAAGGCTTATTCAAGTGTTAAAATCCAATGATTTTTTATAGTTCAATGGCTATATCATATCTTGTTTCGGTGGGCATGCTAGCCGGGCTGGTGTGTGTATCCACTAGCTCAATAAGTAAGCAGCATAGATAAGCACTTCTGTTACAGCGCTTACGCACTACGTCCGATCCCAATCCGTGAAAATAAGGTCCGTTGTAGCCGTAGAACTATTTCTATAGTAACTTACGCACTACATCCGATCTCTGTCCGAGTTTTCTAGACTAATACTTTTTCACGGATTTGGATCGGATTCGAATCTGACGTAGTGCGTAACCGCTCTTATGGTTACTAGATGACGTGCATATTTTTTTATATACATTTTCAGTCGCAAATAAACTGGGAACAGGGCAGGAAGAAGAATAATAGAAATTTACAATGTTATATGTAGAAACATTGTTCCGCATACAACCAAAATTTATACACTCAACCGCCACCATCGCATGTGGTCGAAATTTCAACTCGCCGAGAAAAATCACGGCAAATTCACTTTCTATTTTTTATCTGCGCCCCGGCTGTATGATTAATGGGCGCGTTGCTGCACTTTTCTTTTTTTTTTCACTTCCACACAGCAACAAGTTGTTTACGTTCCCAGTATGGGACGACGAGGACAAAATCTCTCTCCACCACTCGACAGTGTTTTGTCTCGGGATTTAGTGTGAGTTAGAGCGAGAGGCAAATATTTTGTTTCCCCGAGGAGATTTTGTCCACGTTCAGTGCTACGAGGGCTGTCGGGGCGATAGTGGATTGTTGTTTATTTAGTCTGTGGGTCTCGGCTGATCGCGGGCCGTTCTACGATTTACGTTTTCGGAAAGGTTTTCAATTCAAAGGAGTTTTCTTTGAATTTCAGTTACGTTGTAATGTTTGGAAGCATTGTGCCGTGATCAAAGTAAGTTTATGTTAAAGATTCTTAGTTTGTTTTTACTTATTATCATTATCATTAGGCCTAATAATGAGCATAGGCGTTTCCTATTTATGGAAGAATATGGAGACCGTCAGCTTAACGTGCCATATGAAACACGGAGGAAATCTTGATAATAAATATTTTAGTTCACCCATCCACTGGCAGTTCTAGGAAAAAATTATTAATTTACGCAAACGCAGCCCGAGCGTGTTTGTAGTTGTTGATATAATTATGACGTTAATACTATTTGTTGACATAATTATTATTGATGGTAATAATATTTGTTGATATAATTATTGTTGATGTTAATAATATTATTGTTGATTTAACATTATTTTATGTAGTTTTTTTACTGATTGTCATAAAAATTGTGAGAGATGCGGGACAAACTTAATATAAATTTGAGAATAATTCTTAGTAATTAATATTTTTTCTTACATTTGTGTATATTATATCCTATTTACTGACTAAACATAGGAACAGATGAAACATGGGTGGGTTGATGACCCACCTATGTTGACCCTTTGCTCTTATTCCATTTGATTTGGGATCGGCGGAGTAGGCATGTTTTTTTCCTTAACATCCCTCAACATTCATGTTCCGAAATAACCATGATGTATAACTACCAAATTACGATTTTTGTTTTGTTCATAATGAGTTTCCTTTCTTTCTTTTGTTAATTGCAAAAGTTTTAATGATCCAACGTCATAACATAACCTAATTATCTCTAATTAGGTACTACTTATTGTATCTACAGTCTCCTTTAGAAAGTTCTGATTGCCTTTCTCGATTTATTTTTTAATGATTCTTTTCCCTGAGGAGATTACATCCCGTGCTACAGGGGCTGGTGTAGTAAAAGTTGACTATGGGAGATAGCCCGATGTAGATTAATAAACATCTTGGGATACCCAAAAGGTGGAGGGTAGACCTTTAACATCAGTACCTATAATATAATGGAACGGTGTATGTGAGTCCTACTAGGGGTCCAAAAGATAAGGCACCGGTATCCGTCACTTCTTCCTGCCCTGTTCCCAGTCTATCTGGGGTCGGTACAGCCTCCTCTTCCATTCATATCTCCCCTCCCTTTTGATTCACTCCGGAAAGGTGTTAGAGATGAATGAATGTTTAGAAAAGAGACTGAACGGAGCATGTCGAAAGACCGATTGGAATGACATCATTTGATGATAATGATTATTTGATGATCATGACATTAGTTTTGGCTTAGGTTTTACAGCCCGCCGCCTTCCTGACACAAACCCTCTTTGGGTTACCGATATCCGTCACTATTGATATATATTTCATACATACATAAATTACGCCTATATACCCTAAGGGGTAGGCACAGACTGGAGGTGAATTAACACCTTTTTCGCCAATTAAGTTAGTGCCCATGGTTGCGAGCCTATTGCCATTTGCCCGGCACATAAGGCGCAGTATGTTGCTAGGTATAAGAGGAATGCTGCTGCCCATTACTCATCGCTGTCTTTACCCTTAGTCGCCTTGTACGACACCCACGGGAGAGATGGGGGTGGTGACAATTTTATTGGTCGAGCTGCCTACACACACAGCATTCGGAAAGACAGCTATAAATAAATACAGTATTTGCACGTAATTATTTTCCAATTAAAATTAAAAATATATCTGAACAGGATGTGCCACTAAATTATAAATTCCGGGACTCTAAATATAGTATAGGGTTACACTTGTGTATCGCTACCGTCACATGGAATGGACACAGCTGGACATCTCACACAAGCACAGTTACGTGTAGGTACGTGTACACCCACACACGCAGAGTGCGATTTTGGACCTATGCATGTGTGCTTTTGGCTGGTGTGATAACCCCTGCTGCGTTCACCGCAGCGAGACGCTGTAGGGTTGACGATAACTTATCCCAGTCGTATTAAATATATTTATTTATTAATTTGGTGACGGCAGAGTAGAATACAATTGTCACCTCCCCAAATCTCTCCCGTGGGTGTCGTACAAGGCGACTAAGGATAAATCAGTGATGAGGAATGGGCAGCAGCTTTTCTCTTAAACCACCAAGAAATAGCAATGTACTGCGACTTTTGTGCCCGATAAATGGCAATAGGCTCGCCACCTATTAAATGGGACCTAACATAATTGGCGAAACGTGGGTGCTAGTTCACCTCGTATGAATGTATGTATTTATTAATTAACACAGGCTTACCAACTAAATACATGCTAGAAGTTTACGTTTTTAAAAACCTAGTGTAAGTTGACTTACTTACACTAGGTTTTTTGTATGCATCTAATTTACTAGTATGTACAACATTACATTAAATACAACGGTAGTAATTGTTGATAAAAACTAAAATTTTAAGTTAAAGAGTTGACCTAGAAAGACCTAAGACGCGATGGGTGGGTTGTTTGAAAGATGATATGAGTAACAGGGGAGTTCATGCTGATCTCACGTCTCATAGAGGAGAGCGAAAGAAAAAGACATGTTGTGCCGACCATATTTATAGTGGGATAAGGGCAGTGAGAAAAAGAAGAGTCCTCATTATCATATAATGGAAATTAATGCGATAACGATGTAGAGAACTATCGAAATACACGTCATCTTTAAAAACTTTATTAAATTTTTGGGTTTCCTTTGAAGATTCTTAGAACACTGTTTTTCTTTATACATTTTGAATGTTATCATAATAATAATTTATGTAGGTATACCCTATACATACCTAAGTGTGACATATTGCAAATATGAATGATTTCCAGCGGTTGCACACACTAGCGTGATTTTACGAAATGGGTACGAACGTAGTATGTATCTTTTGCCTAGTTTCACTAGCCAACGAAGTAATCATCTACGTACGCGGTTGCGTGACTCGGTGAGAAAACTAAGTACTACACAACGTTATCCAGTGCGATTTTTTATCATAATAATATGGATGATTTGCAGCTCACTGGGATCCTGATGTTATTATGTGCTGTAATTTTAAATAATAATATAAAATCTCATTAGATTTTTGGTTAAATATTAATATAATGTTAGAAAAAAACTTACAAAAAAAAGGTATATAACATTTTCTGGTATCTTTTTCTTTACAATAATAATAGAAGTTTTTATTTGGTACTTCATTCACAATAGTGTTTTGGAGAAAATATTAATTGTAATTTGAATTATTACAATAAATAGGTCCCAAATTTTACAAAAATATATTTAAGCTTTTCAATCCCATCATGTTAACATTTGCTGGGCTTTTTTGTTGATATTAATATATTTATAATCTTTTCAGGAGCTGGATTTTTTTGTGGACGAGTCTCCATCGAGCGGGTTGATGTGTGACAACCCTAACTAGCGCACGCACACCCCTTGCGTCACACCCCCTGTCGTGCTCCGCAAGTGAATTCATACAAGTACTCGGCTCCGAATTACCTCTATTTCCCGCCAACCTTGCTCCCTCATCATAAGACTCATTTTGGCACGTGCTGTGTCACCCCCGATATGACATCGGAAGTCCACATGTCGCGCCCGTGAAAAAAATTGACGCACCATAAATTAGAAGGAACCTGTTCTTTGGGGGTAGTGCGTTCTCCCGTGAGTTATGGTATTTTTTGGAATTAATATTTTAAAATGTCATGTCTGATTTAGGCGTTTAGGTGGGGATATTGCTTTTTATAGATCGATTCGTTGGCCCTAAGAAACGATATAAATAAATATATCGAAATTATAGTACTTATGTACATTTTGTATATTTTATGTTACAGTCAAAAACTCTAAACCGTTCAAAATCACTTTTGACAGCTTTTCTTAGCCAGTCAAAACCAGTTATGTTACATCAGAAACCACTTTTACTTGATTTCAGGCAAAAGCAGCTGAGACTAAGGCGTCCTGGCTAGAAATGTAGTCGGTAATACGCATTACCCAACAATCCCATCGTTTAGGTTAGTATGATGCTTAGTTTAATAAAAAGCCTTAGTCATAACTACTTTTGCCTGAAATCTACTTTGACAAAATTGCTTTTGGCTGCAACATGTAATCAATAACATGAAATAAGAAGCTGACTTCTTCTTTCTTCTTCTTTTCTGTCCACCTACACCAACGGACATACTCCCTTAAGTAGAATTTTACGACACCCCTTTAGTGAGTCGGAGCTGGTACATTCTTCGTTATTTTTCACTCCCAGGCCAGCATGGAAGCTAATTTCAACTTTCACTTCGCCTAGCCCTAAATAGAGATAAGAATCTAAATTAAACGAAGCCAGGGAAACAGTGACTTCGTAGCAACTACGTTGGATCGCGTGTGTGACCACTAACAACAGATGCTACCTATTCGATAGCGATCTTGGGAAATATTTTTTGTAACCGTACTTTTCGAGGGTGATAGCTATAGCTGTGTATAAAGAAATGCAGCAATTATGCCATTGATTGTCAATTTTAATAATCTTTAAGCTTGTTATTATAATAAAATCACGACAAATTGTTCTTGCAAAATTAGTCTAAATAAGGGTTTATTTTGTTTTGCCGTTTTTTATTATTTAATGCGCGATATACATACTCCTTACCGCTTAGTATCTGCTACTCTCCTGGTAATGTAGTAACAAATCGCGTAACAAAAAAAAAGATAGTGTTTAATAAAGATTTCTTTTGCCACCCCCGAAACTTATAATAGTGACGAATAGCTTTGTCATCCATTCGCGTTAATGCCGTATTCTACGTAACGTAACCAATACTTACATACAGTCATCAAGTTCCAACGAACTCTTCTATACTGTGACATTGTAAGATTCCCCGAATCGACATTTGACAATGAGCGATGTGGATGTGGACAAACTTGGTGTCGCTATTTCTTATAAAAGAAATTCCATTATTCTTTTATAAGAATTTTATTGGCATTCGAGTGAAGTATGTTATGGTAAATCTCAATTTTGTAACAGGCAATAGAGTACATAATAAGGCATATAATGATGGTCTTTTATGCTGGCCTGGGAGCGAACAAATAACGTAGAATGGCACACCCCGCTTTACCTCATGGGTGTCGAAAAAGTCGACTAAGGGAGATTGCCCGGTGTAGACCAATAAGCACATTGGAGCATCCAAATGGTGGAGGGCAAACCACCAACAACAGCATGCTCAAAGAGGGTTGGTGACAGGCAGGCGGCTGGAAAACCTAAGCCAAAACCTTGAGCAGTATGGATTGGAATGTTGTCATTCCAATCACTCTCTCCGTTCATCGGTCTCTCGACATGGTCCGTTCCATCTCTTTTCTATACATTCATTCTTCACCCTGTAAAGATGCTACCTTTACGGTGTGATAGATACATATATACATAAATCACGCCTATATCCCCGAAGGGGTAGGCAGAGGTGAACTACGTTGCGCCAATTATGTTAGATCCCATGTAATAGGTGGCAAGCCTATTGCTATTTATCGGGCAGAAAAGTCGCATTACTGTTGCTAGGTGGTATAAGAGGAACGCTGCTGCTCATTCCTCATCACTGATTTATCCTTAGTCGCCTTGTACGACACCCACGGGAGAGATTTGGGGTGGTGACAATTGTATTCTACTCTGCCGTCACCACGCGGTGTGATAGATGATATTTTGAATCTCACTTTAAGCCGTTTGTCCCAGTTGCATTTGCAGTCGTTAACAATCCGCAAAATCAAAATCTACGGATATTTCGCCAAACATCGACCTAATAGAAGCTAGGTCCAACGGACATGACTGCAGGAATGTCCGTGTAGTAAATTCACCGCTGTACTACCGAGCTGTTGGCTGTACGCACCAACGCACCTATGTAGGTATTGCGTTGAATGCGTAATTCCTAAAACCACAGAGCTACTTCCTGTCATAGGACACGCTGCTATGGACGTTCGTAAATACGCGCTCGGTTAAAAAAAAACAAAGCTCCGTACAGCACCATTGTGTGCGGTGACAAAGGCTGCAAATTAATAAAACGCCAACAATTGTCCAACATGAATATTCAACTTGCTCCTATCATTTGCATATAATTGTCGCTGCTCTGTCGTAACAATAAAATTGTTCTCAACCATTCACTTTGACACAATATGTACCTAGGTTTCACGTGAGTTAATAAACTTAACATTGAGACCTATACCTACTATTAGGTCTATAGTATTAAAAAAAATAATGTCGATGAATGTGTTTCTTCTTATTTACATACATTACCTTACCTAATTAACTTATAACATAGCCTTAGTAAAAATTGCCTATCTGTAGATAGAATATTGAAACCGGCCGTTAATTAAAAAGAAAGCGAATAATTTATTCGTAAACCTAACACAATTGACGAAACGTACCTGTTAATCTGCCTATCTATTAAATAGGCGTGATTTATTTTACTGAAGTATTCTTTTCTGTAAAGTGACGTGTCAAAAGTTCAATTCGTGTAAGTACCTCTCCTCCTTGGAATCCGATACCGAAACTTTTTCACGAATCAACTAGAGCCGGCCGGCGAAATAGAAAAAAAAACTAAGGTAGAGGTATGAATAAAACTTTTTTCTACGCCGCACGCAAAGAGTTCGTGTATCGTGCGATACAGATTTCACGAGGGAAAGAGCGCTCGAAAAATGCGGGGAACAAAAACTTGGACGGGCCACCGGCTGTCCCGTGTCAGGCGGCTCGGCCGACGCCGACGCGACGTGCGCGCACAAGGCTCGAATATCGCGGGACTGGTCTCGAGATATCTCTTCTGTTTTTATACGTTTTTTCAACTAGGATGAGTTCTGCGACATAAGGCGGCCTATATAAAAATAGGATAAGTCGGAAAGGGATAGATCGAATATGTCTGAATATGACAGCTGTCATGCGTATTATAGTAAGGTTGTTTTGTTAATTTTATAATTTTTTTTTATAATAATTTCGCTTCGCGATGATGACACACATCAAAACACTTCTTTTTCAAAATTAAGTTTTAATAACATACGTTTTGAACACCCAATGTTTCAAAGTATTTTTTAAGTTGTAGTTATATATTTTTTTTATAGCATGGTTTACAAAATACTTATCTTTTGAAGTGTGAACTGAGATTTAATACCCTAAAATTACAAAGAAGAAAAATTGCAAATCAAATCTTTTTCACTTTTGAAATTTTTTTTCTTGCATATCTGATGTTCAAACTAAAAAAATAATAAGCTTCAGAATTAAAGAAAGATTTATTTGGAAACAAATCAGTATTTTACTTTTATAATAAACTTACCTGACTTTATTATCTTTACACTTTACGATGTTATTTATGAGAAGCTAATTTATTTATTTGGTTCATTATTCCATTTATTTGATTTGTAATATTGGTCCATAAATCGAATCAAAAGATCAAGATGTTTTTACATTTTAAGTGCTTAATTAATCTTTATAATAATCTCCCGCGGTCGCCCGCGGCTTCGTTCGCGTTTATGTTGGTTATTATAATAGCCTATAGCCTTCTTCAATAAATGTACTATCCAACACAAAAATATTTTTCCAATTTGAAACAAACAAACTAACTCTTCAGCTTTATAATTTTAGTATAGATAACTGAGCAGTTCTTCTGTTAAATTTAAAATAATTGTACATTTCGTATTTCGTTATACCTATTTATTATCATTTATAATATCTCATGATTTAGATTCTGAATAATAATACCTTGTGCGGCGTATACACGTTGCATGCCGTCGCACACGGGCACCCGCTGTTATGTCCCCTCACAAACATATCTCCCAGATCTGGAACTCGTAAAAACCAACCTTATCCCCTTACATTATGATCTAAACACGCGGCAATTCTAACTTTGACACCGGCTGCCCCATTCGGTCTAGAATTTCAAATTTCGAACGCTCTTACGGCTATCTTTTTAAAGGCTAAGAATAGAGCTTTTATCTTGCGCATTGGAAAGTGTGCTCTAACACTGTGGCGTAAGAGTGACAGTTCATGTAAATTTAAGTTTGTGTTTTAGATACCATACGAAATAACACGGCTTGAGAAGTTTAGACCTTATGTTGTAAGCCCGAACGCCGTTAAGAGTGGAACTAATAAGATTGTCAACCCTATAGCGATATCGGCGTTTTAGTTCCCCTACATAAAATACAGTACCTATCGCGCTTAGTCCTCCGACTTAGCTTTTAGAAATTTCAATGCTCTTTCGAGCATAAATATGTAGAGCAAGGTTAAAAACTATAAACTCTTCTTATTTCGACAGATACAAAACAAAATGGAACCAAACTATTTTATGTCATTGTTTTTTTTCATGTTAACTGCGCAATAACTTAGGTTGGTACCTAAATAATTTCAACTAAAATATGAGGAGCAATGTTCGCTAAGGCTGCGTCATTGGATGGATGGCCTAAATACAATTCTTCCGAGCTTCGGAACTATTCGCAAGGCACATTAAGCCGTTGTTGGTCCCGGCTGCATCTTCTTCTTCTCCGTACCCTGTTCCCAGTCTATCTGGGGTCAGCGCAGTATGTTTTCTATTCCATTCATATCGGTCAGACGTCATCAAGCCATCTACTCTCTTCTGATTCATATCATCCATCACACCGTAAAGGTGCTAGTGATAAATGAATGTATAAAAAAGAGACGGACGGACCATGTCGAGAGACCGATGAACGGAGAAAGTCATTGGAATGACAACATTCCAATCCAAACTGCTCAAGGTTTTGGCTTCGGTGTTACAGCCGGCCGCCTGCCTGACACCAACCCTCTTTGGGTATGCTGTTGTTGGTGGTTTGCCCTCCACCATTCGGGTGCCTCAAGGTGCTTATTGGTCTACACCGGGCAATCTCCCTTAGTCGACTTTTACGACACCCGTGGGATGAGACGGGGCTGGCCTATTCTACGTTATTTGTTCGTTCCCAGGCCAGCATAGAAGACCCCGGTTGCATCTGCAGGTTAATTAACCTACCAATCCACACTGGAACAGCGTGGTGGGTTAAGGCCCATTCTGCCTAATTCCTCTATCCATAGGGAAGGTTAGAAGTTAGTGTCCCAGCAGTGGGGACATTAAAGGGCTGGTAATAATCGTGATGACGATCCGTAAAATAAAAGATCTGTTTATTTACTACGTCGATGAGTTTTATTTAATAACTAGCTTTTACTCGCGGCTTCGCTCGCGTTGATGTCTTTTATTATGTATGTATAACTGTCAAAGTCATAATCTAATCTATCAACAAAAAATCAGCAGCTCAATTAAACTTCAACTAGGGTTTGTACATAGTCTTGAGTAGAGCGAAGTAAGACCAGGAACGACTTAAAATCTGGAACAATATAAAACTTCGTATTATTTTTGGTCCAATGTAATAAGCGGCGAACCTATTTCCATCTAAAGCGCACGTATATGGCAGTACCAATATTGCTAGGTGGTATAAAGTGTAAGAGGAACGCTGCTGCTCATTATTCATCGCTGTCTTAACTCATAGAGGCCTATGACACCCACGGGAGAGATTACATACATACATACATAAATCACGCCTATATCCCCGAAGGGGTAGGCAGAGGTGAAACTAGCACCCACGTTTCGCCAATTATGTTAGGTCCCATGTAATAGGTGGCGAGCCTATTGCCATTTATCGGGCACAAAAGTCGCAGTACACTGCTATTTCAAGGTGGTATAAGAGGAACGGGAGAGATTAGGGGAGGTAAATGTATAAAACTAACGTATTAGCTACCTAATAGGGCACATGAGGTACAGCGAAAACAAAATTGCGACCGTCGTGTCAAATATAAGAGAAGTTGTCAATAATTTACATTTGAATTCTAATCGTTGGAATAGTTTGGCACCCCCCACTTGTCCACCCCCGTAGCAGTAACGATAAATGAATAAAACTACACTCACAGTTGTGAAGGCTGATAGGTTTAAGTCGGAGAAGTTGCAAGCTGTCAGCTTACACGGCCTCTGAGCTCTGGAAGGACGAAAATTATTGCTTTATCTAGTTATTTAGGAAACAGACAATTACATTGCACTGGAATGTAAAATTAATATAAAATTTAGTAGTGATATTCCGAGGGCGATAAAATAAAAGCCCGAGGTAAGATCATAATATAGTTTTGTCACGCCTTGACCCGAAAGTGGGATTTTCCGTCCACTTTATGGTCAGGTGTGACATAAAAGTATGTTTTAATTTAGTGAGTTTCCACATAAAATACTATCAGAGATGTATCAGAATTAGATATACTTAACTAAGCAATTTTAATTTAAGTAAACAAAAAACTTTTAGTACACGAAGTACAGTTTATTGCTTTGATTGTACGCACCTTATTAGGACAATAAACATAATTTTCTTCGTCCGTTCATCTGTTTCGTACCACATTGAATTGTATATAGCTGAGCTGATTTGAATACTCTGCAATATACAATACGAATAAAAAAATGTAAGTAATACGAATATTTTTTCTGTCTAACTCTATACTTGGTTTTTTTTGAACAGGAAGCTTAAATCGTAAACAAACAATTGGCTCATAAATATTTCTAAAACCCCCCTGACCCCTTGGGGGAGCTAAAAGCCTTTATAGAGGCATTGGGACCGTCCCAGGGGGTCACGACCCACACGTTGAAAGACACTGGTCTAGAATCTAGATAAGTCTAGATGATAGGTGCGAAAGTAAGTAAAAGTAAAAAAAAAATTGATTACCGATCTCATGAGCATATCCCCGAAGTAGCACAGCAAAGACACCTGCGACAGGTCATGGAAGAAGAAGGTGGCAAACGATATGACCACACCGACGTCTTCCAGCATCTGAAAGAAGTTCCATAGCTTTAACCCTTTTGATGACTCACACAGATTTTTTTCAAATAGGTTTAAAGTTCCTGGAAACAAGTCCTGTGGGAACTTTCTTAGGATGTTAATTACATCCTTAGTTCTTAGTTACATTATCTACCATCAATTGTTAAATGTAAGATAAGTTGTCAAATATTGACATTTGAAACGTTGTATCTTTAACCACTTGGCTGACAAAAGAGGGGCATCCACCGTTTAGGAAGACATTCATCATCGCCCTGCCCTTATCCCATCCTATTTGGGTCGGCGCAGTATGTCCTCCTTTTCCATTCTCTTCTGCCACTCGTCATCTCCTCATTCACATCCATCACCTTCATATCACACCTCACACAATCCATCCATCTTTTCAGTGGTCTTCCTCTACTTCGACATCCATCAACATTCATGTCCATAACTTTCTCATCATGTCCATATCTTCATAACTCACATTCATGGCATCACGTCTCATAACATGTCCATACCAAGCTAAACGGCTCCCTTTCATCTTCTCTGTTACTGGCGCCACTTTCAGACTCTCTCTTACGTACTCATTCCGTATTTTGTCCATTTTTGTCACTCCGTTTAGGAAGACATTACAAAAATTATATGGAAACAGTAAAGCTAATTGATTACCATGATGATGAATCCGCTGAGACACATGAGGAAGGAGCTGGTGACGATGTTGAAGAGTATCGACTTCGTGTAGAGCACCTCTACTTGATTCACCAAGCTGTGGATAGCGGTTATTAAAATTCTTCTTCATCTAAATTCTAAAATAAAAACTGTTATCATAAAGTTAGTACTTTCTTAGATTTCGACTATAATGCCAATTTATTCATACGTCTGGATTGAGTGTTCCAGTTTTTTGGCTATAACAGATTTAATTAAAGCTTTTACTAATTTTCCTATAAATTTCCCTTTTTTTACTAAAAGTTGAAGAAAAGAGCATTCAATGCAGATGCACATCCCTTATCGCTCGCTCTAGGCGACATGGCACAACATGTTTTCTTCTTCCAGTCCTCTCTTTCCTTCACCAATTTCTCGTCCACTTCTGTCACTATCATGTCCTTCTTTACACAATCCATGCATCTCTTAATTGGTCATCTCTTCACATAACATGACCAAACCATCCTAATCTATTACTCCGAAGTCTCTCGGTCACTGGCGCTACTTTCAAACCCCTCTGATACTGTGTAAGTTCTGGGAGTACTCATTTGAAATCATTTTATGTACAGTATTGTCTATTAATATAAGAAAGATGATTATGATGATGATGCGTGATGACTGCTACATTGGTTGTAAAATACAAGGGGATGCTGGCCCGCTTTGTGCAGTAAGCATGTTTTGGGCTGCCTTCCCTTAGTAATACTGAATTTTCATTATCCTACCCAGTAGATGGCAATAGGCTCGCTCCTTACTACATGGAACCCAGTTGCCGAAATACAAATGTCTAAATGAATATTTTTATAAAAAAAAATCCCATAATTATTTCCTATTCCTTGTGTAGATTGCTTCATTCCAGACACTCCACTGGGAGTACAGAAACCTCACTGAATTAACTCCTCGTGCCTCCTCACAGCGGCTGCTAGGTTTCTCCTCGTCTGTTCTGGACTCCTGGTGACGACGTTCTCGAACCGATGACACAGTATGCGAAAATGCATCTGAATGTACACGCAGACTACACAGAAGAGCGTGTCTGAGCCGAATACGCTCATGCCAACGTGGAAAGCTGTAATTATTCAACTTATTATTTTAGTACTTAGTTAACCCGACCAACTTTGTTTTGCCCTTATAAACCCCTATAAGGCTATTCTCAGACCTACCAAATAAATCTAAAAATTTCATAAAAATTGGTCAAGCCATTTAGGAGGAATTCGTTATCAAACACTGTGACACGAAATTTTTATATATTAGATTTATTGTCCGTATGGTGACAGCAGAGCAGAATAAAGGCCGTGTGGTGACGGCAGAGCAGAATACAATTGTCACCATCCCAAATCTCCCTCGCGGGTGTCGTAGAAGGCGACTAAGGGTTAAAAAAGGGGTGAGGAATGGGCAGCAGCGTTCCTTTTATACCACCTAGTAATGTACTGCGTTTTTCGTGCCCGATAAATGTCAATTGATTAACATAATAAATATAGACTCGCCACCTATTACATGCGACCTAGCTAGTTGGTGAAACGTGGGTGTTAATTCACCTCTGCCTACCCCTTTGGGGATATATGATTGATTGATATGATTTTGGATGATTGGCGGCGGTGTCACAAGGTGCTTATTGGTCTACACTGGGAAATCTCCAGAAATGTTTAACACGTTAATTTTTCATTTCTAGGCCAGCATGGAAGAATTATGAAACAAAAATGTGCGTAATACAGACAAATATTATATAATTGCTCAAATATCAGCTTTAAACTTAAATTATATGGGTGCTAAAGAAATTAAGGACTGCAAAATCGCGAAAATATCAAAACAATAACACATAAAATATCTACCAAGACCATCGCATTTCTCATAGATGACTCTTGTAGTATCAGACGCAGAATACTATTTATAAACGTTCCGTTTCACTGACAAAGGTTTTTCCTGTTTTGAGATCTATCCAACAGCATTGAATGTGTCGTCTAGGTGTGCGATAAAGAACTTTAGGACAGTAGTTTTAAGGTTGAAGCCCAAGGCTTGGGGATCGGTTACATCATTGAGTCATTTTGTTGTGAATGTGACGAGTCGCCTTTGCAATTAATTGAGTCACTTAGCTTTATTTCAGTTGCAATATTATACCGTCTTTGTCAAACCAGAAACTATTATGATGATATGTCAATAAACTTTTTACTATATTTTAGTCCCTTATAGATTATGCTTTAAGAGAGAGGCAGAAAAAAGTAGAATTTCAAGTTCAAAAGTTTCTATTTACTCTCTCTACTTTTGGATATACTGAGTCGATGATGACGCCGAATACGATAGGGATGATAAGAACAGGCAGATGATGATGACAGATTTTCTAATAATTTTTCTAACGTTTATATTTGAATGTCCAAATAACAAAAAATTGTGATAGCTTTGCGGAAGCATTGAATACGAAGTTACGTTTCGTTAGATAAAACATTTAAGGTCAGACATTTAAAAAACAAAATTGTGTCAGAAGGTCAGGAAATCCTGTAAAGCACACAAAAGGCTTGCTTGTATTAAATTTTCAATCGATTTATGTTCTATTTGCTTGCATTAGTCCAGAATAGGGTCTGAAAGGTAAGGAACTAAGGACCAATAATTAATTATTCCCCATCGAAAATGTATTGGGTTCCTGTATCTACAGAAGGTTAACCAAGATACTGCATACAAACATGATTCAGGCCTATTTATTCCCGAAGGGGTAGGCAGAGTTGAATCAACCAACCACGTTTCGCCAATTACGTTAGGTCCCGTGTAATAGGGGGAAAGCCTGTTGCCATCTAACGGGCACAGAATCGCAGTATTGCTTGGTGGTTTAAGGGGAGCGCTGATGCCCATTATTCGTCGTTGTCTTAACCGTAGTTTTTTGGTGCATAGTTAACTCAACCAATTGTTAAAAATTGTTACTTATCTTTAAATATCATTGATATTTAACAATTAGTAACAATATCTGACTGATATTTAGTAACAGTTTTTAACAATTGGTTAAGATAACTATGTATCAAAAAACTGGCACTTAACCGTGGTTTTTTGATGCATAATTAACTCAACCAATTGTACAAAGATTTTGGTGGTTAGAAAAAGAATTTCGATAAATTATGATCTTGAGGCGGGAATCGCTGCTATCCAATTGTTAAAAATTTTACTAGTGTTTAAATATCAGACTGATATTTAACCATTAGTAACATACGTAAGTAAAATTGTAACTAATGGTTAAATATCAGACTGATTATTAGAAATCAGACTTTATTATTAATAATATTTAAAATATCAATTATAATTCAACCAAACTCAACCAATTGTTAAAAATTTTTTACTAATGTTCAAATATCAGACTAATATTTCGCAATTAGTAACATTAGTAACTAAAATTGTTACTAAATTTATCAAACTGATTTACACATTTAGTACCAATTTTTTACAATTAGTTGAGTTAACTACGCATCAAAAAACTGGCCCTAACTGCCGCACTCAGACACGTCAAATAATGTTAATGAGTACTAAATGTCAATTCAAAACTAGTCGCTATGTTTGCCGGGTCTATGGTCTAGATTTAAATAAGTTTTTTTGACATTAAGTACTCATAAAGTTATTTGACGTCTCTGAGTGCGGCAGTCAGTAGCCTTGTGTACGACACCAAGTTACCACACGGCATTAGAGGTCGTAAAATTCGTAGGCTAAAAAAGCCACCTTGCCCTAATTTTAATAGAGTCGCCCCTCATTATAATTGAGACTTAACATATCCTGATGATAATTTGTTCTCTGCCGTCACCACACGACAGCTACTAAGTTACTACTGCTACACAAGTCAAGGAATTCCAAAAAGTAACCTCCCACGATACTAACTTGACCAAACCTGATGGAAGTACACAAAAGGCCACATTGTCATGCTGTTGGTGTCAAAGAAATAATTCGTCAAGTAAGGATACTTGTAATCCAAGTTCCCTGTGGTGTAGTACTCGTAGATCATAGCTATGACCGGCATCAGCGGAAACGCTACCACAACACCTACGCAAATGTAATACTGCATCAGAATTATCAGCCTTATTATTTGCTTTGATTCTTTGACTACAGCTTCTTCAACGCCGTCATTCTTGTCTACTGCTTTGGAAAAGTCGTGTTCTTCAAAAGGCTTGTCCTTGTCGTCTAATGGTCCATCTTCATCATTTACTTCAGGATGAATCTCCCTAAGTTTGCTGATGACTTCTACGATAGTGTCTCTATTCAAATACAACGATATAGATTTAGCTGTTGCTAGCAGACAGATCGTTATGATGGGTATGGCCAACGAGATTTCTATGAAGGAACTCCCGGTGATAACGGCTACTACGAGCCAGTTCATCTCACCCAACACGTCGCTGTGGAGCCAGATCAGGTTGAAATAATACAAATAGCGATCGAGAAGCTTCTGCAACCTCCCATTTCGTATCTCAGTGATTCTAATACCGGATACAAGGAGACTGATCCTTGTTAATCTAAGGCTGTTTTCGAAGCTGTCCTTCACCATCATTGATAAAAAATAGGAAAATAATGACACGTTCTATCTCATCCGAAGACGAAATGAAGTAAAAGAAAGTGACTTGGGAAAAATAATTCTTTTTTAATTAAAAACGATGGCTGACGGAATACCGAATTAAGCATTCTGTTTATCGTGACATTTTTTTGAATTCTCTTTGTACACGAAGCTTTAATTAAAAGTGGGTCTTGTTGATATTGTAATTAGCGTGTCTGTCATCTGATGGACATTTAGGTATATACCTACTGTTTCATGAAAGAAAGTACCGAATAGGGTACCGAGGTCAACAATATAATACATTATTATTTCTATTTTTTCTAATACAGTAATTTATTCATTTCATTGCCTGTATTAGATTAAGACCTCGCGTAATACGCGTATTGGTATTAATTTCCAACGACTACAGAGACAACGAAATACACGTGAGTTAAATCTGTTAAAGTTGTTTTATTTTAAAAGGTCAGACGTCATCAATCTAGCAAATTACTGTCCCCTTTAAGTTATATCATTCATTACACCGAAAAGGTGCTAGTGATGACTGAATGTATAGAAAAGTGATAAACAAAACCATGGTGAGATACGGACGAACGGAGTGATTGGGATGACAGCATTCCAGAAACCATACACATTGAGTTGGGGCTGACACATTCTAGTATTTTTTAGTTCCAGGCCCGCACGAAAGGAATAGTCTAATATTATATGAAATTTTATAGGAGGCAGGCGAGCAACCAATATTGAACATTATGTTTATTTCCTTCTGTCGACAGAAGGAAATGACGGAAAATAGACGGAAAAGGAAATAGACGGAAGGCTTTATGTACTGATAATTTTTTGATGTGACACTTTTCAGTTAGTCCGTATTTCTTCTTATATGCAATTTGATCGTAAACACAAACAAATAGAAGTAGTGCCATCATTAAGAAAGTAATAAACTCACTAACTGCCGCACTCAGAGACGTCAAATAACGTTAATGAGTACTTAACGTCAAAAAATGACAATTAAAAACTAGTCACTATTCTTGCCGGGTCTATGGTCTTGATTTGAATCAAAAATTTTGACATTAAATACTCATTAAAGTTAATTGACGTCTCTGAGTGCGGCAGTAATTGCTGATCATTAATTTAGTGACTAATAAAACAAAACACTAGAGCTTTTCAGCTTCATTCAAAACAACTGACAAAGTTTGGCCGTTTTTGTCGAAACTAATCCGTTATTTGGACAATGTGCAGTAAAATCTCCTTTTCCACACAAAAAGTTAACAACCCAGATTTGATAATCCCTTAAAATTACGAAAGGACGTTATTATAACGTTTCCTTGCCTGACTACGGTTTCAAAGGCTCACAATGGCTTGAGGTCCTGCCTTTGATGCAGTCCGCGCCAAAACTTGGACACCGAAAAGAGACAGGCGTAAGGTGACCATGCTGCTTAAACTATTCGGACAACAGTATATTAATATTTATTTACTTCACAATAATAAAACCTTGATTGTTATATTTAATCATTACAGAAATCGTAATATTAAATGGCCTTGTGGTAACGGCGAAGAAGTATACAAAAAAATAAATTGAAACACCAATGTTTCACTAATGTTTAGTCCCATGAAATAAGTGGCGTCATCAAGCCATTCACTCCCTTTTGTTTATTTTCATACATTACACCGGAAAGTTGTTAGTAATGAATGAATGTATAGAAAAGAGACGGAAAGGACCATATTAATACATCGATTCATGAAGGCCAGCATGGTAAGACTCTTCCTTCTTTAAATTTTTATTAAGGGTCTGTTTCACAATCGACGGGTTAGTTCTGAATAGCTTACTTAGCAGTTCAATTGACAGTTATTTCATATTACAACTGTCAAATCATCTGCCAAGTTAGGTATCCAGAACTTACCATTCGATTGTGAAACTAAGTCCAAATAATTACAACAACTTATGGTCAGCCTGCAACATGTCAGTCTCGGCCTTGCGGACAGACGGAAAAAGGCGGCCGGTGTATTGACAAAGGGCCCGGATTTATCGCCGGCCGGGACGCTCATGAATATTTACACGGCACCGTTACCCCGCAGTCGGGAGTACCGGTTTACGGAGTTACCTGCTCGCTTTTGTGTCGCCGTGGGCTCGACGGCTCAGAGTCAAGGAACCGAACCAAGCTCTGTAGACCTCAGCAATAGGGATCTTCGTGCTAAAACAAAACTTTTTGAAATAGGGTTGGACCTAAAATAGTTCCTTGAAGTATCCCAAATTTTTCAGGTATTTTCATATCAGAACTGCAGAGAACATTTTTACGCATCGAGTACCTACGCTCGTCTACATTGTTTGCAAAGAGTTTTAGCTGGGCTGTTTTTTCTTTTACCTACAATTTTCATTTTTTGTAATAGGGTAGACATGAATACTATGTCAAAAGCTTTAGCAAAGTTAGGAAATATTCCGATTAACTTTGTCAAGCTCCTGAATAAAAAATCGATGAGTTCTGTAGATAGGTTTGGTCTAAAACCAAACTAAGAAGCTCCATTCTGGCTCCATTCCTCTTCACTCTACCGAAGAGGAGAAGAATGAAGCCGACTGAATCTCTTTAGACCTCAGGGATACAGGGTACTTCATTCTAAACCAAAACTATTAAAAGAACACGCCAGTAGTTCAATTTAATACAGTTTTTTACCGATCCATGATTTCCATCAGTGGAAATGTAATACTTACATACATACATACATAAACCACGCCTATATCCCCGAAGGGGTAGGCAGAGGTGAACTAGCACCCACGTTTCGCCAATTATGTTAGGTCCCATGTAATAGGTGGCGAGCCTATTGCCATATATCGGGCACATAAATCGCAGTACAAATTTATATTGATAGGTGGTATGAGAGAAATGCTGCTGCTCATTACTCATTGCTGTCTTTACCCTAATAATGTAATACTTGTGGTACTTAAATTAGTTAACATCATCATCATTACTTGCCTTTTGATGTTACCACTACCTTCCGAATGGATGGAAGAATATAGGTATAAATTAACCCAAGGTTCTTCCTATTCTTCCTTGACTGCTCCCAAATAATTGGGGTCGGTGCAGAATGGAAAAGTAATTGTGCAGTGTCATCGGTGTATGATATAATTTTACCACCAACTAATTGAAGGTCATCGATATAGATTAAAATAGGGTTGGATCTAAAATACTTCCTTGAGGTATCCCAAAATAGGTATTTTCATATCAGAACTGATGCCATTGCCCATTTTCTGACATGAGTACAGCTACGGTCGTCTGTAGACTCTATATAATTTGTTGGGTGCCTCTTTTACTTCTCTAGGTCTCGGGATTTAGTGGGGAGTTAGAGCGAGAGGAAAATAATATTTTCTCTTCTCCCGAGGAGATTTTGTCCACGTCCCGGGTTAACTACTGGTTCGTATAGTGCAAAAATAATATAGAATAACAGTTAGACAGTTCACACACTACGCTGCGTAATACGGCGATGATAATTATTAATTTCCACGTTTTCTCAGTTCTGTCAGAAAGCGGTCCGGCTTGCTTCAGTGAGCGCTACGCTTTGAGGAGCACTGGTTTGTTACGGGCGCAATCTTCGCTCTTACTGCAACGAAATAAAGCATCTTTTTTATCGATGCCTCCGCAAGGGACTTGAGTAGTGCGACAAATTAACTTGAGCGGTCAGCGGTGCCTTGTTCCCTGGTGGTAGAGTCGAAAGTGGCGTGTTGAAACCGGTGAGTAATGTGGTTTTGCTTACAATCCATGGCGAACTGGCTTGTTTCGCCTACTCGCGATATTGTCTAAATAGGTCTTTCGCAAGTCACCCTGTTATGAAATCTTACGTGAATCATGAGTTTGAAAGGGTTTTTATTAAAACCGTTATTATATTTTTGATGCAGTCAGTACCTATCTTTATTTTTATGCATTACCTATTTAAAATAAATAATAATACGGAAATTGAGTGATCTGGTGTTGTGGTGGCAGAGCAGAATACAATTGTCACCATCCCTCCGTCTCTTCCGCGGGTGTCATACATGGTGACTAAGGGTAAATAAATAGATCGATGAGTATGGGCAGCAGCGTTCATCTTAAACTGCTTAGCCTATATACTTCTGCGATTTACGTGCCCGTTAGAAGCACGTTAGCCGTTAGAGGCTCGCTCATGGGACCTAACAAAAGTGGTGAAACGTGGGTGTTAATGTTTATTTTTCTGATTCATTCAACAACTTGTCATTTGGTGAATCCGAAATAATATTATGAACATGATATGCAGCATACAATGTTTACCCGAAGAGGGTTAGTGTGAGCCAAGGGGCTGGCTGTAAAACCTAAGCCAAAACCTTGAGCAGTATGGATTGGAATGTTGTCATTCCAATCACTCTCTCCATTCTTCGGTCTTTCGACAGTCGGCATGGTCCTTTTCGTCTCTTTCCTATATATTCACTTATCACTAGCACCTTTCGGGTGTGATGGATGATATGAATCAAAAGGGGTGGATGGCTTGACGACGTCTGTCCGATATGAATGGAAGAGGAAACATACTGCACCTACATACCCAGATAAATTGGGAACGGGCCAGAAAGAATAAGGTTTTTTGCCAACAGCGCTATTCAATTGTCTATTACGTCTTGAACCGGACTAATTTTATGTCTTTCTTTTTTAAGTATTTTTTTAATAATTTTTGTTACTGTGTGTACAACATAGACTATTTGTTTGTTTGCTTGTCTTTCCCTCTATATCCAATTCAGGTGAAACATATAAAAATAACAGCACCAACAACGCTCCGCTACTCTGGCTTAATTATATTAATATATGCAAATGTTATTACACATACAGTTAATACCACTAGGCCGTAGGATTTTGTATAAATACCCTGTTATAACTTTACCTAGTTAGAGAGGCCTGTAAGTATTTTACGGTTTCAAACAAGCGGCAAAGGACTGTCTTTATAAACTATTCGATTTTAATTTTAACATTATATAAATGTTAGAAAAATTAGTACAAAGATTTTGGTGGTTAGAAAAAGAATTTCGAAAAATTATGGTCTTGAGGCGGGAATACTGTACTTAGGTAATTACGTATGAATAATACTAGTGTTGGTACAAGGTGAATATTTCCTGTACACGCATTATTCGCTTATAAGAAGCGCTAACAGTATATCTGTCATACATATTCATATTATCAATCATAATTACATAGGAGGCTGAGTGCCTATACAGCTGGCAAAAAATAGGTACAACTTCTTCTACCTGCCCTGTTCCCAGTTTATCTGCGGTCAGGACAGTATGTTTCCGTATTTATTGTTATTGGTCAGACGTCATTAAGCCACCCTTTTGATTAATATCATCCAACTCACCAGACAAGTGCTAGTGATGAATTAATGTACAGAAAAGATACGGAAAGGACAATTTTGAGAGATCGATGAACGTAGAGTGTGACTGCTCAAGGTTTAGGCTTAGGTTTTACAGCCGGCCGCCCGCCTGCCTGCCTGACACCAACCCTCTTTGTGTATAAAATTGGCAAATGATACAGTTTCGATCGAAAGAATGTAAATTTTTGACAACTACTCTTATATTTGTCACGATGATCATCATGGTGTTAAGTCAGTTTCATACATTATACAATTAGGAGTTGTTTTCAAATCAACAACTGACATCTTACAGAAACTTAAACAAATTGAGAATCTTGCAGGTAAGATTTTAACGTCTCTAATCTAACTTTGTTTTTGTAGTTTATAAAACAACTTAAAAAACAACATCTAACCGACAATTGACTAAGTTTCCTTAAAAAACTTGTACACTTAAGACACTCGACCAATCTACACCTCTTTGAACACAGTACTACAAAATGTGATAATTCTCGTTATCTATCACCGTGTTTACCCTTGGGTTTTAAAAGGGATTTTATCGTACAGTCACCTGGAACAACCAACCTTAACGTTGAGTACATAAGGCACAGTATTCCACGGCACACGGCTGTTCTACGTCCAGCGGAACTAGGACAATCAAATCTCATCTTCACGCTTCGACAATAAGACTGACATTGACGGTATAAGTTGCCAATGCCGTGTCAAGGTCCGTTGTTGTGTCAGACATTCTTAAATAAGTGTACGAAGTGAATAGGCGCACTGTGTTATCTCAATACGGTCATAGTTATATGTGACGGGCTACGATCGCCCCTTAGATGTTGCTTCTTTCATTCGAAAATGTTTTACTCACCCCCTTTTTATGGTTCCGTACCCAAAGAGTAAAACGGGACCCTACTATGACTAGTAGGCGGTATCTCATGAACCTTGGTAGTTAGTTGAAATAACCACAGATGATAATATATTTCTGTTGCCGCTATAACAACAAATATTAATTAACAGAATAAAATAAACACCTATCCAATGACCGGCCTAAGCGACCATTGCTTAGTTTACGCAATCGCAGGCCAAGCGTGCTATGCACTTCGCTAGCGAGCTCCTCTTCCATCAAAAATGTTTAACCAATACCAGTAGAGTAAGTGCGAGATGTGACGAAAACTCCATTGCATTCCATGGATTCGCCGTACGGGTACCGGGTCCATAGTGTGCCAGAGAGGGAAGTCAAGACAGCGCTTGGGACTTGTGAAGTGTAGATTTTAATTCAGAACAGTGTTCCTACCTGCCTATAGATGGGTTGTGAAGCCTCTTCTACTGTTCTGTGGTTAAGATTGACCGAAATAAGCGCGAATTCTTTGGCTTTTTCGAATTCATTGCCGGGGGGATACTAAACAATATTACTAAAATTTTGCTGTTTAGAAAAAGTTTGAAAAATTGATGCGGGAAGACCATAATTTTTTGAACATCTTTGTAGTGTTGTAGTAATTTTTCTAATATTAATATAATGTTTAAATTAAAATCGAATAGACTACACAATATTTCTAAAAACTTTTATAAAGACCAATGCATTACAATGACAGAGTTTAACTATTTAGTGAACATTTCAGGTAAGAATAGGTCATGCATCTCTTCCGCCACGGTTCCCTTTACTTTCCATGGAACAGCAATAACAATTAAAAGTTTCAATTATTATTGCTGTCCCATAAACGTAAATGTCCCAAGCAATAGAAATAAAAGTAAAATGACAGTCAAGGCCACAACTCTGTCTAATGACCGAAAATTGCCCGTTTTCTTACTACAACCAGTTTATTGCAGGCATTTGTTAAGTTCAAAAATAATGTGCCTTCTAACAATGTCGATATTAAATAATAGTTTATTGTATAAGAGCCAGAAGAAAGTAATGGCGAGAGAAAAGCGATGCAGCATTTAACTTATACATACATAAATCACACCTATATCCAGTAGAGGTAGCCAAACAGCCACCCAAAGTGGGTTGGTGTCAGGCAGGCAGCCGGCTGTAAAACCTAAGCCAAAACCTTGAGCAGTATGAATTTGGAATGTTGTCATTCCAATCACTCTCTCCGTTCAACGGTCTCTCGACATGGTCCGTTCCGTCTCTTTTCTATACATTCATTCATCACTAGCACCTTTACGTGTGATGGGTGATATGAATCAAAAGGGAGTGGATGGCTTGATGACGTCTGACCGATATGAATGGAAGAGGAAACATACTGCACCGACCCCAGATAGATAGCTGGGAACATGGCAGGTAGAAGAAGAAGGTTGCAGCGTCTCCCGGCGGGTATCGTACAAGGCGACTAAGGGTAAAGACAGCAATGAGTAATGAGCAAGTGTTCCTTTTATGTCACCTACCCATATATTGCTATTAACAAGTACGTACCTGTTTAATAAATAAATTAATATAAATATTATAACACTTACACCTTCACCTGTTCGATGGCCATCGAACAGTAAATGGGACTCGACAAAATTGGCGAAACTGGTGTGAATTCTCCGCAGTATATCTCTTCGGAGCTAAATAGGGGTGATGTATGTATGTATGTATGTACCTGGTAGTCAATAGTCAAAACCTATTGCTAATTTTATTTTTCATATCAGCCATGTACCTAGTTCTTGACACAAACACTTAAGATTTCGTACAAGCTTCTCAGATACTTAAAACGGCAAGAGATTGTTCTTCAAATTATTTCTTTCTTTTATTCTATCGCAATTTAAATATGTATTTGTAATTAATTAAACGTGGTCCTTACATAATATTATTATATTTTTGATTTTGAACGAAATAGGTCATCGTGCGTAACGTAGAGTCTCATAGATTTTACAGAAACCATTTAAAAGTGGTCTAACTCCAAAAACGGCCTATTTACTGTCATCGTGGCTTTCTATTCGCACGTTTAACGCCCAAACGTTTATTTCATTGCATGAGAAACGTTATCACAGTGTCACTTGGAATAATTAAGAGATCCAAAGTGCCTATTGTTGAAAATAAATTATTGTGTTGGCAACATACTTAAAACATATTCTTGCGCAGCCACTGAGGAATCGGAATCTGTTAACGAAAAACTTACTGTAGCGAGTTTACATTACAGTGAACAAAATAATGAATAAATGTATAATTAAATAATAATTGGTGTGCTTACAGCGGAGCAGAATACAATTGTCACCCCCACCTCTCCTGCGGGTATCGTACAAGGCTAAGGGTAAACACAACAACAACGATGAGTACCTAATGGGCAGCAGCGTTCCTCTTAATACCATCTAGCCATATACTGCGATTTACATTCCCTATAAGCAGATGGAATAGAATCACCACTTTTCACATGGAACTTAACCATGTGGTGACGGCAGAGTAGAATACAATTGTCACCCCAAATCTCTCCAGTGGGTGTTGTACAAGGCGACTAAGGATAAATCGGTGATGAGGAATGGGCAGCAGCGTTCCTCTTATACCACCTAGCAATGTACTTACAGCGACTTTTGTGCCCGATAAATGACAATAGGCTCGCCACCTATTACGTGGGACCTATTATAACTGGCGAAACGTGGGTGATAGTTCACCCCTGCCTACTCCTTCAGGGATATAGGCGTGATTTATGTATGTATGTATGTATTTGACTTAATTGGCGAAACGTGGTTATTAGTTCACCTCGACCTACCCCTTTGGGGTTGAATAGGCGTGATTTATGTAGATAAAATGATGTACAGCCAACAGCAAGCCAAGAATATACAGAGCTGTAAAATATCTTCAATCGATTATCATCTTTAACTTGACACGAAGTAGATTGAGATTTTGTTTTTGTGTTATATTATAAATCAAATAGGACTTGTAAATTAAGGGGTCCACTAGTGAATGTGGAACACTACAATATCATCCACATATTCACATTTAAGATAATACATTATTTGACACTGACCATAAATGCATCTGATATAGAATTTCCGTAAACACAAATTTTATATAGCATCTCTTCTTAATTTCTATGTTCTTCAATAGTCAGTCGGATAAGTAGATGGCCTGCCCATCTACCTACTTATTCTCCGACTCATTTTGGCTGATTTGTAAAAAAATATGTTCGTTGTCTAATAGTCAATGCACACTATACTATCGTATCTGACAGATCCGACTTCTTTTAAGTCTTGAAATATAAGTAGAATTATTATCAATATCACCACCAATATTATTCCAGAAAATAAGTAAGTAAGTAGAATTCCTATCAATTCACACAACACATTTAAATTTTTTGGAGGCGACTGAGGGAATATTATCTATCGGGAACGGGCTCTTGTGCATCATCTAGCAGCTCTGCGATCAATCTTGTCGTATTAGATTCGTCTGCTTTTACATGATGACACATATTTTGAAACCAGACAAAATAATAATTTAGGTACAATATACCTACAATATCAATATTAACACACAGACATTACATTTTAAACGTCGTGTTAAGAACTTTCTTTAACATCCAATGATATTACGGATTTCATCCGTGATAACATGGAGGAAATTGTATTTAATCCGTTCTGAAATAATGACATTTATAACGACAGCTAGGAAGGTTCAAATAAAAATCTGCAATAAGTTGTAACTTAAACCATGACTTTTAATACACTTCTCCTATATTACATTCGTTTTGTACAAAAACAACGTATCGACAATGTATACAACGTATTCAGTGTTAGCTCGACCTTACGCAAGAGATTACAATTAATTAAAAATAACTATAACTAATATAAAAAATTACGTATATAAAACGAGATCGTGGCTATTTGGGAGTAGAGATGTTTTTTGACAATCACTATGGTTGTCTTAATTAACACTGTGATCATCATCTTCATACACACAAACATTTTTGACAGTAAATGGAAGCAGATGATACAATTGAGCATTTTTGGCATTCACGTTTTTTAATTCAATTGTGAGCTTTTTCAAAAAACCCAACCAGCTTTTACAGTTTTACTCAGTCTTTAAAATGCGAGAAAGGAGTAGGCAGGTACTTAGTGCAGAACTTAATTAATTTTGTGTGTAATAACTAGCTGTGTGGAGATGGCAGAACAGCATACAATTGTCACCACCTCCAATCTCTACCGCGGGTGTCGTAGGTATATGGGGACAGAGATGAGAAATGGACAGCAGCATTCTTGTTTAACCAACTAGGTTTTTTTTGCGTTTTACGTGCACGAACTAATTGCAAAAGATTCGCCACTGTTACATGTAGTCTAAAATAGTGATCGAAATGTGGATGTTAAAACACTACTACCTTTAGCCGATAAATAAACTGGATTTACGTATGTGTTAATTATTTAATTAATTCTATAAAAAGTTCAAAAAACAATTCCCCAAGATCGCAAATTTTACTTGCAATTTAGTTACTCAGAATGACGTTATATTTTTCGTAAAATGAATTAACGTTTAATTCCTCTGTTTACCACAATGTTTGTTTTAATTTCTACTAAATCTGAATAGATATTTACACTTTGAATTATTTTTATCTCGAATGGAGTTCCAATAATTTTAAGTGTCTAACTTAACACTTAAACTTAATCTTTGATCCATACAGCATGCAAGATAATAAAAAAAATTTCAGTGTGTAGGAGGAATTCGATTAATGTAGGTTCTGATGTCATCCATGAAATAAAACCTTAACATTGTTAATAGAGTTATTATGATTACAAATTTCTGTTTGTATCTATGCAGTTATGGCTAATTAAGCCTCTGAGATCTTAAGCCAATAATTCGTTGTTGGAAGTAAAGAATATTTGAAGTTTTACACTAAAATCGAACGCGTTGGCATACACAAATTCTCTCGATTTAAAAATTTATTTGGAAGACATTATCTCATGCTTATAATGATTTAGCCCTACGTTTATAACCTCTAGAAATCAGTTTTCTACACGCATTTTAAGCCTCACTTCCATTCAACCAACATCTATGTCAAGGCATTTCTGATGATTTATAAAAAGAAAATCTTTACGGCTACAATTAATTGCGCATATAAATCGTTTTGTCACTACCATATTAAATATATAAATAATTTAAAAACGTGGGAAAATAACTGAAATAATGAAGGAAATTATATATGCTCCTAAAATGATCTAGAGAAAACTTGTCACAAGTAATATTTAGCAAAAAAACAAACGAAATTAGTGTTTTCTCTGTCACTTTTTAACTACATTAATATGGCACTATCAAGTATGATACGTATTTGTAGTCTTGCCATCGTGAAAAGCAAAATTATTTTTGGTTCGTTCAATATCTAAATTCACTATTATTATAGTCCCAATTTAACAAATTATTTACTGGATCCATTATCTTAACGTTTCGTATGATGTACTATCTACGGAAATAATAGTTATTTGTTGTAGTAATAATCTTATCTACAGCAGTCCTTGATTAGGTTATCATGAAGAACTTTTGACTTCTACACACCACGCAGTTTGGCCGCTTTATCTACTCATGTGGTTTGACTCTTATCTTAAAACATTAAAAGGAGGTTGTGTAGTTACATCTCCTTCGTAAAAAATTCAAATTTTGAACAGAATTCTCGAACTCGGACAGAAATGATCTGTTTACGTCTTTTCAGTTGTCAGAAATATGAATGATTGATGAATGTACAAATGAAGTCCATTATTTGAAAAGGCCTTGCCTCAACCGAGATCCGTTGTAAGACTTCGCTCTATGGCTAATTCCATCCGTGGTACCTACTTGAGCTTGATTTGGTTGATTTGGTCTAATATTTCTGCAAGCATTTTGGATAATACATATTTCGATTAGTTAGCTGGATCGTGACCATGTCGGTTCCGCCAAAATGATAGAAAAGGAGTTAAGTTCGTTTACATTCAGCTCCCAAATTATCGCCACTAAACAATTGAATATAAACATAACCTAGCGTTTGTCCTAGTCCGGCGTAAGGTCGAGCTAACACAAGTTAAATTTGAAGAATGGCTAAATATCTATCTATCTAATGGAGCAATTGTATTGAACCGCCAGACCTTCTTGAGTTGGTAACCGTGTTTGCGTTCGGCGCTTGCGTCACGCTGGAAGTAAACAGTCGTAATCAGACTTGTAATCCAGTATCGCGGTACATTGTTACAATTCGAAAAAGATCTGGCTCAACACGACGACTAGGCACTGGGGCAACTTTCTAGAGAAACAACGGAGCACCCGCTCTCCTCACAACCAAACTTAATGCAACAAATAATCAAAACTTCAACACAACTCGGAAACGTAAACATTGGAAAGAAAGCGACCCCACCTCCTAACAATTAGTTTGATAATATCATTGGAATTGGTTAATTCTTATCCGCTGCCCAGAGTATACAACCTTGGTGGCTCCTTCACTTCAACATGGCCGACGCACTCACACACGGGCCCGGCGTACGGACGCGGCTAACGCGTGTGTGGTCACCGCACATGCCACAGGCCGAGGTTAAGTACACTAAGCCGCGGCAGCTTCACGATGTGGTCCAGGCCTTGGGGCGTTATACACGTGCAGCCGTACAAGTCTATGGCCCGCAGATTTAGGAGGCCGTCGCCTAGCGCGCGCAGGCCCCGGTCCGTGACGCGGGTGCACTGCCCTATGTTGAGGGTCTCCAGCTGCGAGAGCCTCGCCACCCTCTCCAGTCCCTCATCCGTCAGCCTGCAGGCGCTCAGCGACAGCGACCGCAGGCCGGAGAGACCCAGCGTCGCGTGGGACAGCGCTTCGTCACCAACTTTATCACAAAACGAAACGTCCAGCGCCCGCAGCCTCCCGCTCTCCGCTAAGTGAGCGACTCCCGCGTCGGACACGCCGTCGCACGCCCTTAGGTTGATGTCCTCCAAGTGCGACAGCCGCGCCAGGTGCCTCAGGCCGGCGTCCGTCACGGCCACGCAGAACGACAGGTTGATAGACTTGAGCTTGGGAAGACCTGTGGCGGCGTGTTTGAGGGCTTCGTCCGTTAGCCTCTGGCAGTCTTGTAGTCCTAGGTGCTCCAGCTCTGGCGTGCCCCTGGCTTCGCCCCCGCCGCACAGGTGGGCGATGCCGGCGTCGTTCACGTGCCAGCACGACCTCAGGTTCAGTCGCCGCAGTTTTCTCAGCCCCCACGCGATCAACAACAGGCCTGTGTCCGTTATATTACAACACCCGCCCAATTCTAATTCCTCTAGGTTCTTCAGCGATTGGGCTATCCTTCCTAGCGAAGAGTCCGTCACTTGTTTACACAGGGATAAGTCTAGTCTCTTTAGAGCTGGCAGCTCAGCCGCGAACGCACTGGCCAAAGCCGCATCTGTCACGCTGTAACATCCACTTAGTGATAACGACTCCAGTCCGGGTAGCGCGGCGACGGCGTCTCTGAGACCTCGTCTGAGAGACAGCACCTGCAGTTTCCTTACTCCCCGCCTCGCCAGGGACGCGAAGAGCACAGGCGCTGGCCTTCTTAGGTGCAAGGCGGCTTCGACTCCTCGCCAGACCGACCGCCTGTCGGCCGCGTCCCGCCATGCTCGGCAGACTTGTGCCGCTCGCCCTCTGTCTCTGACTGGAAGCCTTTCGAAGATGAGCGCGAGAAGTTCCGGGTATAATCTTGAGATGTGCGTGCCCTGGGGCTCCGGTGGGGGCTCCGGCACGTGCAGATGCGGCCTGTGGAGCCTGTATGGGGCGCTCCGCTGCTTCCTCCGGGCGCTGGGCAGCTCCGTTAGACTGAGCCGCTCGTCGCGCCACGAAAGAGCGTCCTCCGTCCACGCACTCATAGCGTCACTGCACAGTTTGTACACATCGAACCGGTTGTTAGATCCAGGCGTGCGCGCCTCCACCCCGCGCGGTGGTTTCTCGTGGACTGACGGTCGGAGCGCGGCGTAGGGATGCTCAGCGCTCGGCCCTTTTCCGGCGATCTGTTGAGCGGAGTATCGATTTGATTGTATCGATTAAAATGTGCCTAGTAACTTTGCGTATCAAAAAATATTTTTATTGCAATGGTGTAGCGTTAAATTGATAATATAATATGTAAGCTTTACTAGAGAATATAGTGGTTAGAATATCGGAGTTTTTCGTTAATTTTATATTTTGTTTTTTTTTTTAGCAATATCTTACGATTTTTTTAACTAATATACATGAATATAATAGTAGGGACTTGAAATTACTATTAACTTGACAAAGAGTTCCAGTAAAGCACAGAATATTTTGAGGTTACTATGCGCGAAAATCGTTAGTCGTTTCCTTTAGCTACTGTCACAATTATTTTACTATTCTCTGTTAATGTTCGGTCTTAATTCTCTAATATTAAACAATCTGTTTCAGATAAGCTTTATGACAAGTTGAATTCTAAGTTATCCTAAGAGACCTAAGTCAATCAGTAGACAGGGGCTAGTGATTATGAAGAGATAGGTTTATAATGGTACACAAAAGTTTAAATAGATAAATACCGCTTATTTTATTCAAACAAACAATACTTTTAAACATTGTGTTCCCTTAACCCTAAAACTTATTGTGCAATATGCAAGTTTATCTCTTTTTATTTCTTTTTATCCCTTTAATATTTAAGAAGCTAATGTTCTCCAATTTAAAAATATCTAAATTGCGATGTTAGTTTCTCCGTTCTCGTTACCAACTCGATAATCGAATGGCCATGCAATCGGGTCTGTCTACATTCCACCGGTCCCCTCACTAAAGGGGCGGGTAGCGGGGGGCGCGGCCGGCCGCCATTGGCCGCGCTCGCCGGCACGTGACGCTCGTCGTATCGATTCGGAGGCTCTGCAGCGGCATTTTTAAGTTGGCGGACTGTACGCCTCCGTCCCGCGGCGGCGGCAAAGAGCATGCGGGGCAGACGAGACATGTGGTGCAATTATGCCTACTTTTGGGCACACTAAGGCTGGAGTTCACCAACACTTAAACAGTAGGCGTTTAAAAGATAACCATATATTTTTGATATTTATTTCATACTGTTGAATGTCAAAAGGAACCGGTTAAATAATAATTGACTGTTTACGTGTTGGCGAACTCGAACCTTAGGCTGGTTCGAGTTCGCCAACACGTAACTCAAACGATTAAAAGGTAATCGTTATTTTTGACAGTTCTTCTGTAGGTACGATAAAATGTCAAAAACTGACGGTTAAATAATAATCGCCTGTTTAGGTGTTGGTGATTACCAGCCTAAGTCTCGCCAACATGTAAATCAGTGGCCATAGCCAAAATAAAAATTTGGATAATGTAAGATATAGGACCTGTTTCACAATCGACAAGTATGTTCAGAGTAGCTTACTTAGCACTTCAATTGACATATATTTCATATTACAACAGTAAAATAATCTGTAAAGTAAGCTGCTCTAGACTTACTTATCGATAGTGAAACAGGCCCATACAATAATTCTTGTTAAACATTATCAAATATCTTGGTTGGCATATAAGTTGGCATGGAACTATAATCTGAGCTTTTGGTACCTCAGTCAAATTATATAACAACTTTATGAGAAGGAATAAACTTATGTAGAGCATAATTACACAGCGTACGGACAACATTCGATTACCTATTTGTAGTTTATTTTATTTCGTTACGACAACTGTATTAATTAGATCTTTATCAACGTCCTGTTTTCACTTTATGCGACAGAAATACAGTTTGTTAGATTTTAGGCAAAGAAGAAGAGAAGTTAACTCGTATTTTAGTAAACGTGTGCTATAACAATATACCTACTTAGGTCTTTATGTGCTTTTCACGGTATTTTTGTATAATTATAATTTGTGCCCTGTATAATTATTAACATATTATAATTATGGTTCGTGTTGTTAAAATCTTATTATAGTTATCAGTGGCGTGGCGTGAAAGAACAAGTTAGGCAAGCCACAACTATATGAAGCCTCTTATGGTTTAAGCATTAACTTTTAACACCGCCTGCTAGGACACGGCTACAACTGTTCAACGCCATCTAGTGACGAAGCGGAGAACTACGTTGCCACTTTTGCGTGCTTGTGCTTTGTTTTATACAGCCAGAAAGACGATTCAACCCGGTCCGGAGCGGCTTGCAGGAGCGGCGCACGACCGCGATATTGAGTGCAGTTCACAAAAGAAATTCCGCTTTTATGGCTATTGCAATAAGATCTAAAATATTTACTTTTGACGGAACTTGTTTTCGTGGGAGTTTATTACTAATGTGTGCGTGTGTCGTAGTGTATCGATGCATAAGCGCGTAGGCTGCCGAAATGCCGGCTTGATGCCGGCTTGTAGCCAAACTTTAGGTACTATTTCGCGTTGCGTGCGCCTGACAAGACTACGCTTGTCTGTGTGCGTGCAGGCGCTGTATAGCAGGCGTCCATAACTCGATATTTAGCGAGTTAGTTGAAGGAATCTAGAGAGCGGGAGCGAATTGTATGTACCTGTGTTGCATATTGTTTCGCGCGCGTTTAATACTGTTATGATAAGATTATATTGATGGATTTTTTTTATTTGCTTATAAAATGGTATTGTACTTGAATTATGGTAATGATTTTTTTATGCTCGCTCGTTTGGTACGGCTGTTGGGAATCGGGTTATATGGACGCTCCGCCACTGATAGTTATGAATTCAATAAAAAAATACGAATCCGATGTATTATCCGATTTATGATGATGAATGATAACTTACAAAACATTTCATTCCACTTCGAACAACTTTTGTCTATTTTAAAAATTACGCATTTGTCTCGCGTTTATTTAGGTGATTAGCATTTTTATTATTCGATCCTATTATCTATTTAGCCGCGTGGTGACGGCAGAGTAGAATACAATTGTCACCACCCCAAATCTCTCCCGTGGGTGTCGTACAAGGCGACTAAGGAAAAATTAGTGATGAGGAATGGGCAGCAGCGTTTCTCTTATACCACCTAGCAATAGAACTGCGATTTTTGTGCCCGATAAATGGCAATAGGCTCACCACCTATTACATGGGATCTAACATAATTGGCGAAACATGGGTGCTAGTTCACCTCTGCCTACCTCTTCGGGGATATAGGCGTGATTTATGTATGTATGTATTATCTATTTATGTTTAAAAACGTAAATTGATTTTATTTTAAGTCTGTCTAATATGTCTGTAATTTATAACATTGCTAATTTATGTAAGTATCAATTTTATATTGTAATTTAGAGCGTAATAGTAATTGTATGTCTGCCAAAGAATAAATAAATAAATAAAGCCCGCAGCGCTCCGCGAAACGTAGCGTAGGCTGCAACCGAACACAGCCCGTCTCCACAATCATTGGACTGAGTGATAAGGCGGCAAAACAACTCACGCCGTATATTTTCGTTCGCTGCACTTGCCGACTGTCGGCCAGCATACGAAAGTCCCTGTCACCTCTCCGTTACACTTCTATGCCTGAGACATTGGGCCCGCGTAGACTTATGACAGAGGCCAAGCTACGCTGGCCGTTTGATAACACCGGCCAACTATTACAAGGGCGACCGGTCGGAGCGTTCCAAATACGAAATTCGAATTGAATCGCGTTCCAGAATGGAACGTTGGTTGTGTGTCGGTTGGGCCGCTTCGGATGGGAACAAGGCAAGACTAGTAAGCCTGCAACCTGCAATACGCACATTAGTTTTTTTAAACGAACTAGTTGAGTCATGACTCAGATAATGAGCGGACATGCTCTAAAAATGTATTGTAAATAGCTATTTTGATTAAGTTATTTTTTTAAGATACGGTTTTTTTGCGATAGAGTCTTCTGGAAAATTATTAAATATATCGAGACTAGATATAGTAAACCTACAATACACTAGTTATTCGTGTTTTATAAACGAACTACATAGTTGAGTAGTGACTCATTTAATTAGCGGATATGCTCTAAAAAAGTATTGTAAATAGCTACTTTGATTATTTTTTTTTAAAGATCTGTTTTTTGCAATAGATTCTCCTGAAAAAAAAAACATATTGACATGTCTGCGATATTAGACTCATTTTTAATTGCTCATGTAATAAAAAAAACGACACAACTCAATTCAAAAATACTTCGCAATTGTGTACTCAAAATAAGTAGGATTAAGACCTATTTTTGAATAAAAGGCGTTTTTGATTTATGTTTTTTATAGTATATAAATTACTATTACCTAAATAATGTTATAATAAACGAATATTTTATCCCTTTTTGTTATTTTAGAGTCTATCTCTACAGATAAAAATATATTATTCTAACTTATTTTACAGTAGATATAAGTCCATACATAGCGATTAGCGACATATAAGCACATTATACCTACCTACCTTCTATTAGAAAATAAAGATGATTGTATGGAAAATCATTTCGTAGCTTTCACAGCAAGGTGGAGTTGACAATGCGTTTTTATTTTTTATAAAAAAAAATGTAACATCTTTAACGTAATTTATTTGTTCTAAAAATATATAATTGTAGTACTACATAAAAAAGTACTTAATTCAAAAGTTATACCTCGGAAACAGAACAGAATTGACTATTTAATAATTTAATAAACTTTTTTTATGTCTCTACCATTATACCATAGAACTCAACTCGTAAGTTGTTCATAGGTTTTTAGTTCGTAGCTTTAAAGTTGCAAAACTTGCTCTAATAATGTTTATAAGTTGAATTTTATGTGTGAAGTAAACAGTACAGTTACAGTTATAAACAAGACTAAGGGCCTGTTTCACAATCGACAAGTAAGTTCTAAGTAGCTTACTTCGCAGATCATTTGACAGTTGTGATATAAAATATATGTCAATTGAACTGCAAAGTAAGTTCTACGTAGCTTATTTCGCAGATCATTTGACAGTTGTTATATGAAATATATGTCAATTGAACTGCAAAGTAAGCTACTTCGAACTTACTTGTCAATTGTGAAACAGGCGCTAAGAATGATTTCGAAGGTAGACATAAAGGTTTTGGCAATAAAAGGTATTCACGAATTAACATATTGATACGAATTTCTTCGTCACAACTTACCCTGCTTCTAACATTTCTCCCAAGAACGTAGCCGTGAAATAAACCATAAGGTAACACAGAAAAAAGATTGAAAAAAAAAACGTATTTGAGGCCAAAACCAGTCAAGTGGAACGACGGGACTGCATGTCTCACTCACACAAGCGAGACAGCTGATTCACATCTCTAGTACCAATACCGCGACTCGACTTTATTTTCTACTGCCTAACAGCGGAAATCCAATGTTCGCATCGCTTTTGATGTTATGATTGGGTAACAAGCAAACGTATACTCTATAATTACAGAGCGAAGATCGTTTTTTGTTCTATGGGGGTGGAGAATTTCAATAACACCGTAGTGTGCGTGCGCCTTACCTGAGGAATTTATGCGTGTTTTAAAAATGGCCGACTCGGATTATATTAATAAATTATTGTTTATGTCATCAGTATTATAATCTTAAATGTACAGTCAGCAGCACGTTAAACTATACAAATCTATCTAATTTGTCCAGTTGATTGTCAACTTTACCTTTTTGGGGTAAAGTGCAAATTCGATTGGGAAAATAGGTAGGTATATTATGTGGTGACCTGACTTTACTTGTTATGATCGTGTTGTGTTTCATTTGTGTTTTATGATATGTGAACGTTCGCAGGTAGAGATTGGAGTAAAAACTGAATTTTGTATATTTCGATTACAATAATGAAAATTTTAATAGCCAATAAACAAAGATTATTTGGTTAAGAATTGCCTGTCGTTATTATACGTGACTTTTATTTTTATGGGCGGGTTAAGGTTCTTAAGATTTCATCTCGTTGCGATAATATAGATTAAAGATACAATATTGTTACATATTATTACTTCTCTACAGAAGTAGGAACGACGAAACGTAACAATAGTAAACATATGAGCGATGAACATAAATGTTGAGGGATGGAAATGAAGAGGAAGAAAGACCGCAGAATAGATGAATGTATATTGCATGCGAAATAAGATAAATGAGAATGGAGTGAATGAGGAGATGACAGCTAACAGGAGTGAATAGTACAAAAACATACGCTGCGCCCATTGAGTTATAATACGCTAGTAATAGTAGTTCAATGGCTGCGCCGACCCTAAATGAAATAGGATAAGGGCAAGAGGATGATAGTATTCCTTCTCTACAATTAGACACAGAATAAGAAACGTGTAGTTATATTTTTAATTAATTAAGAGGATTGTGAAGCTGTAAAGGAAATTGTTCAGATCCCATACATGTTTGGCCTAAGAACCAATAATCATTAAAAATTATTTTCTAGGTTGAATTTTAAGCAAGTGACTGTTTAAACGTTATTTATTGACTGACAAATCTGAGAACTTAATTATTAGCATGCTACTTACTTAGTGATATTGAGGTTATGTTTTCAAACAGATATAAATTAATAAAAAATAAATGAGTAAGAAAAAAGGGAAATCATGCAAAAATTAATTATGAATTCAATATGTAGGCACGGTTACCTGTTCTGTTTACCTACTCCAAGTTAGAAATAAAAAATCGTACTGAACACCGGCACCGTAAACAAACGCAAACAACAATCACAAATAGACAATGTCAATGTCAAACTGTGAGTGAAATATTCGTAGTATTATTCAAAGAGTATATAATACACGTATTATTGTCGAGTGAAGGAAGCAAGCAAGCAAAGAGTACCTATTTAATACGCAAGAAGGAAGCGACAAGTAGATCTTATATTTTTAAAATTCTCTCTATTAGGGAAGGATAAAGGGATCTAGGTTATACAGCCATGGCTTCAGTACTTTTATTTCTTTTTTAGGTTTTTATTAAATCATTTTTATTGTGCAACACCTTATAACGTAAGTATATAATCTGTACCATATAGTCTGTACCATCTAACTTGTCTTATTTGGTAAACATCTTGGGACAACTTTTTTAAAAATCTGCCTTTTTAAAATAAATAACAAAGTCAATAATCTATTACAATAAATAAATAATAATAAATAAATAAATATTTTTACACTCACACCTATCATCTAGCCCAAAGTAAGTAGCCTGAGCACTTGTGTTATGGATACTAGATGACGGACATATTTTTTTTAATATAATTATGTATATAAATGTTGAAAATATACTACATAAACATATACACACAACCATGACTCGGAAACAAACATTTGTGGTCATCACAAAGTTTGCCCCTACCAGGATTCGAACCCGGGACCTCTTGGCCAATACCCAGCAATCTGAGCATTCCACCAAGGCGGCCGTCAACAATAAATCGTTATTATAGACTGAAAGCAATTGAATCTAGTTATCAGTTGATTTTTAATGCTGCATTTTCAATAAAAAGGTGTGCCAAGATTGTTTACCAAATAAGACAAGTTAGATGGTACAGACTATAGGGAGTGGTAGACGAAAAATGTATGGCAATAAACTTCACTACCATCTTTATTTTAGGCTTTGCACGTTTGCATTTGGCGTAATTAATGTTGATAATAATTTATTGTTATTGATTGTGTGGTAAAAATGTACATACATTCGTACGTAAATCACGCCTATATCCCCGAAGGGGTAAGCGTAATAAAAAAGTAATTTTATTTTAGTAGATGGTTATTGGGAATTCTGCCCCACCTCCGTTCGTCGGGCTCACGCCCTCACTCACTTCGGTTGACCAGAATTCCCAATAACCATTATGTATGCTAGAATCCTCCGGAAGATCATGCAACAAATACTTCTAAACTGTTCGGCTGGAAGCACCGTAGTTAACTCCCTGCGAGCCCGTGGTAAGATCACGCACTGAACAGACTCCTAACAGGTGTTGGCTGAGAGAACCGTGGTAAGTATCCCTCTGCGAGCCCATGGTAAGATCACGCACCAACACCTTCTAAACTGTTCGGCTGGAAGCACCGTAGTTAACTCCCTGCGAGCCCGTGGTAAGATCACGCACCGAACAGACTCCTAAACTGTTCAGCTGGAAGCACCGCAGTAACTTCCTGCGAGCCCGTGGTAAGATCACGCACTGAACAGACTCCTAAACTGTTCAGCTGGAAGCACCGTGTTAGAGTAACTCCCTGCGAGCCCGTGGTAAGATCACGCACTGAACAGACTCCTAACAGGTGTTGGCTGAGAGAACCGTGGTAAGTATCCCTCTGCGAGCCCATGGTAAGATCACGCACCAACACCTTCTAAACTGTTCGGCTGGAAGCACCGTAGTTAACTCCCTGCGAGCCCGTGGTAAGATCACGCACCGAACAGACTCCTAAACTGTTCAGCTGGAAGCACCGCAGTAACTCCCTGCGAGCCCGTGGTAAGATCACGCACTGAACAGACTCCTAACAGGTGTTGGCTGAGAGAACCGTGGTAAGTATCCCTCTGCGAGCCCATGGTAAGATCACGCACCAACACCTTCTAAACTGTTCGGCTGGAAGCACCGTAGTTAACTCCCTGCGAGCCCGTGGTAAGATCACGCACCGAACAGACTCCTAAACTGTTCAGCTGGAAGCACCGCAGTAACTTCCTGCGAGCCCGTGGTAAGATCACGCACTGAACAGACTCCTAAACTGTTCAGCTGGAAGCACCGTGTTAGAGTAACTCCCTGCGAGCCCGTGGTAAGATCACGCACTGAACAGACTCCTAACAGGTGTTGGCTGAGAGAACCGTGGTAAGTATCCCTCTGCGAGCCCATGGTAAGATCACGCACCAACACCTTCTAAACTGTTCGGCTGGAAGCACCGTAGTTAACTCCCTGCGAGCCCGTGGTAAGATCACGCACCGAACAGACTCCTAAACTGTTCAGCTGGAAGCACCGCAGTAACTCCCTGCGAGCCCGTGGTAAGATCACGCACTGAACAGACTCCTAACAGGTGTTGGCTGAGAGAACCGTGGTAAGTATCCCTCTGCGAGCCCATGGTAAGATCACGCACCAACACCTTCTAAACTGTTCGGCTGGAAGCACCGTAGTTAACTCCCTGCGAGCCCGTGGTAAGATCACGCACCGAACAGACTCCTAAACTGTTCAGCTGGAAGCACCGCAGTAACTTCCTGCGAGCCCGTGGTAAGATCACGCACTGAACAGACTCCTAAACTGTTCAGCTGGAAGCACCGTGTTAGAGTAACTCCCTGCGAGCCCGTGGTAAGATCACGCACTGAACAGACTCCTAACAGGTGTTGGCTGAGAGAACCGTGGTAAGTATCCCTCTGCGAGCCCATGGTAAGATCACGCACCAACACCTTCTAAACTGTTCGGCTGGAAGCACCGTAGTTAACTCCCTGCGAGCCCGTGGTAAGATCACGCACCGAACAGACTCCTAAACTGTTCAGCTGGAAGCACCGCAGTAACTTCCTGCGAGCCCGTGGTAAGATCACGCACTGAACAGACTCCTAAACTGTTCAGCTGGAAGCACCGTGTTAGAGTAACTCCCTGCGAGCCCGTGGTAAGATCACGCACTGAACAGACTCCTAACTACCTAATATATCAAAACTGTACTAGCTTTCTAAATATCTCTCTTTCTCTCTCTCGCTCTAGAGACTTCATATACTTACTACTTATACTTACTTTTGTTACCTTTTTAGCAAAACCAACCATTAAAACCTTTAGCTATCACATACTAGGCAAACTTGTATGTGATCGCTTATTACCTTTTATTACCTTTTAATACCTTTTACTACCAAAACTTCGAGTACCTTAAGCTATCACATACAATAAGTAAACTGTATGTGATCGCTTATTACCTTTTATTACCTTTTAATACCTTTTACTACCAAAACTTCGAGTACCTTAAGCTATCACATACAATAAGTAAACTGTATGTGATTGCTTATTACCAAATAATCATACTATCTCTAAGGGAATGGGGAATATGGGGTAGCATTTTTTAATAAAATTTTACATTGTTATCGTGCATACTAAAATTCTACGTTTGCTGAACATCCCTGTTGTCTTGCAATGAGCAGGAACTCACTCTCTGACCTGAAATCAACAACAATAAAAAATATTACATTAATTGAAAACTTTTCCTCATAATGCCCTTTGTTGCAGTGGGATACTTACAAGTTACATAAAGCAAACACCTTGTCGTTGTAATCACCAACACCCAACTCCATTATCGAACAAGTATCCTAAAATTAAAAACATGTATTAACTTTTATTACTAGCTAAAAATAAATAGATAATAATATGTCAATTTCATAATCATAATAATTATGCACTTTAATATATTCATTAGGAATAAAGAGGTTAGTGTGTCGCCTTTTTGGGGAAAACTTGGAGTAAGCGTTTGGGGCTCTATGAGAATTCAATAAAACTAACAAATAATTTTTTCTGCTTAAATCGTTAGGTAAAGTTGTAATAATTTTTGGGTCTTTAAATTTTTGAGATTTTTTTTCCAATTGCTAATTTTAACAAGTTAGTATCATCGACCCAATAAATGCATTTTATTAACCTTTGACTCATAATTTTCAAGAACATTTAAAAAATAACAAAATATATAAATCTTTGAAATAAATTACCTTGGTAAATATGCATTTTATGAAAATAGTTTATATGATGTATATTGGTCTAATAGATGTCCTGAATCGATTGAGACCGAAAAAGAGGTTGTCTGTTCGTCGATTATTTTGTCGAAATTTGTTCCTTACCTTTATATTTAAAGTAATATGACAAAACTATTTAATCGTTATAGATTATATTACTACCACGTGTTGCATTTACAAAATTTATTAGCAATAAATAGTACATTAATACATTTTGATCAGTTTCAAAAATATACTATTCTGGATTTTGAAGTATGTCATTAGTTAATTTAAAGTAATATGATAAAACTATTTAATCGTTATAAATTATATAACTACCACGTGTTGCATTTACCAAATTTATTAGCAATAAATCGTACATTATTTTGATCAGTTTCAAAAATATACTATTCTGGATTTTGAAGTATGTAATTAGTTAATTTAAAGTAATATGATAAAACTATTTAATCGTTATAAATTATATAACTACCACGTGTTCCATTTACCAAATTTATTAGCAATAAATCGTACATTATTTTGATCAGTTTCAAAAATATACTATTCTGGATTTTGAAGTATGTAATTAGTTAATTTAAAGTAATATGATAAAACTATTTAATCGTTATAAATTATATAACTACCACGTGTTGCATTTACCAAATTTATTAGCAATAAATCGTACATTATTTTGATCAGTTTAAAATATATACTATTCTGGCTTTAAATTAATAAAAGATAGGTTTGATAGGAAAAAATTAAAATAAAGAATAATTCTTGAAATATATTTTTTTTATAACCAGAAATACCTAATTGGACAAAAAAAGTAAGCAGAAATAATTGTGAGCACTTACCTGATGTTATTTATAATATTTCACAATTTTCTTCGTTTATTGTAATTAACATTGAATAGAAAATGTTAATTATTAATACACTGAACACGCACGTGGTCGATAGCTAGTTGCCGAAGTCGTCGCCGTTCCCATTGCAATGGACGAGAACGTGGGAACAGAAACTCGAGCTTCGCTTGCACTCCCCCCGCGTTAAAGTCTGAGAGCTTAGCACTATTTTATCAACACATTAAAACATACCAATAAGTCAAATTATAATAAAATATGATACGTTAGTTTTCATAAACTAAATGCTCTTAAATAATAATGAAATATTTTTAAAATAAATATGAAAACAAAAAAAAATACAATTCTAATTATACCATTGTTTTCAGTCATAAATCTTTATTTTTCTGTCACAAACAAGAGCATATAATATTTTTTTTAGTTTTTTAATTGTTTCATGTTGTTATAATGGATTTTAATATGAAGGTCCTAATTATTTGAAAGAATATTGCTACTTACACAATAACCTTTAAAGCTAGCTCTCGAACTATAATAGTGATGTTAAAAATTTAATGTGTTCGATGGTGTTTTATATTTACTCGATATTCCAATACATAAGGGTTAAAGTTTATGCAATGTTTTCTTTTACTTACAACTAAATAAATATTGGGTAAAACATTGTTCCTGCGGTATTTTGTTACAAATTATTAGCTTTCAACTACTGGTACTAGTTTTATAACTAAACTATTTTAGTATTAGATATATTGTTAAACGATAGAGAGGAGCCCTCTCAACACAGATTGTTAAAGAGAGGACACCTTCAACAATCTGTAAAATTGTGATACCAAAAATACATTCATTACTTAAGTTAAAACAAAAATACCCCGGGATCATTTAACATTCACAAAATTGAAATAACATGTCTTGAAAGTTTTATATGTAAGTAAGTACATTGTATTGAAAAACGAATGAAAAAATCAATGTTTTTAATGGGCTTGATAATTTACGATATGAATCGATTTATAAATTAACTCGATGTTTATTTCTATTGGAACGTCCCTAAGCAATAAAACGCAATCATAGCGTTTTCGCAACCAGCCACTGCAGCTTAAATTACAATGTAGTAGAATTAATAAAATGTTACTTGTAATATGATGTATTATAAAATGTCTTATGTGCAGCTGTCAGTTTCAAACAAATAATTGTTCTATTTAAGTTTCAGCAAAGTTTGGATTCAGAATTAATGAGTCGTTCTATGCTATAATAGTAATGATTAAACACTGTTAAAATCTTAGCGACCTTATTCTATTTACAATAAGAGTCATAAAAATGATCAGATTTTCATAAAAAGTATTACTTTATGCTCTACTGATTTTGACTGATTTTATTTAATGATGACATCTACCTTTTTCAACATAAAAACACAACAATTGAGGAAATTTCGTTATTTCCACAATTCACTTCGGTGGTTCAACATAATCGTGACTCCATCATAGTACCCATCAGTACCCGCCAGTGCTCAACAGTCACCATCAGTTTCCATCAGTGTTTGATTCCATCAAAGATAATATAATTAAAATGTGCGTAAGTACTTTTAGTTTTTTTTCAATAATTTACTTATTTTCCACAGATGGATAGCAAGCATATCGTACACATGTGTTGTTGAGGATAGCACATAATGTCTATGTTATAGATTGTTATGAAAATTATTAATTATTTGTGTGTCAGTGTTTCAACTGTAAATGATACATGTATAAATATTTATTTTAACAGGTCTGACTCAGAGTTTGAATCCACCGTGTTCGAGGCGCCCGAAAAGAAAACCACTACGAAAAGGAAATCGGTTGCTGTCAAGAGTGCCAAGCCACGCATTCGCCGGACGTCGACCGAATCCACGTCATACGAGTCTGTCTCTGCTCAGAGGTACATAATCATATACTATACCATAGTTACATACATACTATCTCATTACATAGTTATTATAAACTGAAGTCCCTCACCCCGTTTTTTCTTAATAAAAACACTATTACAACTATGCTAATCTTAGAAAATAGTTCAATAAGAAATGTAATTTTTTATTAATATTATTAATCCATCAGGCAGCACCACCGGCTTGCCTGCGAGCCAATCCGTATACTTGTTTCTTACATTATTATCCTAAAATAATAGTATCTGTAAATAACAGTATTTACGCTAACATAATAAAATGAACTTAAACTATAAATATCTTTTTTTTTACAGAGTAAACAAGAAACCACGCACTGACTTGTTCAACATATTACGGTCAGAGGAGGTCGTCAGCAACCAACCTAAGCAGGGTGGAGTGTTGACGTCAAGCTTCTCTAGCCGGGTCTCAACTGGTACCTCTCGTCGGACTGCCGTGACAACTGGGGACTATGTTATAGACCTTAAGGTCTATAATAAACGTGACTATCTAACTAAGCCGATCGATGTTAGATACAAGGCTGCGTTAGTGTCCGTCCGACTACAGAGCGACGACCAATCACCATCGTGGGAAGCAGTTCAAGGCTTCCTGAGCCAAGCCTGGAAGGAGTTCGAGCTTTCTGAGCCCACGCACTACTCGGATAAAGTTAATTTTAAATAATTAAGTTCATTTTAATTAAATTTTTTATATATGCTTATTATTATTATTATTTTCCATATTGGTAGGTAGGTATTTTCAAACCACGTAATACTTATATTTTACTTAGGTAACTGATAATAATAGAATATTAAAGTATTTTGTGGTATTCAATAACATGCCTTTCTGTACGACGTGTAACATATCTGTACAGAATAAATCATGGGTGGGTCATTTGAGAAGTAAATTGCACAAGCAAAACAACCACTCAATAAAACATAGCGATGGTGTGGAAATTATAACATCCGCTTTTCGCAATCGTATAATAACTTATAAAATAGTAGCAATCAATGATTACCAACTAACGTCTGTTGATAGATTTTTTGATGAAATACATATCAAAATAAAGTCACTCCTAGATGAATTCCTTATTAAGCACATATGTGTGAAAGTCAATTTTGAACTATTTGCAACATTTCTGCAATTTAAAAATAATTCACAATCAATAAAATCCTTTGGGTCGAAAAATAAACTTTTGTACTTTAATTATAACTTCGAAAATTTTTATCTCGAAGTGGTTAATTATCTAAAAAAACGTATCGAAGAATTTGAGCACCGTGACAGCGGGTGGGCTTTTTTAAACAATTCACATGTTGAGATCAATCTAAATAAATACCAGCCACTCGGAGGTTCTAGTTTTATTGAATTGCCTAAATCAATTCAACTAAAAAAGGCATGTCTAAATATCAATAATAAAGATCAATACTGTTTTTTATGGTGTGTGTCGGCAGCTCTCTATCCAGCCAAAAAACACCCAGAAAGAGTTACATCTTATCCAAATACTTTTAAAATGTTTGATATTTCTGGAATGCGTTTTCCTGTCACTTTTCGCGACATACAGACTTTCGAAGGTAATAATTCGAATATTAAGTTTATAATATATGGCTTAAAAAATAATAAAACTATAATAGGTCCGCTGTATAAATCAGACTTTAATAAAGATGACAACAACAAAATTATACATTTGTTGTATCTCGATAATGGTAATACTGCACATTATTGTTTAATTAAAGATTGTTCCAGACTTTTTCGAAGCCAGGTTACTTCACATCACAGCAGGTTATATTTCTGTGATTTATGTCTTATATTTTTTAATACGCCACAAGAAGTTGATTATCATATATGTAGCGGTGTAGTGACGGTGCTACCTGAAAAAGGTTCAGTAATTCAATTTAAAAACTTCCATCGTAAACAAAACATACCTTTTTGTATCTACGCTGATTTCGAATCGATGCTACAAAGATCTGATGTTGACTGTACCGCCACTGGCAGCAACACGTCTACGTTACATCAACATATACCCATCGCGTTCGCGTATCATATTGTTTGTTGCGAAGATCCGAGCTATAATCGATACGTGTCATATCGAGGGCCTGATTGCGACCAGCGGTTTGTGCGCTGTATATTTGAGGATGTGAAAAAAATCTATGAAATAGTGAGTTCAATCTCTCCCATGATATTTAGTGAGATGGACAAAGTAAATTTTGAGAAATCAACACGTTGTCACATTTGCCAACATTTAGTATTTTCAGACAAAGTCCGCGATCACTGTCACTTGACGGGACGATACCGTGGGGCCGCACATCCCTATTGCAATTTGCAATATAAGTGCCCTTCATTTGTTCCCATATTTTTCCATAATTTAAGTGGATACGATTGCCACTTATTTATTAAAGCATTAGGTGAAGCCGATGGAGATATAAAAATTATCCCAAAAACGAAAGAAAATTACATTTCTTTTACTAAATTTGTACCAGTTTCCAATAATAAGTTTTTTCAGCTCCGTTTTGTCGATTCATTCAAATTTTTGGGTACCAGTTTAAGTCAATTAGCTGAAACTTTAAAGCCAGAAGACTTTAAATATTTAAAAAGTCACTTTCCCAATGATAAAAAATTTCAGTTGCTTACTCGCAAGGGCATCTATCCTTACGAATATATGGACTCATGGGAAAGGTATCAAGAAAGATCCCTTCCTCAGAAGGAATGCTTTTTTAGTGCGCTCAATGGTCACGGAATTTCTGACGATGATTATCAACATGCTCGTTTGATATGGTCAACATTTAATATTTGTGATTTAGGAAGTTATACGGATTTATATCTGAAAACTGATGTGCTTTTATTAACCGATATTTTTGAACATTTTAGAAAAACTTGCAGACAACATTATCAATTAGATCCGGCTTTCTACCTAACCGCACCTAGTTTGTCTTTTGACGCGATGTTGTTAAAGACGGGAGTACAGCTTGAACTTATTGATGACTTAGCTATGTTACGAATGTTACAAAGCGGTATCAGAGGCGGTGTGTGCTTGTGTTCTCACAGATACGCTAAAGCAAATAACGTATTTTTATCAGATTATGATCGTTCTAAACCTAGTTCTTATATTGCTTACATTGACTGCAATAATTTATATGGACATAGCATGTGTCAATTTTTACCGTTATCGAATTTCAGATTTTTAGAACAACACGAAATTGATAATTTGATAGTATCTGATATTTCAATAGATGCAGAGTATGGTTTTATTCTTGAAGTAGATTTAGAATATCCCAAACATCTGCATCACTTGCATAACGACCTACCGTTCTGTCCCGAAAAATGTATCCCACCGGGTGGAAAGAATCATAAACTCGTTCCTAATTTATATGACAAATTCAATTATGTTATACATTATATACATTTGAAAACCTGTCTTAAACATGGGTTGATATTAAGGAAAATTCATCGAGTAATCAGTTTTAAGCAAAGTCCATACTTAAAACAGTACATTGATTTAAATACAGAACTAAGACAGAAAAGTACCTCAAAATTTGAACAAGATTTTTTTAAGCTTTTAAATAACAGTGTGTTTGGAAAAACTTTGGAAAATACTGAGAAACGTGTTAACGTTTATATGGTTAATCAGTGGTCAGATCACAAAAATGTTACCAAAAAAAGGAAGAGCGCACGACAACTTATTGTTAAACCTAATTTTCATAGTGCGTCAGTATTTACAGAAAATTTAGTTGCAGTACAATTAAAGCCAGAGCAAGTCATTTTAAACAAACCAATTTATATAGGTTTTACGGTCTTAGAATTATCAAAAAGTCATATGTATGATTTCCACTACTCTATAATTCAACCTTATTACAGCACGAACGTACAGATGTGTTACACGGATACTGATAGTTTTATATACCACATATATACACATAATTTTTATAAAGATTTAAAAGAAAATTTCCTACGATATATTGATACAAGTAATTACCGAGAGACTAATAAATATAACTTGCCCATACAAAATAAAAAAATTCCAGGCTTGTTTAAAGACGAAATGGGGGGTAAAATTGTTTCTGAATTTGTTGGACTTCGTTCTAAGCTATATTGTATAAAAACTGTAGACAACACAATAAAAAAAGCAAAGGGAATAAAAAAAAATATTGTAGCAAAATTGGATGTAGCGGACTATGAAAAAACACTGTTTGAGGGTGACATTGTCCGCAAAACCAACGTTTTATTTAAATCCATTAAACACGACATTTTCACATGTGCAGTGAACAAAATAGCTTTATCCGGTGATGATGACAAGAGGTTGATACTAAAAGATAAAGTTTCTACAAGAGCATGGGGACATACTAACATACTTAATTTTTAAACCTCTTTTTAACATGTGTGTTAAGTATATTAAGTTATAAGTTTAAGTTGGTTGTAAATTTAGTTAATACTATTAGTGTCTAAAAACTTTTGAATTTTATTATAAATGTACTTATATAAATATCAAATTTATCATAATAATATGTAATATGAAACTGTGTATACCTACCTACATTTATATGAAACAAAAATTACTTAATAAAACTATATGAATTATTATTTTTGTTTTTTTTTTTTCAATTAATACTCAATATTTGCTTTAGATTACGGTAGAGCCTTGTTATAATAACCCAAGTGAATAAATCACACTTAAAAATCATGTTCTAACATGTTCATAGAATAATGCAATCCGATCCACAACGTTCCGCCATGTTGCGTTGTCAGCGTTAGGTTTTTACGAACACACACACACACCACACCACAACACTCGTGTAATGAAATACCTATATATATGAAATATTTTTATGAAATAAATTCACTTTTGTTTGCATACAAAACGGATTTGACGTTATTATGGTAAGTTCATTTGCGAAATTTAAGATTTTGATAATAATAAATCGATTTTGTCTGTAGCCATCTAACAAAATATACATTTCAGGATACTCCACCGCCGTCCCCAGTTTTGGCTCTACCAGATGAAGAACTCCAATATCTGAGACCAGCATTTTATCAACAAGATGCTCAAGACCTGAATCTATACCTTGAAGAAACGAATCACTTTGAACCACAGAATACACGCACGAAGCCTTATGTTAGGAAGTTAAAAAAACATCGCAAGAAAAGATGTTATCTAAAACATTTCCACAACCAACAACATTCGTTTGTTTTAAAAAGTGCTCCAAAAAAAGGTCGATATTTAATTAAAATTAAAATTGTGGACTTAGAAGCACCAGTGCCTTGTGATTCCGATGAAGATAACACGATGCTGCGTGCACAATACGTGGTTGAAGACAACGTTGATGGTATTATGGACCAGACTGAATGTCTCATTAGTAATATCTCCAAAAAGTTGTGTGGATATAGTTATAATAGTTTTTAATTGAATATCTGCAATTAACTTAAATATTAAAGGTCTCAAGAAGGTTCAGTTTATGTATGATTTATCATAATTCATACAATAACACCTACCGAGATACATTTCAATAACCAATCTTAAGGTTATAGTTTCACTGTGTGAAAAATTCTGTATTATGTATAAATTAAATGAACTTAATTAATAAATATTTTATTATTTCATTTTCAAAATACCTAGTTTTTTTTCTAACATAATCTGCTTTTATAAGAGAAAAACAATAAAATAAATGTTATCAATATTTATTAAAGAAAGAAAATCATTACAGACATGTAAAAGTTACACTACAATAGTTACTTAATATATAAAAAAAAAATTAAATAGTAATGTTATTATCTACACACCACTTTCTTATACATATAACATTTTTTAAAGCACAGTATTTTAAATGGTTAAAACAATTATATGCAAATATATCTTTACAGTAGAGTTCAGTTAAAGTATTTAAATTAGGAATGCCCGTGTTACATATATCCAAAACATTTTTATGTCCACATAGCTCTTGCACCCACATAACTTTTTCTTCGCCTTTTACAATGATTTTTCTTTGTTTCAAGTAGGGTATAATAAGCCTTCTAAATTCTCTGTAATCAATATAACCCTCACTCCATCGATATCCTCTATTTCTTTCTATCCACCAAACATGTTTTCTTTCTTCAAGCGTTAATGTAGAGAATGGATAGGGTGGTTTTATTAAGAATACTTGAGTATGCTGTTCAGTGGCTATAACTAATTCTTTAACAATAAACTCATTTTTTTCATTTTTAAATCCCTGCACGTCCACTATGATTGTATCCTTATTCATGATATTTTTTTTACAATATTACTTAATGGTTTATATTCGAATATGCAATCATTAAAAATGAGACAATATGCAGCGGTCTGATCCGGTATTTCTTGATCAGTTTCTATTTCAATTCTCACGTCTATAGAACCTTTTAACATTTCTTGTTGACGGGAACAATCAATAACGAACAAAGGTGCAATGTCTTTGAATTCTTTTGGGCTCAATAATGGTTCTGGTCTACGTCCATAATAAGACTGTTGAAATCTAACATATTCTTCATATAATAAGCTAAATTTGTCTTCCGAAAAGCTAATATTTAAGCTTTCATAAGGAAAATATCTAGAATTTAAATATACTTTTACGTCGCGTACATTGCAATGATCAAATTCAGCCATTGATAATTCAGCTTGATTTTTTCTATTAGTTTGAAGTGCAAGAACAACAAACCTTGGTTTTTCTGTTTGTGATGAAGTCTTAATAGACCATGTATGCTTGCGTGTTTTTGGTAACAAAGGATATTCATAAAGATCCCAATTTCTAAATGCTAGAGTTATTGGACGATCTTTTTCTAAATGCTTCAGTAAATGAATCCTCTCCCGGTCAGATACTTTTACATGGGGTACACGCCATACCACTTTGTTGATTATAATATCATCCACTATTTCACCCTCATTTAATTTCAAAGCATTGAGGTCTGTGTTACTTCTTAGTAATACCAACTCGTGTTTGCAGTTCATTATAATTTTATCATAATCTTCTGCGAATCCTAAGATTTTATTCAAAGGTATAGAAGCTGAGAACATACCATCCTTTATATTGTTTATACCAGTAGTAGACCAACCCCAAACTTTCGCAGACTTAGATTCATTTTCATTTAACGACAGATAAGATTTAATAGTAGCAGAAACACCAACATTCTTAATTTTGTCTATTTCAATTCCATTTAATTCATACCGAATATCTTGAAATAAAAATAGCACTGGATTATTTACAAAATGTACATTTGGTACTTTTGTTTTAGTAGTGCTATCATACACGATAACCTTGCCCTCAATATACAAAGTGCTGAGCGAGGGTAATACGTATAAGTCTTGTTGGTTGATAGGTATTCGTATTTCATCATTCTTGTTGAAACTTGTCACGTATGGTTTATACGAATGATATTCGAAACTTTCTATGCTGTTATCGCATGAAGTTGATTGAGATATGTTTAAAATGTTCATTTTAATAACCCTACTAGTTTAAGAAATTCCTTGTTGGCTTTTGTCAGTTTCTTCTTTATTTGTAGAGGTCTTTCTTTTTTAACTGTTCTCTTAGAACTGATTTCATTACAAGATGTAGTATAGTTTTTATTGAAATTTAACATTTTTTCTTAAAATGTAAATACAACTGTACCTCTTCGCCTCGTAAATTAATTAACTTGTTTTCAGAGTCTAATAATCTTATATTGACTGCACTTATTGAGGTTTGATTAACAGGAAAATAGATTAAGTTCTTGGGTATTTCAATGATTCGATATCCTGGTGGTACGTTAGGCACAAATTCATAAATAATGTGACTTGCTCTTCCATTCACGAACGATCCACTTACAATATCACATTCTATGCGCACGATGGTTGTTGATAAAATGTTTACAGGGTACTGGGACTCGCTACTTATATTAGCCTTTACTGTTTCTATACCAAAACCCAAAATTTTACCTATTGAATCATTTTTGTTAAAGAAAATATCTTTCGAACAGAACATATTTGTCTTCAAAGTATTATTATTACAAGTTAATTTCAATGTGGCATTTTTTATATTATTTCTCAAGTAATCACAAATATCTTGAAGTTCATATGATCCTTCAGGAATCTCAATGACTTCATTGTCACCATAGTAGAACTTGTTATTTCTCTTATCTATATTCGGAATGGAATTAAATGTCGAAAAATATAAAAGTCCACATTCATATTCTCCATCTAATTCTAAGGTTGGTGAATAATATGTTGTTAAGGAGGCTTCTTTTCCAGTTATCGACACAGTGAAAGACATTTTTGTACTGATAAACATTTTAATTGAATTCTTCATTTAAATGCAGTTTCCAGAAAGTTTTTAAAAATTTCAAACAAAGATGTCCACAGTTTACTGATCCAAATTTCTGATGTTGTATATAATTGTAGGTTATAGGAGTCCCTTTTAAGTATTTTAATAGTTCTAATGGCGGTTTTAAGTTACCGAAACTATCAAAATATTCAGCGTAATTAAATTTCTTAACGTAGGCTACCCAATGTGTTCCAGAGTTCTCAGAGCTGTCCAAATTTACTATCGCACACTCTATTTTTCTTGGTTTTGATGGTAAAGTATCTCTCATAAAAACACCACGGAAATATGGAATAGTGCTTGCATGCTCTAATATATCCAAATTAGTTAACGCTCTTCTGGGCAGCCGACGTATTAGTTTTTTGAAGGATTCAAGTATAAACCTGCTCCTTTTTTATAAGGTTTGATATATACGCCTTTTCCAAGAGCAACCGCTTCCATCATTCTATTATGTCGCTCAGATTCCTGAAGATTTTTTTGAGAGGCCTTATAATCGTTTACAGCTTTTGCTATTCCTGCTGCGCCACCCGCTAATGAACCCAAAGCTGACAGTCCAGCAAAGATTGGAATCAAAGGTAATATTCCACCACTTTTTGGGAGGGGTATACAACGTGGCAAACGAACTCCTTTTTTATTAGTAAATAATTTTTTAGCAGCTGCATATGCACATTTAATTGCGACATGATTGTTTTTCGATTTTAGTTTTTTTATTTTAGATTGTATTTTTTTCACAGTTGACATAAATGAGCGTACACCACCACCAGCTCTGAGTTTTGCTTTCATTGCATTTTTTACAATCCACGAAGCAATCTTTTCTCCTTTTTTAGCGTCTTTAGATTTTAGTCTTCTCTTAGCCATGTTCAAAAGTTCCAAGTCAGCTTTACGTCGAACGTTTAAATCGTTATCGTTGTAAGCAATATCGTGATTCATACATGCGTTGTCTAATTGGTTTATTCCTCGATCACCCTTCAGTAAACGTTTTTTAAGCTTTGTCCCAGGTCCACAATATTGATACCCAGGTAAGTGTAATTCAAAAGGTATTTTATTTATTAAACTGTTAATGATACCACTTCCTTCCTTCATTGGTACAGGCAAAGTGATTTTATGGATAAATAGTATCTCATTTATATTAGAACACCAATGCTTTTTTTTCAACCCAGCTATTTTCATTATCTTTAAGACCTAACCATTTCACAAAAAGTTTGTTTCCCTTTCTTTTTATAATTTTCTCAATGAGGTAAAGGTCAGGAAATTTCGTTTTCTGCAATTCATACTCATAAAATGATCCTAAGATTATTTGTTTATTCTTATCTTCTATTTCATAACTTGGTGGATTGGTATGTTTTACTTTTACCACGGAAAATATTTCTGTTGACCAATTAGGTGTATAACCTTTGTAAAAATCTCCTTTATATTTACTAATACGAACATGATCACCAACATTAAATTTAGATATCCTAATTTTCTTTTGTTTTTGCGTTCTAATAATGTTAGACCTAACTAACATCTCATTAAATTTATTTACTTCTTTTGGTTTAAATTTTGTTATACGATGAATTGTGTTGTTATAACTTTGTACAGAGGTTTCCAAATTTTTCCCCAACCATCGATACTCACCACATAGGCTGAATAGTTTATAAAGTCGACATTTTAATGTTCTTATCACTCGTTCTACAATAGAGGCTTTTTTTATAGAATATGTAGAATAATGATTTATTTTATACTTAGTCGTTAATTGCTTAAATTTTTCATTATAAAACTCCTTCCCCCCATCCGTTTGCAGATTTTTTGGTTTTCTACATGAATCATCTAATATACATTCCATTGCATTCGTAACATCATCTTTGGCTTTAGATTTCAGAGGATGGACCCATACATATTTCGACAAAGCATCAATAACTACTAATATGTATTTATATCCTTTATTGAATTTTGAAAACTTTTGAAAATCTATTAGGTCAGCTTGCCATAAATCATCCATCGTTTTTATAATTGTACATCGACGTGGGAAATTTTTTCGCACAGCTCTATGCAGTTCATCAACAATATTTTGCTTACTCATTTTTGGCTCGCTTTATCTTGTATTAATTGATCTATTTCAGTTTTTGTATAATAATCGGTATTCAAACGATCTGAAACACTTTTTCCTAAAACGGTATTGAAACGATCTAAAACAATTTTTTCTAAATTATTTAGATAATGTTTAACATCACTCGAAACTTTTTTCAATTCTTTTTCCATGTGCTGGATTGATCTATCCAGATATCCTTTATTCACAGCTTCGTCGTCGTTATCTGGAGGCAGTAATCCTTTCAATCTTGTTGATTTTAAATCGTAGTCTCCTGTTTCTGATTTTAGTAAACAACTGTTGTTGGTATCAAATAATTCAGATAATCGTAAACGCTTATGAACGTGATGACCAAATTTGTCTATATTCATTGCAATGCCAATGTTTCTCAGCTGCTTACTGTAAGTATACTGCTTAATTATTCTTATGTAGTTTGTTTATATTTTTTGTTAATGATGCCTGCTTCATATAGTTCTTCAATTATTGCAATAATTTCATTATCTAAACCAGTATTACCTGCGTCTCGCGATGCAAATAATAATTTTAGTCTATCTACTAGCTCGTTTGGGTCATCCCAATAAATTAAGTCAGTATTTTTTTTTACTTCCTTCAAGAGTTCTAATCCTTTCCCCAGTGAAAGATTCTCAGTACTTGTTGTACTTATACTTCTTGAGTACTTGAATAATGGTTTGATAATGTGTGTATATTTGTACCCTTTATTGCTGTTTATGGTTTTAGTAGAGTCAAAATTACGCCTATGAGCATTCGTGTCAATCAACAATATTTTATAATTTTGTAAATCTTCTTCCGTTATCACATCCATATTCGGTGTTTTTTTAAATAATAATTCTTTTAAACCGAGGGTTTTCATAACAATACGATTTCCAATTCGCCAGGTGCAATTTCGGTCGAAGACACGTGTTTTACCCAGAAAAAGTTTTCCACGCTCAAGTTTAACTCCGTATGGTATGTTTTTCTCAATTTCAGATGATCCAGACCAGATAGACTGATCTTTTATGCTTGGTGATGATTGAAAGGACTTAAACGACTCTCCGCTCACGTTATGATCCACAAAAGGCGAGACCGTAAGAGTTTTGTTAGATTGGTTAGTACCAGCACCATCCAAGTTATCATCATCACTAAGAGGTCTTTCAGAGTCTTCGTTGGAAGAATACGACTCTTCACTCTCACTATCCTTATTTTTCTTTAGTACAGGTTTATACTCAAATTCTTCTTCTTCAAATTTTTCATCGTTTTTATTTACCAATTGATTAAGGGGGTTAACTATTGGTTGAAAAATTGTTTCCAGAGCCATGTTGTTAGCATTTTTTACATCTTTTATCATTTTCACCTTCCTTTTTACTGCTTCCGCAGATTTTACAATTTGTTCTTTAAGATTTCTTTCCATGTTTAGAATTCTACTCCTTTCGAAATCACAAATGAAAGTGATAGTAAACAATGTTACAATCACTTATGAACGTTAATCTAACACTATAAAGGTATCAAATTTCATTCTGTAGCATCCTTTGTTTCGTTCACAGTCCTTATTTATTACAAGATAACTGTAAGGTTTGGTCCAAACAGTAGAACACATTTCACGAAATTGGAGCCATGACATGTCAGGACCTACATGTTCATCATAAACGTGTTTTAAATTTATATCATCTTGTTTAAATAAAATTATTAGGTTAGAGTTGTCCCTCACAAGTTGTTTTGGAATTTTAGAATATGTCTGATTAATATAAAAACAATCAATATTCTTGTGACGTCCCATAGCAAAATAATCTCGAATGTTGTTTTGGTTTTCACAAGCAACGTCATCAAAAATAATAATTGAGTCGACCAAAGCTTCATGAGGACTCAAAATCTCACTGTTGTTGTTGTATTTGTAAAATGAAGTACCAGGTACTAATTGTAGAACGTCTTCTAGAAATCTATACTTAGGTTGGTACAAAGATTTTGAATACACATACAAATTACGGAAGCGAGGACCGTTTTTATGCAACAACAAACTAATAACCAAGTTAGTTTTTCCGCAATTTGACGGACCACAAACAAGACAACGAATAGTGTTAGGTAATAAGTTACCATGACGCTTAGCTTCATTAGATGATGTTGGACTAATGCATTCTAATTTTAAAGTATCTTTTTGTTTTATAAACTTCATAATTAATTATTAGCTTATTTGCAGTGTATCAAAGGCACACACACAATGACTTCAAATTATTATGTTGTTATATTTAAACATCCTTCACACCTTCCTCAGAGCTCATGATAAGGTTAACCACCGAAACTGCTCGACTGGAAAAACTATGGTACAGGACGTAAGGAACAATAGCATACATTTGGTTATTGGGAATTCTGTACAACCGAAGTGAGTGAGGGCGTGAGCCCGAAGAACGGAGGTGGGGCAGAATTCCCAATAACCATCTACTTATTTTAATCAATCTCTACAAAATAGATTAGTATGTTTGTAAAATAAACAACTTCAATAAATCTTTGGCTGAATGTTAGAACATCCAAAGCCATTAAATTAAAAAGTGATCTTATAGCTTCTAAAACTGAAGAATGTTCAATTCCTTTATAAAATTAGTTTAATATACAGAATCGTCCGTTAGCATCTAATGACTGTTTATAATAGCATAAATTACACCAAGAATTATCAAACATCCCAATATTTTGTTGGTTCTTAGGCCAATTTGAACAATCTCCTTTTAGTACAAAAAGCGATAACATTTTCCACCCTGTTAACATAGTCTAATTTTAATATTAATTGGATATGTATGTAAATATTATATAAAACTAGGTTCGTACGTTTTCATTTTTACGAAATATCGCTTACGATAAAAGTTGTTAGCATCGAAATATCTTTATTATTTGACATAAAAGCTTGCCCGAGCATTAGGTATTAATATTTTTTATTTTAAGTATACTGAATAAAATAAAAAGAAACACACATATACTTAAACAACTTAGATTAGGATGTACTGAATCTAAAAAGACCAAAAAATTGTCAATATTTTCTCATTTTGTAACGTTTCAGGGGAGTGCGAGTGGTAACATTATCGCTCGATACGGTATTCAAAATGAAATGTAGGTATTACTAGCGCCGCATATCGGCACGTCACTATCCTCATAATTGTAGAGACGACTGTCAGCTTCATTCGGCTATTTCATTCTTAAACAAATTGTGCGATAATCATTATCATCTTTCTGCCTAGTTATTAATGTCTGTATAGAATAGAAAAGACAATGTCTGCTGGCCTATTCCCTAACTTTTTTTGACAGTTGAAAGTGATGATCACCGAACTATTTACTTATACATTGCTGTTATCACAGGACAAGTGTCACAATAGCATTATAGTAAAGTAGTAATGGATAAGTAAATAGTTCGGTGATCATCACTTTCAACTGTCAAAAAAAGTTAGGGAATAGGTCTACGGAGGCCGGCACGTAGAGTCACTGGGATGATATCATTCCAATCAATACTGCTCAAGGTTTTGGCTCAGGTTTTACAGCCGGCCGACACCAACCTTCTTTGGGTATGCTGTTGTTAGTTGTTTGCCCTCCACCATTCGGGTGCCCCAAGGTGCTTAATGGTCTACACTGGGCAATCTACCTCAGTCGCCTTTTACGGCACCCCTGGGGTGAGTCGGGGCTACCACATTGTACAATATTTTGTCGCAGCCTCGCAATCGGCGCAGTGCGTCATCTTTTTCCATTCTCTTCTGTCTTCTCCTCATTGACATCCATCACCTTCATATCACACCTCACACAATCCATCCATCTTTTCAGTGGTCTTCCTCTACATTGATTTATAGATATTGGTGATTGTACTATGAAATGCCGTCAAAAGTGCAAGAATGTCTTCATTCATCTTGAAGTCCCGTAGCGATTCGCCACCTACGAACTTTTTGCGAGGTACTCTCCCTTTTTTGTTACACACTGTATGTCAACCTTTTTTTGTGAATGTACCTTCCCACCTACCTGAGGTTGGGTTGCCCCAATTTTTCTGATATTTGAGGACAATTCCTTTAAATAACAATATTTTATGAACGCTCAAAGGTAGCAGTGTGATGAGGCAGAGCAGAATACAAATTGTCACCACCCCATCTGTCCCGTGGGTGTCGTACAAGGCGACTAAGGGCTAAGACAGCAATGAGTAATGGGCAGCAGCGTTCTTCTTATACCGCCTAGCAATATACTGCGGTTTATGTGCCCAATAGATGGCAAGCAATAGGCCTCCCGAAGCTCTGGCTTGGGCGCCCTGCGAGGCACTCCGCGACAGTATATCTCCCCCGGGAGATGCCGTCCCCCCACGGCTGCTGTGGAGTTACCCTCATAAGGAAAGCTCGACTGCAAGGCTTGAGGACAAGGTCTTCGCCTTCCCCAAAAAACCAGGTACATGCTGTAAAGGCCTCTAGGCCAACAGCTTAGGTCTTTATGCAATCGCAGGCCAAGAGCGTTATGCCACAGGTGTTCTGTATGATACCCACCTATCTGCTCCTCATATAGCAAATAGGTGGATATCATACGGAACACCTGATAGGTCCCATGTAATTTATTGCAATCAACCGGGCACAGAAATCGCAGTATATTGCTTGGTGTTACAAGAGGAATGCTGCTGCCCATTACTCATCACTGTCTTCAACCTTAGTCGCCTTTTAAGATACCCGAGTGATGGGGATGGTGACAATTGTATTCTGTTCTACCACGTCACCACACGGCGCACATTTTTATTATTATCCTTAATCCATGGTTACCATATGTGGTTACCCTAATACCACGTTACTTTGCGGTAGGTTCAAGTGAAATATAAGAAGAAAAAGCATATGTAACATGCGTTTATGTGGGAACTTTTACGAGAGTTCCTTAAATTTTTTATAGTTATAAAAATATTACTTAAAAATAAGACCGTTACCACTGCTTGCGTATAGGGTTAAGTTTGGTAAGCCAATGTCTTTGATTTGAAAAGTTATGTCAAGGGCCGTAATTAGTGGCTGATTTAAAATTGAGAACAACGAAAAATCCAATTAGTTCCAAATTCCATTTTTGTGTTATAACATACCAATGCAGAGTTTTTATCATAAAAATCTAAGTTTTACACCGGCTGTGTAATGAGTTAATAAATCCAATAGTACCGTATTTCATAAGAAGTTACTTATTTACTGTTTTCTAAAAAAAAACAGTTATGACGTAAAATTGTCTAGCTGTTGTGTTGGCCGTAAATAAGATATTTACTCCAGTCTACCTAAGCTGCAGTTTTAAGCAATAAGTATCTAACTAAGTTAAGTTTAATAGTTATAGGACAATTTTACCACAATCTTTAGTTTTACCAGCTAAATAGTACCTACCAAAATAGGCATAGACAAACTTTCATTTTAAGAACATACATTCAGCCATCTAGCGTCGAGTAGCAATAAAATGAGTACCTAACGACTACTTATAATTTAATCTAATTATCTTTAATCTAAGACAATGATTAAATTTAAAAATCTAATACTAATTAGAATTATTTTTATTAATAAAAGTTTCAGAATTTAGATTTTTTTTAACAGTTCTTAGTTAGTTGCGCCATCTAGCGTTGAGTATACATTGGGAAATTTAACAAAACGTTTTCAGCATGCTATGTCTGTGTACCTAGTTTAGGAATTGACTCATAGATGGAGTTTTGTTTGACTGAAAATATTGACATGAATGTACAGTCGCATTAAGATATTTATGAGCAGTCAAAGAGACCAAATACTTCTGAACAGTTTAAAATTTTAGTAAGTTCCATACACTACAAGGTACCATATTATTGGTACATTCATTTATTCAATAAAATCTGATCAGATGCGGCTCAATAACTTCTAATACACACCAATAATATCTGAACACATTCATAATGTCAAGTGCTGCGTATGTGTATACGAATGTGTTCATATATTATTAGTAACTTGTAGTGTGTGTAAATTTTATATTTTAAACTGTTCAGAAGTATTTGGTCACATTGACTACTCCAATATATCTGACGGCGACTGTACCCCTACTAGTTATAAACATTCCAAAATAATAATATTCTAATAGATAAATATCATAAATTCAATCATAATAAAAGCATTATTGTTGTTTATTTCTGGAAAATTATCGTAAAGATCTTTTCACAATAACATTATTTTCGCGTACATAACATTCTTGTGGTAGGTCTGCGTCCCAATCACAGATATAATCTGTGGTCCCAATAGTAAATGGGATCATGTCAAAGTGTGCTAGTTCACCTCTGCCTACCCCTTCGGGGATATAAGCGTGAATTATGTATGTATGTATGTGTGTAATGATAAATGATAATATAATGTCGGCTGGTTTTGTTGAATGATCCTGATCGATGGCTACTTATTGGCTAAAAGGTCCCGGGTTCAAATCCCGGTAGAGGCAAAAGTTTGCGTGAACACAGACACATTTTGTGCTCTGACTTGTGCACAAAATGTTGGTTATGGTATTATAAATGGTTGTTTATGTATATGTTTATGTAGTATATTTTCAATAAAATAATTACCTATATGACCGCGGCTTTCTCTTAAGCCGGATCCAGACGAGTGTAACGTGTAATGTAACACGAATTCTACATCCAGACAAGTTACTGTAACGCTCGTAGTGCCGTCCTAACGTAGAATAAAATTATTCATGTTACATTACACGTGACACTCGTCTGGGGTCTCGATATTAAGGGAAAGTAGCTCAACAGGGGAATACGGCCTAAAATGGCCACTCTCAAACCATGGCATTGGTAATTTAATTAGGTACTCTCCATAATTTTGCATGCCTATTTTGTCCTTGTTACAACCGTTTGTTTTTATTATACATATGTATAAACAAAATAGTTTTTAAAAGTAAGCAAATATAAGATTGTTGATATAAAATGGCGACAGATTCTTTACTGGTTTCTATGAAATACGAGATATTTAGAACATCATAGTATTTATTTATAGTTTGTAGAAAAACACTTAGTTGAAAGTGACATTGCCAATATAATTATATGCATGTTTGTTCCGACTGTAAAAAAGGTTTCCAGCTTTTTTGATCTTATTAATATAAACATTTCTTATGTACACTCACACCTGCAAAAAAATATTCAAACTTTTCTTGGTATAGGTACCTTGGGGAAGTAGGCCCATAACGGGAATACCCCCCAAAACGGACACTTCTCTGTATAAGATCATTTTCGTAACCGATATATTCCAGCAAACCTCATTAACTGCTCTCTTGAACACTTTTTGCTAAAACAAAAGAGTTTCCATCTGTCTCGTCTCTTACATTTTATACACAAGAGTGCCCGCTTTAGGCAACATGCCTGTTATGGGCCCCCTTCTCCTAATAAATGTATTGAGGTGAAATTGACACCCTATTTGGAGGTCTAAAGACAGCATAAAGAATCGAGGCCATGTGACCACGGCAGAGCAGAATACAATTGTCACTTCCCCCAATCTCTCCCTACCGAATCGATTTCAACGAAACTTTACACTGAGGGCCTGTTTCACAATCGACAAGTAAGTTCGAAGTAGCTTACTTTGAAGTTCAATTGACATATATTTCATATTACAACTGTCAAATGATCTGCGAAGTAAGCTACTTCGAACTTACTTGTCGATTGTGAAACAGGCCCTAAATATAATTTATAGGTAAATGTTAACTATTTTTGATTTTACTTTCAACATTATATACATGTTAGAAAAATTAGTACAAATAATATGATGGTTAATTTTTCAAACTCTTTCTAACCACCATGTTCTTTGTTATTTAATGTTAGTTGTGACATAAAAAAGTATGCGCAGACGAAATTGCGGGCAGAAGCTAGTTTGTAAAAATATGGGCCTGTTTCACAATCTACAAGTAAGTTGTAAGTAGCTTACTTCGCAGATCATTTGACAGTTGTAATATGAATATATGCCAATTGAACTGCAAAGTAAGCTACTTCGAGCTCACTTGTCGATTGTGAAACAGGCCCTAAGAGTAGGATAATTTACGATAAATAAATTGGTGCCTTATATTGTATTGTATAATAATTATCCTTTTATTTATATTAGGTTAGATAGCACATAAATGTAACTTTAACTAAATAACAGTTACGGTGGGGCTGCCATGTAATTATGTACAAAAAAGCCCCTTAAACAAAAAAGAGCGAAAAAAAATCCTTTTGCTTAACAACGTGCAATTAATTGTTCATCGAATTGGTCTTTCATCAGAACTGAGAGCCAGCATTCCTCGAGTTGCTCCCTATGGGAGCGACGCAGATGGTGTGCCATTTTAAAAGTTATTTTGAGGTTTCTTTATAAAAAAATTAACTACAATAGAGACAAAGTCAGAAAGGTATGAGCGAGTAACTTAAGGTAAGTATATTTTTTTTAACTGTAGATCCCTACGAAAATTACAATAATATAACCCAAGGTATCAAAAATATGCATTGTGAATTTTGTTGTTTGTTCAAAAAATTTTGTTACTATTATGATCCCTTTGACACTTAACATTTAACTAATGTGTGATAGTTGAGTTTATGAATTTTATTATAACAAAGATTAAAGCCGATCGCCCAAATGCCAACTAAACTAAGTTAGTTTAGCTTAGCTTGCATAGTTGAGCCAGTTTTTCATAGAAGTTAGCTTAGCTGGCGGTGCGAGTCAAGCTAAACTATCTTAGTTTAGTTAGCACTGGGTGATCGGCTTAAGACTTAGCGTTATTTATAGACATCAACGCGAGTTAAGCGCATTTAAAAATAAATTAGTTTCAATCTCATACATAGGTAGGTACATAAATCAGGCCTATATCCCCGAAGGGGTAGGCAGAGGTGAATTAACACCCACTTTTCGCCAATTATATTGTGTCCCATTTAAAAAAGCTGTCTTTACTAGAAACCTAAGACTTTAACGGAAATTTTATACGGTATATTGCTTATTCTGCTAGAAACTAAATAAGTCAACCAATTAAGCTGATTTTACACTGCCAGACTGCATTCTAAGTTGCTATCATGAAAAAATCGGATTATGCTGCCTTTGCACCTATACAGTCAGTCAAATATAAGTTATATGTATATAATATAAGTATAGATGAGCCAATCACATTAGCCAATCGCTTATAGTAACTCAAGTGTTTACGTTTGCGTCTCGAAGCAGTGGGCACAAACAATCGAATAATCTGATTAGAATGAAGAGCGTACTTGGCCACAATTGAATCGTCACTCGACAAGAAACAACATTACATGCCTGGCTATTAAAATAAATAGTACATTAATTAATTACCAAGAGCGATAAAACAAAGAAAGGCTCAGATCGCAAGTATTTGACGTTCGAACTGAAAGCGAGGGCGTTTAAAATGCGATCTGAGGCTTTTTTTTTATCGCCCGAGGTAAGATCATAGTCAAAGTCAAAGTCAAAATTAATTTATTCATATCTGGTATGATTACAATACACTTATGAATCGTCAAGACGCTAGATACCGAAAACCCGTGTGTCCAAGAAAAAAATAGGGGAGTGCGCAGCATGCCTCAGTCTGTAATGATAGGTCTCCCAAACCCGCCCACGCCCCGAACCGCAACGAAGCGCCGACCCTGCCGCGTTCAATACCAAGATGGTACTAAACGCATCAGGGCCCAACGCTCCGCTAGCAGAACGGCACGCAAGTAGGCTGTAGAGAAACCCACCATTGTCAACGAGTTATGACATTGCAGGTACATTGTAAATTATGCACCAAATACAATCCCACAACTCGCCAATCACATAAACCGAAACATGCCGCGCACTACCAATCAACCACCCAACCCCCAACCTACCTATACGGACACATAAGTTTTCAATATCTAGCGAAAAATAGTTTTATGTCACCCCCTGACCAAGAAGTGGGATTTTTTTGTAAGCGAAGTTGTCGCCTCAGTCAGAAGATAGGGCTGAGCTAAAAGAAAGGGTATCAGCGGCGCCCTTTTCTTTTAGCTCAGCCCTAGCTTCTGACTGAGATAGTTTCTGATAGTTCCTAAGGCTCCTTCTATACAGATTGACAAGACAATTATTTCCATATACGTCGCCGCGTGCGCCGGCGCCTTTACATATCGGTTCGTTAGGTTTGTTTACGTTTTGTTGAGTGGCTCTATCGATCTTCCCTCGATCTAAGGGCTGATTTCTCAATTCTAAAGTCCCTACCTAGTAGCAGCCTATTGCCATTCAATCGGTCACGTCAATCGCAGTATTTTTCGGTATTCTAATACCTCCGAGAAATTTCCTCTCCTCTAATTTCCGTTCCTCTTATCTTTAAGAGGAACGCTGCTGGGCAGCAGATGATGTGATGTTCTTCTTCCAATTGATTCATCAAAATGTTCATATTCACGAAATGCCAATTGTCCCTTTTCTCTGTTATTATTCCGTTAGCCATTTTTATTTATTATTTATATTAATTTAATCTATTATATAAAAATCTCGTGTCACAGTATTTTTTATCAAACTCTTCCTGAACTTGACCTAGTTTAATGATGTTTTAGCGGTGAGTATAATTGGGCAGCAGTGTTCCTCTTAAACACCTATCAATATACTGTGATTTATGTGCCCGACTAATGGCAATAGGCTCGCCACGTATTACACAACATAACTGGCGAAACGTGGGAGTCAATTCACCTCTGCCTATATTTATTTATGTAAGTAAGGAATTCTGAACCCTTATTGAGTTCCTGTTGACTGTACAATCACCCAAGTTTGTTGCTACATTGAGAATTATGTTAGTCGTGATCGGTAAGATAATATTAGATACTGCTTTCTTGTGCTACGACATACTAAATTATTCTTCAACAATAATAATTTCTAGTGTTGTGATATAGCGGAAATGGTTCGAAATAGGAGACGTATCTATTTGAAATTTTGATGAATGAGTTTTAATGTCCTCACTGCTGGAGCACGGGACTTCCCTATGGATGGAAGAATCAAGGGAGATTGGGCCATAACCCATCACGCTGGCCCAGTGCAGGTTGATGGGTGTTACTGCAGACGAAGCCGGGACCAAACTTAACGTGCCTTCCGAAGCACGGAAGTATTCGAGATTTTTAAGTAGTCAGTCAAAATCCTAGAGCGATTGATTGTCTTATCATTAGAAAAAAAAAGTCAATAGTCAATTAAATTATTATGATATACTTCCGCACTCAGAGACGTCAAATAACTTTAATCAATATATATCAAAATAACTTTAATAAATACTTAATGTCAAACAATTCAAAACTAGTCGCTATTCTTGCCGGGTCTATGGTCTAGATTTGAATGAAAATTTATATTTATTACATTTATTATATACATTAAATACTCATTAAAGTAAATTGACGTCTCTAAGTGCGGCAGTAGACATTTAGTAGGTACTTGTGACCTAAAGTCTATTTTTTTATCTCGGATCGAATTGACAGGTGCAAATGTCATGATTTATTTAACTCTAAACAACAAAACACGACACAAAAACCCTAAAGTGTATTTTTATAGTTCGGTTAGTAAATTGACAGGGGCAAATATCATATTTTATTGTTAAAAGTTGATTTAAACAATACAACATGACATTTGCAGCTGTCAATTTACTATCCGAGATAGAAAATAGACTACAAATGTGTGGTGCAGTGTGATCCTTAGTGGTAAACATTTAGGGTTATTCCCTGAGTACCCCGATTCCCGAGGCACCCGTTCTGGAGTACCCCGATTTATTTGCAATTTTACGTGTAAACTACTCTGGGACTGGGGCCTCGTGGATCGGGGTACTCTGGAACGGGGGCCTCGGGGATCGGGGTACTCTGGAACGGGGGCCTCTGGGATCGGGGTACTCTGGAGCGGGGGCCTCGGGGATCGGGGTACTCTGGAACGGGGGCCTCGGGGATCGGGGTACTCAGGGATTAACCCAACATTTTCTGACCGCGACTGTACATCGATTAGCTTTTGATATTCCTACTCGCACACGGCTATCAGAACACAATGAGAGCATAATTTAGGAGTACAATAGTGCGGCGGACACCGACGACCAATTAGACACGGACCCCATGAATTATACATTAAAAAAACTATAGCCGACCTCTGCCTTCTCATGGTCGGGCAAAAGCTACAGTGAATGCGAGAATTTGTAGAAGTAATATGTGGGTCTTTAAGACTATTTAGTTTTTTTTTGTTTCTTCTTGTAGAGTGTAAGGTAGACCGAAATGGGCAAAGGAGGCATTCTTCGTTTTTGTAAAATAAGTTCTATCCACCCAAAAGCTAATATTATAAACAAGTACTCGCGGTACAATGACCATAATTTCAGTGCAGTGGCACAAACTATTATTGTACAACAAAATATAATACAATTTATAAATAGGTATATGTATGTATTTTGCACCGTCCTAACCCGCTTTCGTCTCCCTACACCTGCCTAAGTCTTATTCAACATAAGTCTTCCTCTTCCACTACCCTACCTCTCATACTAGGTCCACATCCATACACCTATCTCTAGTTACGTAACATTCATCCCTCCTCATCACACGCCCGTACCGCGCTGTCCTGCGCGCTAACCTGTTGCGCCACTATGTTGTGATCATATACGCTACTTTCAAACTTCCTCTGACGTACTCAGTAGCACACTATAGTAAGCTTTATGATTTGGAAAATAAGAATGTATTTTAACCCCCACCTCTCCCGCGAATGTTGTACAAGGCGACTAAGGGTTAAAACAGCAATGAGTAATGGGCAGCAGCGTTCCTCATAAGTCGCATATCAATGTATAGCGATTTCCCGATAAATGTCAATAGGCTCGTCACCTATTACATGGGACCTAACATTATTGGCTAAAACTGGGGGCTAATTCACCTCTGCCTACCCCTTCAGGGATATAGGCGTGATTTAGTATGTACATATTTTATACATAAGTACATGTACTATACCAGCTAAATACCTTACTAAAAGATCTTGGCTTGTCTAGAGCTTTCGTAAGCTGTACACTGGAACGCGTGTCCAAGGCGGCTCTCACACATTCTTACCAAATATGGTTGGACACAGAAAGATGTCTGGGTGCCGAAGGCGAGTGTTGACATGTTGTGAAGGGGCCCCGTAAGCCACTTGGGTCACAAGTCATAAGCGCTGTCCTTGACTTGACTCTGCCAAACTATGCTAGAAATTTTCGTCTCATCCTGAGAGAGAGAGAGAGAGAGAGAGAGAGAGAGAGAGAGAGAGGGAAATTTTATTTATCTATTAATGAATAAAGCTTATTAATGAAGGTTGACAATCGGTATAATTTAATTCAATTAAAGTTAAGTTTGACTAAAATTAAAGTTATGGTAGGCGGAGATATTTGAGAACATTGTATAGTCCGTACGTATAACTTAAATCCCCATTGAATTAAGTCATTTAAGTTACCCATATTGGTATTAATAATTTATAAGCGCGATTCAGTAATTTGTTGCTCACCCAACTTAGCTGTCAAGTGATACTTAAGTACGCCCGGTCTTGTCCAGCCTATACTCAAGTAACTCAAGCCAGTCTGGTTTTATGCACGCCGGGGCGCGGACGTAACCCAAAGCTAACTTGATCGTAACTTAGTCGGGAGTTACGATAAACACTTGTAAACAAAAAAGGAGCCAGTCGTCAAGTGATTAAACAGTCAACTTGTGAATGCAGAGAGTGCTTAAGTGAAGTTTAAGTTATTGTGTGAGGTTAAATTGTCGGCGCGAAGTTTTTTGTTTGTTTTTGTGCTATGTTGTGTGCGGAATGCTAAAAATACTTAGCGGAGACGAGAGCGTGATTGGGATTTTCGGTCTTACATATGACTTATATATTATTTTCATTGGCGTTGAATACGATAAATAGCCAAAAGAGTACTTAAAGGAGTTCGAAGGCGCAGTGTTTGCTTGCGATTGCATAAACTAAGCAATGTTAGCCTAGGTCGGTTTTGGATGGGTGACCCAAAAATGTTATGTGGGGCATAGGCATATGGATATTATTAGAAGAATGGGCCCTAACCCACGCTGACCCAGTGCAGGTTGGTGGGTATTAATAAAATGCAGATGCAGCCAGGACCAAAGGCTGAATGTGCTCTCCGAAGCATGTAAGATCCAATGATTGGCCTCAGCATACATTGTTTAGTTTGCGGATTCCTTTTAATAAAGGAAAAAGTCTTCTAAGGATGATGGTCGATTAGGTAATCGACCATCATCCTTAGTCAATGGATGTAGGCCTTAAAGCACCTTATGATCACCCGAGTATTGGAGCGCCAACCACCAACAACAGCATACTCCAACAACAGCAACCTAAAGAGGGTTGGTTGATGTCGGGCGGCCGGCTGTAATACCTACTACACAATTTTGAGCAGTATGAATTTGGAATTTTGTCATCAATCACTCTCTCCGTTCATGGGTCTCTTGACTTGAGTGTACTTGACGTGCTTTACGTCACTTTTTTATACCTACATAATAAATATGTCACTGCCGCACTCAGAGACGTCAAATAACGATAATGAGTACTTACTGCCGCACTCAGAGACGTCAAATAACGTTAACGAGTACTTGCGGTCAAAAAATTACAATTCAAAACTAATCGCTATTCTTGTCGGGTCTATGGTCTAGATTTGAATGAAAATTTTTGACATTAAGCACTCATAAACTTTAATTGACGTCTCTGAGTGCGGCAGTTAATGTCAAAAATGACAATTCAAAACTAGTCGCTATTCTTGCCGGGTCTATGGTCTAGATTTAATTGAAATTATTTTGACATTAGGTACTCATTAAAGTTAATATTATACGTCTCTGAGTGCGGCAGTTACACTCACAACTAACATCTAGACCAAAGTAACTAGCATTATCGGTAATATTCATTTATATAATATTTGTAATATACTACATAAATCATTTATACAACCATAGCTTAAGAACAAATATGTATGCGCATCACAGACATTTGGCCCTAGGCACTAGGATTCGAACCTCGAACCTTTCCGGTGTCATGAATGATATTAATTAAAGGATATTGGATGGCTAGAGATGTCTGGGCGATATGAATGGAAGACGTAACCAACTGCATTACCTCCAGATAACGCGGCAGAAAGGTGATGATGATATATGATTTGACGTATGGTCAGATCGGTGGCTATCCCCGTGATGACCACAAGCATTTGTTCCCTAGTCATGGTGATTATTATGTATCTTGAAATTTCTCCGTCATCTAGTATCCATAACACAAGTGCTTATGATGCTTACTTTGTGTTAAATGATAGGTGTGAGTGTAAGAAATATTTATAATTAGTAATAAATATTTACGATTGTGTCAAAGTTGGACAACAATTATGATCCCATTAATTCTGTTAATGACAGCTGATTGAATTTTATTGTCGCAATTAATTATGTTTGAAAAAAAAAACAAACTTATTGACACTCATTCTTCATTAATTACTGAATAACGGCACGTACATACATATACGTACATAAATCACGCCTTTTTGTCCTCGAAGGGGTAGGGAGAGTTGAATACCCACCCACGTTTCACGAGTTATATTGGGATGAGCTTATTGCCGTATATTTGGGCATGTAAATCGCGGTAGGTAGGTAGTATAAGAAGTAAGTAGGTGGTATAGCTAGGTGGTATACGAGGAACGCTGCTGCCCATTGCTCATCGTTGTCTTAACCCTCAGTGCTTTGGTGTTATTATCCTTATATTTAACATTATCGGTCCAACCCAACTTAATTATGAGCCAACCCCGATACAATTAAGGGCATATTTCGGTCTAATTAAGGGCCGATTTCGATTGTCATAATTTTTATAACTAGATTTTTATTTTGAGGGCTCGGGTATTATTTATCTTCCAATAAAAGTTATTGGCTGGATACGTTATTTATTACCCTCCTGTCTAAATTAAAAGTAGGAAACCTCGGGTAATCCGTAGTAAACGCATGCAATAATTAATTATCCATAGATTGTAATCCATGTGAGAAGCTTGATAGCGCAGTGGCTTACCGCGCTCATCCTGCGATTACGTAAAATGTGCAATGTTCCTTAAGGCCGGTCATCGGATGGGTGGCCAGAAATATAGTATCTCGAGTTCCCCGTCCCTATATTCCCCCCGTATTCTTCCGTTAGTAGTCGTTAATTAGTTAATGTCGGTTGTTATATAGCCTATAGCGTTCCTCGATAAATAGGCTATCCAACTCAAAAATAATATTTCAATTTGAGTCAGTAGTTCTTGAGATTAGCGCGTTCAACCAACCAAACATACAAATTCTTCAGCTTTTTAATATTAGTATAGATACATAGGGAAGGCCTGTGCCCCGCAGTTTAATTAAAAGTAAAAAAAAAGTATTACGATTATAACTTTAACAGTTACATAAAGACATCAACGCGAGCGAAGCCGCGGCTAAAAGCTAGTTGTAAATATTATTATGTATTTCAATTTGATTGAGTGAATTTTCGGAGCTAATTTAAAAACGGAACTCAATGAAAATGATATAGGGCTCCAATTTAATTACGATTCAAGAAATGTAGTTTGGAAAACACTTTCTATTAAGTTCGAACCTTGTGCTTTGGACATAAGGATTAGTTTTCATGCCTTGCAATGCTGGTCCCACAATTATTACGGCTCGAACGTTTAATTAATTTTAACGTTTTTTATTGTGTTATGAGGTTAAATAACATTTATAATTACAGAAGAGTCGCAATTAAGGACCGGTATGTTATACTGTCTAATTATCATCTACACATTTTTACACTACTACTTTTACTACACTTTCCATAGGAGGGTTTTCTTCCTGCCCTGTTCCCAATTTATCTGGGTCGAAGAAGTATGTTTCCTCTTCCATTAATAACGGTCAGACGTTACAAGCCATTCACTTCCTTTTGATCAATATCACCCATCACACCGGAAAGGTGCTAGTGAGAATGCATGTATAGAAAAGAGACATTCGAATCCATACTGCTCAAGGTTTTGGCTTAGGTTCACCAACCCTCTTTAGGTATGCTGTTGTTTATAGTTTGCCCTCTACCATTCGGGTGCCCCAAGGTACACGGAGTCCTCTCCCTATTTCCCTAAGTCAACTTTTACGACACCCATGTGATGAGTTGGGGCTGGCACTTTGGAAACAGGCACAGGCCAGCATGGAAAAACTAACTAAGAGGTATTGAATGAAGTTACTAAATAGATAATATTTTTAAATTTTCGAATATTACTTTTCTTTAGATAACGCGTTTTGGCTTGTAGGGCCAGTGTTTGTGTACCAGATACGGTGCAGCGTTATCAAATTTATAAGCCTTGTAAAATAAATGAGAATGGTGACAATTGCATTCCATTGACAGCCGTATAGTGATGGCAAAGCAGAATATTGTCACCACCCCCCATCTCTCCCGTGGGTGTCGTACAAGGCGACTAAGGGTAAGGACAGCAATGAGATTCCTCTTATACCGTCTAGCAATATACTGCGATTTACGTGCCCGATACATGGCAATAGGCTCGCCACCTATTACATGGGACCTAACATTTGGCGAAACGTGGGTGTTATTTCACCTCTGCCTACCCCTTCGGGGATATAGGCGTGATTTATGTACTTATGTATGTATGTGTGACAATTGCATTCTCCTCTGCATTCTGCCGTCACCACACGGCACAGAGAGCAAATTGGATTAACGGATGTTAGCCTCATGACGTTTTTGCGAACCTCCACCATTGTCTGTTCAAATCTAATTTGCTGTCCTGTAAGTAGGTGCTTAGGCTTGTAGAGTCTCGGGGGGGATTTGTCGCTCGGTCGGCCAGACAACTGAGCCGTCCTAATACCACTACAATTAAGATTAACAAGCAGCATGGATGGATGGACAATTTAACTTTAAAACTCATTTTTGGATTCTAAGAATCAAAAGTAATAAAAAGTGGGTGTATAATTATAACAAATTCAAATAAATTTGTGACACTAAAGTTACATAAATACAAATAAATATATTAACCTACTAGCGCAGTTTATATGAGAATATTTAATTGTTGTTTTTACTATTTTAATCGCAATTTTTCCATAATTTCTCACCTTTTATGCCTTGCCTGGCCCAGGACAATCATTTCAAAACCAAAATCAGCTAAATCGGCCCAGCCGTTCTCGAGTTTTAGCGAGACAAACGAACAGTAACAGCAATTGATTTTTATATCTATAGATTATGTTGAAAATAACCTCAAGTCTCCGCGCCTATCAAGCGAAAACTGATTTAGTTTTTTTTTATCGCCTTTGAAAGCCTAAAAGGGTCAACTCAGAAGTCGCCAGTCGGTGGTGAGAATTGCATTCAACTCTGACGTTAAAACACCGCTTATTAATATAGGTATTATTATCATTGTAAATATTATAAAAAAAAACAATAAAAAAAACCCCCAGGAAGTTGCCTGTGAACATTTTTTTCTTGATACTTTAGTATGATACAATGGATAGCATAACCGAAAACATGGCACAAAAACAAAACGCTCAAAAACCAAACATTACAGTGAAAAAAGTATGTATTCCGCCATTTTGTAATCGGCGATGACAATCGCCATTTTGTGTTCGCGTTGACAAGATGGCGTCGGGGACTGAGTTTCGGTTCCTCATACTGCTGACCGCTCTGGTGTGGATCGTGGAAGCTGAAAATGCCACCAGGACCAGGAGGGAGCCGTGGACCAACGGAAGCTGGTTGTAAGTGTACATATTTGTTATTTTCTTGATTTAGCCAACTGTTAGTGGAACATCAATCAGTTCCATCAGCCCGGATCGCATCATGCGAGGTACAGGTACCACTCGGCCAACCAAGACATGGAAGACAGAGGGCGCGGGTTCGATTCCCGCATCAAGACAATTTATTTTTCGAACTTTTTCTGACCACAATATTCTTTGAACTAATTTTTTTTTAAATTTATATATCGTTTAAATTAAAATCAAAATAGTAGTTCCATGGAGTTATGAACCACGATAGCGATTAGCTTGCTCGGCCCGCGATGCAAAAACTATGTACCTACCCTAATGTTTGCCCGATGACCGGTCATTCCATGGGTGATCAATAATTTACTATCTCGAGTTCCTCGGAAGGCACATTAAGCCGTTGGTCCCGGCTGCATCTGCAGTCATTAATACCCACTAATCCGCAATGGACCAGCGTGGTGGGTTATGGCCCATTCTCCCTGTATTATTCCATCCATAGGGAAGGCCTGTGCCACAGCAGTGGGGACATTAAAAACGCTGGTGATGACGACCACACAGCCTTTAATGCCCCAGCAGTCACTTCTTTATGGTCAATCAAATAATTCAAGTGCTGGTATATTATTTATTTAAGTTATTTTACTTTCTGTCTGAGTAATGACAGCATTTTCTTCTACGGCTAACTGGTGATGCATTTCTGCTACTGGTCATTGGAGCGATTCTGAAAAACTAACTTACAGAGCTCTTTATATTTTATCGATTGCAGATATTTACGTACGGGTCTATGGAGGTAAAGTCAGGGATAAAGGCGACAACTCCAATAATCGCATTAACTATATAGATTTTGAATAATTATAATAAAGTTGTGTTACTCTCCATCACAGAGATGGAGAGTATTCAAAACTAACTTCTCTCCGAAATCACAAACTCAACGTGATAACTATTGGCGTCTGAGTTATCCCGAAAGTAAAACTTATATTACGAGTCTAGACAGAGGCTCAGGTGGCTGAAGCCATAAAGGGAAACCACCGGGAGGAGATATAAATATTGTATGGAGTTATTACTCTGAGAGATTGAATCGTGGCGAATAATCCGATACACTTTGTGTGTACCTACAACGGCCTTTGGTACATTGTAACGGAAAATGAAAGCCAAGCACAAACTGAAATGCATTTTGTATTGAGTGTATTTAATCACGCCATAGTGGTTTTGGCTGTCTACTACAATTTTACATAAATAAATCAGGCCTATATCCCCGAAGGGGTAAGTAGAGGTGAATTAACAGCCACGTTTCCACAAATTGTAAAGAACCCATGTAATGAATGGGTGGGGAGTATGAGGTGCCATGTATCGGGCACCTAAAACGGGATTACAATTTTAAATTATTAAAATGTGTTAAGAATTGTTTTTGTCGTATGGTGACGACAGAACAAATTGTCACCACCCCAAATCTCTTCCACTGGTGTCGTAAAAGGCGACTAAGAGTTAAAACAATGATGAGGAAAGAGCAGCAGCATTCTTATTGGACCACCTATGTTGTCCGTATTCGTCCTCCAGTGTTCGTAGGGATTGATATGAAGTAAAAGTTGGTGTATAGTTGTAAGAATTTAATTACTTGACCAGATATAGTTTAATAGAAAAATAATTGTAATAGTCGCGGTGGTGGCCTAGTCGTTGTTCAAAGAGAAAGAGAAGATTGACCGTTTCTTTTTTGGGCTTAACATTGTCTCTCTCTCTCGCACCGCAGCTATCCTCTTCGCACACCATTCACTATCCCGCCTCCTTGCTGTGATTGTGACGTCGCGTATTAACATATTCCCCCCCTTCGACGACTGTGGGAGCTCGAAGACAATCCGAAGCATCTTCATCGTCAGGGAGAAGAGGACATAATCGGTTCATAGCACGCCGGTATGTCCCTTTTGTAGTGTAAATGTCGGCAACACGTGCAATCCCGTCTTCTCCAGGGTGAAGCTTGACGATTCGTCCCATTCGCCACTTCATAGGCGGAATATTGGCTTCCTTCAACACAACCATGTCTCCTACTTGGAGTTGTCTTTGCTGGATCTTCCATTTGACCCATTGCTGCATTTCATGGAGATATTCAAAACGCCAACGTTCCCAAAAATTATTTCTCATCTGCTCCATTAATTGGTATCGGTTAAGTCTATTAGGGCTCTCATTTCGATAATCTGGAGTTGGTAACCGTGTGGTGACGGCAGAGTAGAATACAATTGTCACCATCCCAAATCTCTCCCGTGGGTGTCGTACAAGGCGACTAAGGATAAATCAGTGATGAGGAATGGGCAGCAGCGTTCCTCTTATACTACCGTCCTGACAATGTACTGCGACTTTTGTGCCCGATAAATGGCAATAGGCTCGCCACCTATTACATGGGACTTAACATAATTGGCGAAACGCGGGTGAGAATTCACCTCTGCCTACCCCTTCGGGGATATGGGCGTGATTTATGTATGTATGTATGGAGTTGGTAAAGAAGTGAGCGGTTTACCGATCAGGAAGTGCCCCGGGGTGAGGGGTTGCAGGTCGTTTGGATCGGGTGATAGAGGAGTTAAGGGTCTGGAGTTTAGGATTGCCTCAACTTGCGTGAACAAGGTTGATAGTTCTTCAAACGTTAGATGTTGATTTCCTAATATCCTAGTTATATGAAATTTGGCGGATTTAACACCGGCTTCCCAAAGTCCACCGAAATGCGGAGAGTACGCGGGAGAAAAATGAAATTTAATATTATCATTAGCGCTGAAGCCGGATATACCTTCATTGCTAGATTTTAAAAACCTACTGATTTCATTATTTGCACCCACAAAATTTGTACCGTTGTCGCAATAGATTTCCTTAGGTTTACCTCTGCGAGAGATGAAACGACGCAGACACAAGATAAAAATATCAGTAGTTAGGTCGCTCGCTACTTCTAAATGCAACGCCTTAGTAGCGAAACAGACAAATAGGCACAAGTAGCACTTTGTAATTCTACATCCGCGTCCTCTTCGGTCAGTGATAAAAAACGGACCCGCAAAATCAAGGCCGCTTACTTCGAATGGAGAAGAAGGAGTAACTCTTGATGAAGGTAAGTTGCCCATGATTGGATTAATACTTTTAGCCTTCATAAGTCTACATAAAATACATTTGTTCACAGTACTGCGAGCCAAAACTCTGCCCCTAAGAGGCCAATACCGATCACGTAAACTCATTAATAATAATTGTGGTCCACCATGCAACAGCTGCTTATGTTCATTATTAAATAGTAATTTTGTGAAATTGTGACTGCTGTCTAATAACAATGGATGCTTTTTTGTATATGTTTCAGATGATTTCTGGATACGACCACCTACGCGCAAGAAACCTTCATCATCGATAAATGGAGCAAGTGATAAAATTCGGGATTTTGAAGGCAAGTGTTTATTATTTTGTAGAATATTAATTTCATTTGAAAAACATTCACTTTGATGTAACCTAATTAATGTACTTGTCGCTGACTTAAGTTCATCGACACTAAGGATACCCACTCGTCTAGATGTGGTCTTTTTTATATTATGTAAAAAGCGTAAAACGTAAGCCATACTTCGTATTAAAATATTAAAATTAGAAAAATTATTAAATTCAATAAGTGTAACGTTTGTATCTGTAGTACATGTATGTGTATATGTTTTAATATTAGATATAAGTTTTGAAGTTTTGTGTTCTGGTAAGGTTATATTCATTTTAATTTTCTGTGGCCATTCATTTTCATTTTTCTTTAGAAAATCAGGACCGTGCCACCAAAGGTCAACCTTTTGAATTTGTTTAGGGTCTAAGCCTCGTGATGCAAGGTCAGCCGGATTCTGTTGAGTTGGTACGTGTCTCCAAAATTTTACAGAAGTTAGTTCCTGTATCTCACTAACACGGTTGGACACAAATGTTTTCAAATTTCGAGATTGTGTCGACAACCAACCAAGCACCACTGACGAATCTGTCCAATAAAATGCAGTAGAAATGTTACAACGAAGTGCCTTTGAGACCTTAGAACACAGCCTAGCTGACAACAGAGCCCCACATAATTCTAACCTCGGAATAGTCGTGGCTTTAACAGGTGCTACTTTAGTTTTGGCACATAATAATCTCACTAAAACATTACCTGCCCTATCCATTGATCGAATGTAAACGCAAGAAGCGTATGCTACTTCGGACTCATCACAAAAGGAATGTAATTCTATTTTAGAAGCATTAACTATAATGGCATGTCGAGGAATCCGTATTTCTGAAAGTTGTTTTAAATTGTTAACAAATTCTAGCCAAGTTCTTTCTGACTCTAGAGGAATAGGGTCGTCCCATTTTAAATCACTTAGCCATAGCTTCTGTAACAACATTTTAGGTATAATAGTGCATAAACTTAAAAGTCCTAAAGGGTCAAATAATTTTGATGAAAGAGATAAAAATGACCTTTTGCTTATTTGACTAGTGACATCAAGTGATATAGGAAACTCGAAGGTATCACTAGAAGGATCCCACTTAAGACCTAAAGTACTAGTTTGAGAACATAACTCTTTGGGATTCAGGACATCTGAGTAATTTGTAAAAATTGTTGGAGCATTTGTACGAAACTTTCGCAATGGCAGACAAGCCAAACTGAGTGTACTAGTGACTGAATTAACTATTTCTTTTAATTCATGTTCTGTTTCAGAGCCCGATAGAAAATCGTCAACGTAAAAATCTTCTTTGATAAGATTGGCAACTGTCTCGTTTGAACACTCATTAGCGAGTTGCAATAAACACCTTGTACTTAGGAATGGAGCTGAGGCAGTGCCATATGTTACTGTGTTTAGTTGAAGTGTTTTGAGTGGTTGAGTTTCATTGTCGCGCCACAATATTAATTGTAAGTGACGTTGACTAGGCTCGACTAAGATTTGCCGGTACATCTTTTCTACGTCCCCGGTTACTACGGTTACAAATCTATGCTGTCTGTATCTCAACAAAATCGAAAACAGGTCATCCTGAACAACAGGTCCAACATGCTGAATGTCGTTAAGAGACTTCCCAGTGGACGTTTTAGAGGAAGCGTCAAAAACGACACGCAGTTTCGTTGTTGAACTGCTGTCACGAATGACTGCATGGTGAGGTAAATAATATCCGAACGCTGGTCTCTGTATTTCAGTCAAATGTCCTAAGTCCCGATACTCGTGTATAAATGTTGAGTAATTACGATGAAAATCAGGGTCACGCCTGAACCTTTTTTCTATTTGTAAAAATCTTATCTTGGCTGTATCATAAGAATCACCCAAAACGGTGGGTGAAGTCTTAAGAGGTATCTGAACACAGAATCTACCATTGCTATCACGTTTAGTAGTTAAGCTGAATAGCTCCTCACAGATGTTACTAGATTTTAATTTTGATGATACAGGTAGCTCCTCTAATTCCCAGAATTTAGAAAGTTGTTGCCTAATTTCTTGACTAAAATGACATTTTGTGTGATTTACATCTGAAAACTTCCCCCCCATAGGGCCAGCCACTATCCAGCCTAAATGTGTTTCTTGTAGAATTGGCATTTGTTTCCCTAGTGAAATTCTAGATGTACCAAGCAAATCCCAAAAGACATCAGCCCCCAATAATAAGTCGATTTCTGATGGTTCAAAGAACTCAGGGTCGGCAAGCTGAATGTTACTTGGAATTCCTAATTTGTGGAAACACACCTTTGTATGGGGTAGGCGATCAGTAATAAGTGATAATACATAACACTTGACAAAAATATTAAAACTGTTTACCAATGAATTTATTTGTAAATTACATTGTTCTGTTATATTTAGGGTCTGTTTCACAATCGAAAAGTAAAGTTATAAGTATTTACTTAGCCAGTAAATTACATAGAGGTTAAATCCTTCCGGTAACATTCTTTGCGTTTCACAATCATCCAACTAGTAAATTAAAGTGAAGATTAACTAATAAATACTTACTTAGGAGTATGCTGGCAACTTTAGAGTTTACCGTTTCGTTTCAAGGTAAGAATAATTTCTGTATTTGTAATAAGTACAGTAAATGCAGCAACCAAATTACAAATATTTTTCGTTATGATTTTCACATAAAATAAAGATGTATTCACATGAAAAACATAGTACATTGTGAGGTTATTAAGTGATTTCACCATTTTTAAAATCAATGTTTCTGTAAGAATGGAACGTACGAGTTGTCAACAAAAGATCCATGTCAAACGTTTGTCAGTGAGATAGGTTTCAATGGTGTCAGTCAGATTATTTTCAATAATTGTTTCAGAGTGGATTTTGTGCAGTGAAAGTGGTGTTATTTTGCTGCACAAACATCCGTGTTGATGTGCAATTATGCAGAATCATTGAAAAAAAGTCTTGTGATGTGTTTTATGTTGAGAATTCTATAGTGGTTTTCACCACCTCATCAGTCATCATGAACTTTTACTAGAATTAAATTCACGCCAAGCAGTAGATGCGTTCAAATATCTGACTCCGGTGATTCGTCTATCTCTGTCTGGGCCTCACGAGGATATATTTTCATATACTTTAGCCAAATGAAAATTTTAAATAAATATTTTCCTACTTGTTTTAGGTAAACAAAAACCAATGAGACCTTTTGAAAAGGTGGCGGAAAGCAAACTAGAAATCGCAGAAACAAATTATAGAAGAGGAATGAGAGCATAAACGGAAACAGTGGTTGTTTGAAGAAGAAGACTGGTTGCAAAATAAAATTGATAAAAATTTGTGAACATTTTATTTTAAATAAATTTCTTAACTAACTATATAATGTTTTCTTATAATAAATAAAACATTACATTGTGTAGTGCTCATGCAAATATTATTTGCACGAGCACTACACAATTGTAGGTGTTCCGATTAACACAAACAGAGCTTACAGTAGGTATCATTGTTTTTGGCAGTATGAGGACGGTGTTGGGATGGAGGTGGTATGTTCCAATCATTATCCCTATTGATGTTTGGATGTTTCTTGATCAGTAGCTGTGCAATCGCATGTGAAATTAATTTAACAATTCGACTAGCAGATGCCTTGTTTACACCAGTGAAGTCACCAACTACCCTAAGGAAACTTCCTGTTGCATAATATCTTTGTGTTAATAATAGACGATCCAAAGGTTTAACTGCATAATTCCTAGAACAAGGACATAATATATTAATAAAACTAGGTAAGTAGTAGGACTAGGATGCAAAAAATAATGAAAAGTGTAAATTTTACGTACTGTCGCTATAGATGTAGGAATACATAACAACTTACCTCGACGTAGGAGCAGTTATTGAATGCTCTATTAGAGAAAACCTATAATTAACACCCTCTTTAGAAAGTCGGAATCCTATCTTGAAGTCAGTATCATCATATTTTTCCATGTTGTTTACACCATACCGAAATATTGGTTCCCTACGCGGTCCCGTCATGCGACCGAAAAAATCGTCAAATTCATCTTCAATAAGATCAAAAATTTCCATTTTAAATGACAATAATAAACATTGTTGATGAATCTAGAAATGTCGTATTTGAGGTTATCTTGTCATAAATAGATTTACTTCTCACAAGTATACGGCTACTTGGTAGTGCATCCGATGATTAATTTAATCTGCAGATTACGTTGTAATTAGCCCTACTCAGAGATTGTGAAACGCAAAAATTTTTTTACTGAGCAGATAAGTTCGAAGTAGCTTACTTCGAACTTTACTTTTCGATTGTGAAACAGGCCCTTAATGTGTTGTTACCTATACCTGACACACACCTATGTATATTTTGTGTTTTATGTAAATCAATTTTTTGTTGAGCCTTTAAACTAATAAAAGAAGACTGACTGCCACTATCCAGTAATGCCCTCAAGATGTGATACTTGCCATTGTTTGTAACCTTAACCAGCGCCGTAGAAAGAAGAGCATGACTGGAGGTTACAGCAGACATTGTAATAGAAGAGGGACTAGAGCAGCTATTATCAATAATATTTGTAGACACGTTATTCGTAGCTAACGCTGTTACATTAGTTGGCTCAATGTTTTGTTGTTGCGAAGGCAATGATAATTGCTTGTGTAATAATGTGTTATGTTTTCTTTTGCAGATCCTACAACCACTAAGTCTACACTGATAAGATTGGTGGCCACCGCGAAGACAATTGGTACATAATTGCCTAGAAGATACCTTAGCTATCCGTTGTTCCACTGGCAAAGATTTAAACTTATCACATTCAAACAGTTTGTGATTTTGATTGCAGTGAATGCAATTGTGTTGGTACTGTGTACTAGGAGAAGAGACAATAAAAGATTTAGAACGCAATAATGTGTGTTTTTCATGTTTATTATTTCTTATAGAGTTGACAGTTTCTATTACACTCGCCCTTTGTCTTAAAAAACTATAAAAATTGTCTAAAGTAGGGGTCTCAATGTTACTTCTGTATTCCTCCCATTTTCCGGCGGTAATGCTATCTAATTTCCCTGACGCAAGGTAAATAATTATTGTATACCATGATGTTGTTGGTTCGTCTAAAGCATTCAACGCACTTAAATTTTTTGATAACATGTCAATTAATTTGTGTATACCTTTGTCAGATTCCCTGTGTAATGGTTCAATAGAAAACAACAATTTCAGATGCTCATTTACTAAAATACGCCGATTGTTATATCTATCACATAGTAATTTCCATGCCAAAGGATAATTTTTAGTAGAAGCAGTCACAGAACTAATCACTTCACTGGCAGCTCCCTCCAAGTAAGATTTTAAATAATGGAATTTGCTAATGTCCTGAATATTATCATTACTATGAATCAGTGACGTAAATGTATCCCTAAATGACAGCCACTCACAATGTTCACCACGAAATTTTGATATTTGTATGGCAGGCAACTTTAAATTATTCACTGGAAAATTCGTCGCACAGTTGGAGGATGATTCATGACAAATTTTATTTTCAAAAAACTCTAATAATGCCTCAGCCTCTGCTATTAAGTGAAAAAATTTATTTTCCGTACTTTCCCGTTCTAATATTTGCTTAGCTACATCTTCCTCCAACCGCTCAATCTGCGATTGTACCTCTTCAAAACTGTACGATAATTCACGAATTTTGGTCAAACGCAACTTAAGCTCATTAAGACTAACCTTATTCGTTTCTTTAGAGTCTAATAACGGCTTTAAATAATTCTCAAACAAAGTTAAACGCGATCTAATTGTGCCTCTTTGTCTAATAAGATCTTGTGTTTCGGTCATATTGTTGGTGCAAACAACGCAAAGTCACAACAATGAAAAACAAATGCAAAACCTTAACACAATAAATTATACCCAGCCTCAACGTATGAATTCAAATAACAAACCGGTTTTTTGCCAATACCCTCAGTAAGATATTATTCACTCTCGCTTTCAATAGACACCGGGAATTTTAAATATTATACGATAACGCTGCTTGCTTTCGTAATAATTAAATTAGTAATTGAATGTAACGATCAAACTATAACTTTAAGGTTTTAAATAGGTAAATGTCTACGTATTAATATTACTTAGACAAATTAGTAAATTAGTATCAACGCTTGCAGACGCAAATTAAGTTGGAAAAAGGCAATAAAATAGGAATACGATGAAAATTAGGATTGGCTACTTCCTTCGGATTAAAGCACCACTTCTTACTCACGGTTTTATGCCCTTTTCTTTGGGGTGCCGATCTTGCAGCGATGATCACGTCGGGGTCACCATAAATGTTGTCCGTATTCGTCCTCCAGTGTTCGTAGGGATTGATATGAAGTAAAAGTTGGTGTATAGTTGTAAGAATTTAATTACTTGACCAGATATAGTTTAATAGAAAAATAATTGTAATAGTCGCGGTGGTGGCCTAGTGGTTGTTCAAAGAGAAAGAGAAGATTGACCGTTTCTTTTTTGGGCTTAACATTGTCTCTCTCTCTCGCACCGCAGCTATCCTCTTCGCACACCATTCACTATCCCGCCTCCTTGCTGTGATTGTGACGTCGCGTATTAACAACCTAGCAATAATATATGCTGCGATTTAGATGCAGATATATGGCAATAGGTTCGCCACTTATAACATGGGTTTGAAAATAGTGGCGAAACGAAACGCAGCCTATCGCTTTGGGGATATATAGTTGCGATCTATGGCAAGGATTTGACGGTAAATATTGAATCATAAAGCATCATAAAAAATCCTGATTTTTTGTCAATATCGTCAATAAAGTTGCAATATCCGTTCACACGTCAATAAATATCGCGAGTATCGCGATATTTATATATATATACTGTCTGATCCTTTATTATGTATGTTACGAACTTTGCAACAAAACTAGGTTAGTCTTATGAAAGATCACTTTAATGTATTTGATACATTGTAAAATAGTGATGGTGTGTTTAGAAATAAAGACCTTATTTGCAGTCGGTTAATGATTAGTTTCGCACAAGTCTTTTAAGCTGTAAGATCCATTGTTGTAGTCGGCCAGACGCACTGTCTCCCTGGGCACACCGTACAACCAGAACTCGTACAGCAGCGTCGTCACGTTCTTTGATTCAAATGTGAGTCTTATCCAATCCTGGAATAGAGTACACATTTTATAATGAGATCTTAGAACTGTTATTTGTAATAAACTCTATTATATATCTACTTGAGCGAGACATATCATTACCGGGAATGTCTCAGTAAATCGTACATACATAGGTAATACATAATTATGTACAAAATTTACTGAGATACATAATAGGTTGAGGAAAAAGATTCTTCGCATTTTTTAAGAAAATTCAAAACATTTTTTATATAGTTTATTTACATTTAACTAAAGTATGTAGGTACCAATTTGTTCGACCACTTTTTGGCTTCTTGTAGGTAGGGACATGATCTCATTGCTATAGAAATTTTGGGACTTCTGGTCAAAATACCGCGACAAGTGGTTTTGGCAGTCCTCTCGTGATGTTAACCTGACACTGCCTAAAGAATTCTGAAGAGACCGAAACAGGTGGAAATCTGAAGGTGCAAGGTCAGGACTATACGGCGGATGCATTAACACCTCCCAGCCAAACTCTCTTAATTTTTGCTGAGTAGCTAAAGATGTGTGAGGTCTAGCGTTATCATGATGAAAAACCACACCCCTTCTGTTGATTAATTCCGGCCGCTTTCTCTCAACTTCTTGCTTTAATCTCATCAGTTGTTCGCAGTAGAGTTCAGAATCGATGGTCTTGCCTGGTGGTAACAGCTCATAATGAATAATGCCCTTCCAATCCCACCACACACACAGCATCACCTTGTTGCGAGTTAACCCGGGTTTCGCCACAGTCTGTGAAGCCTGACCGGCCTTTGACCACGACCTTTTTCGCACGTTCTTGTCGTACGTGATCCACTTTTCATCACCAGTTATCAGCTTCTTCAAAAATGGTTCGGTTTCATTACGTCGTAATAAAGAATCACAAATGAGTACACGGTTCATTAGGTTTCTTTCAGTGAGCTCGTGAGGTACCCAAATGTCGAGCTTTTTTGTGTACCCAGTTTTTTTCAAATGCGCCAAAACTGTTTTGTGGTCAATTCCCAGTTCTTCAGCGACGTCGTAACTACTGACATGCCGATCTTGCTCCACTTTTTCAAAAATGGCATCCATTTTATCTGTAATAGGGCGACCAGAGCGACGTGCATCTTTGACATCAAAATTTCCGGATTGAAAACGCTTAAACCAAATTTGTGCTACTCTCACAGACACTGCACGAGGTCCATAAACATCGCAATTTTTTTTCGCGGCTTGTGTTGCATTTTTACCTTTTTTGTAGTAAAATTTTAAAATGTATCGAATTTCTTCATTAGATTCACTCATCTTGGCGGTACGAAAAACAAATGAAAATCACACATTTTCCTAATTTGAATTTGGAATTATGTTCTTTAAAATTTAAACTTTCAATGATACCAAAACCAGCCAGATACAAATAGTATAGCCAAAGAGATTTTATTACAAGTTTATACATACTATAATGCGAAAAGACTTTTTCCCCAACCTATTAAATCACGCCTATACCCCCGAAGGGGTTATTAACACCCACGTTTTACCATGTCAGGTCCCATGTAATGTGGCGAGCCTATTGCCTTTTATCGGGTACGAAAGTCGCAGTACATTACTAGGAGGTATAAGAGAAACGCTGCTGCCCATTCCTCAAACTGTTAACCCTAAGTCGCCTTGTACGACACCCGCGGGAGAGATTTGGGGTGGTGACAATTTATTGTATTCTGCTCTGCCGTCACCACACGGCTTACACGGCACGGTAAATATTGTACCTGCTTTTCAAAGCAGATTTCTTATTGACAGTTGGAGCCAAACCTCACCTTCATGATCCCTCCACTGGTGACAAACCCTTGAGTATCGCTAGCGTCCACGAACAGAATAACCACGAAACCGGTGACGATGTAGGGTGATGGTTCCATCTGTAGGTCCAGGAATCTTTCGCTCGACTGCGGAACACATTAATAGTACATTATACACCAAGGACAGGCTGCTCTATTACCTACTGAATGTACACGTAGTGCCACCAATAGGGAGAGAAGAAGAAATCTTGCGAAGTCCGCGATCCAACATTCAGACAATCCATAACCATGACCGCTCCGTCAGGAGTGTACGACCTAGAAGAAGAATACCAAGGACGATACAACAAAGAATCTCAGATCGCAAGTATCTGAGGCTTTCTTTATTTTCGCCCGAGGTAAGATTATAGTTTTGTGTCAACCCCTGACTAGGAAGTCAGATTTTCCGTACGCGTAGTCGGTGAAAAAGCCTACTTTATGGTCAGGTGTGTCAGAAACTATAGCCCGACAGTGAAGTAGTCCAGTTATTAGAAATAAAAAAGGCGGGAAAAATTTTACTAAGAAAATTGTGGCAAGAAAGAGTTCGAAAAATATGCGGGAATCGAACCGGCGTCCTCCACAATCCGGGCAGATGCCTAACACTTCCCGTCCCACTTGGTTGGTCGAGTAGTGTTAGGCATCTTTTTATAACCACAATTTTTTTTTTCACTCACGCCTATCGTCTAGCCCAAAGTAAGTAGCTTAAGCACTTGTGTTATGGTTACTGGATGACGGACATATTTTTAATATAATTATGTATGTAAATGTTGAAAATATACTACATAAACATATACACAACCATGACTAGGGAACAAACATTTGTGGTCATTACCCAAAAAAGTTTGCCCCTACCCGGGACCTCTTGGCCAATACCCAGCGATCTGAGCATTCGACCAAGGTGGCCGTCAAACCTTTATATAATAATAATAAATATTTTTACACCCACATATAATTTTTTGATGAAAATATAAAAAAAATAACAAAAAATGTTCGATAAATTACTGTTCGGTAATCGAACCCGCTGCCTGAACCAATTAACCAACCAGGACCAAACCAACCGGGGCGAGCCTATTGCTATTTATAGGGCACATCAATCCCAAAACAAAATTGCTATTGCTAGAACGCTGCTGCCCGTTGCTCGTCACTTTTTTAACCATTAGTCGCCTTGTACGACGCCTGCGGGAGGGATTTGAGGTGATGATCATTGTGTCCTGCTCAGCCGTCACCAGACCACACGGCGATAATGTGTATAAATAAATATCTTTCATGTCACACTCCTGACCATGAAGTAGTCGCTAAAATGCTCATTTCCGCCTACACTGGTACGTAAAATCCCACTTCCTGGTCAGGGGGTGACATAAAACTATGATCTTACCTCGGGCAATAAAAAAGAACGCCTCAGGGGGCCTACCACCTAACTCGATTGCTAAAGCAAAAGCTATAGTTTATGACGTCATTAATTTATTTATTTCAGCTTACATGCATATTGTCATGCTGTCATTTCGCACCAAATGTACCTAAACTAGTAGCGATAGCTGATCTGATTGAACGAATGATCACCGAATGATTTTGTTTCAATTTGGCACAAAATCAGAATTGCCTAAAAATTCAGGATGGCTGCTATAGCCGTAAGCAGTGCATTGCTATATAGCTATATTAAATTTATTTTCTAAATTATTTATAAAAATGATGTGTTCGCCTGTAATTGGGTTGCATGCTAGACTAAAATTGCATTATAGTTTGTAAACATGTAATCTGTTGGTGAACCAAATTTGTAAAAATAAAAAAATAAAAATAGCTATCATCAGCAATCGAGTTAGGCGGTAGGCCCCCAGATCATCAAATACTTGCAATCTGAAGCATTCTTTGTTGTATCAATCTTTGTATATAATATAATGTACCTATAGAGTCGACAGTTGATTACCTTAGGCGGATAGCCTAGTGTCAGGTTCACACTCTGTTTCGGGAATTTCCATGATTTGGTGCCATAGATAATCATTTCGGCATCTGTGAAAATGAGACAGGTCGGTTCTTGAATATGAAAGAGACACAAATGAAAAACTTTTTTCGTTCAAAAATATTTTTCTCTTTCAATACACAATGTTTCGAAATATTCTATGACTTTTGTCGTTTTTGTATTAAATAAGCATCGTAATTTTCACAAAATAGAACTGCCGTGGTTGTTATTAAAATATTTAGGCTATTACTTATATCATTATTTGAAAAAGACACCATTATAACTGTACCCAATACACCTGCCAAATGAATCATGTAAAACGGAATGGCCAGCTTAATTATCTAAAGAAAACGCGCGAAAATTTAAACATATTCTGACAGAACACAGCACAGATAAGATAAACGAGAAAACAGCAAAACTTACTTTCGATTTCTTTGAAGATGCACACGTATTTACTGGCAGTCCGGTAGAGGGACGAGTTCATTTGGTTACCAGTGCCATTAGTCACTTCATAATTCCAATGGTTGAGATACACGCTTTGGTCTAAGAAATTCACGTTAACAGCCACACAACCCACCAAGGAGGTGCAAAGTAAAGGAATCACCAAAAAGAATTTATTCGAAACACTCATTTTTAAAAATAAACTCACACTGTCATTCTTTTCTGCGGTATTGTTGGTAACCACAGACTATCTGCGAGTGGACGTTATTTAGTTATTAAAAAGTTGATAGTGGATTCATGTAGATAATTTGATAAGCCACGCGTTGTTTTAGCATTAATCTTTGAATTTGATCGATAGGAACATAAATCTGAGATAGCGGAATGGTGAGCCGTGCGGTCTGCGATTGTGTGAGGACAGCAGCTGTTGTAATAGCTGCTGTCATTGGATGGGTGACCCCATTTGTTTGGTTCTACACATAATAATAATGTTAACAGCAATTACTGTGTTCCGGTAATTTGTGATAAGATATAGCGCCTCTCTGTAGTTGAGGATTCCAGTTTAAGCTCGATTCCATCCCACAGGTCCTTATCGTCACTAGCATAAATAAGTGCTTCCGGTAATTCCAGTGACACTAAGATTTCCGGAACCACTTCTGTTTTTCGGAACCCTAACTCCAGAATACTGAAACGCTACTCAAAGTTTGAGACCGGCTTAACATTTAAGTTTTGTCAAAGCTGACGTTTATCCATACAATTTTTTACAGGTATTTTACACTTAAATTTTTAAGCAGTGCTCAATATTTGAGTAGCCTTTCAGTAATCGGGTGTAAGTAGGTACCTACTTTTTTATATAAATAGGTCTTTTCCAGTTAATTCGTTACTTTGAATCCGGGAAAGATGCAGCCGTGTCCAACGGCCTAATGTGCCTTCCGAACCACGGGGGAACTCGAGATAATATATTTTCGGTCACCCATCCAACGACCTTAGCGAACATTGCTTAGTTTACGCATTCGCAGGCTGAACACGCTAAGACACTGCTCTCTCGAGCTCCTACTTCTAATCTGTTGACTACTCACTTTTAAGGCCCGAGTTCACCAACACGTAAATCAGGCGATTAAAAGGTAACTGCCAGTTTTTGACAGTTCCCCCATACGATAAAATGTCTAACACCAACGGTTTAGTAATAATCGCCTGTTTATGTGTTGGTGAACTCCAGCCTAGAAAAATAACCGAAGCGGACCGATGATTTGACATTCACAGCCGCTGACAATCAACCGCATAGCCAATGAATCCTTTGGTCAAAAAAATTCGGCAGCATCCGACCTAATGGCTCTGGATTATAATAGATGGTCCGAACCGGTCCCCACAAAGGGATTCTGGTTTTGTAAATCCATCCTTTCATTGCACAATTATACTCATTACCGTCACCATTGATCGTGAATACGCCATGAAATGAAATAAATAATTAAAATATGAGCTGTTCATGTGAATGAGGAGGATATCATCACATACGTGCGTCTCAGTCAAAACGTATCAATAATATAAGAAGCGATATATCACTTTATTGGCAGCCGGATTGGTCGAATGGTCAGATCGCTGACGCATTTCTTCAATGACATACTGCTTTATTTTTTTTTCTTGTATCTTCCTTGCCGCACCAATTCGCATCGCAGAAAATAGACCTTGTATTTTTTTCACTAATTCGTATTTATGTGTACTGCACTAAAATTGCTACTTTTGTGTATAAAATTGTTTTCATACACCCAAGGAGACAGACTGGAACTTTGCTGTCCAACATACATACATAAATCACGTCTATATCCCCGAAGGGGTAGGCAGAGGTGAACTAGCACCCACGTTTCACCAATTATGTTAGGTTCCATGTAATAGGCGGCGAGACCATTGCCATTTATCGGGCACAAAAGTCTCAGTACATTGCTAGGTGGTATAAGAGGAACGCTGCTGCCCATTCCTCATCTTTAGTCGCCTTGTACGACACCCACGGGAGAGATTTGGGGTGGTGACAATTGTATTCTACTCTGCCTTCACCACACGGCGAATTTGCTGTCCAAGGGAACGGTTTATAGGCTAACGGGAACATATGCGTTTTGATTTGACATGCCCGCTTTTGGCCACCTTCTCCTATCCATTCAGTATTCAGTGTATTCAGTTCGGCAACTTGTTGAAAAGTGTCCGCAAAGTTGTCTTAAAGCCTTTATAAGCCGCAAATATAAAGTAAGGTGTTCAGATTTTAAGATCTATGCAATATTTATTAATCATCTTCCATGGTGGCCGATCGATAAAATAACTTCGAAGCTGTCAGCCCTGACTCACCCCAATAGCCGGTTTTTGATGCATAGTTAACTCATCCAATTGTTAAAAATATTTGCTAATCGTTGAATATCATTGTAGCTGACATTTTACTATTAGTAACAATTTTAGTTACTAACGTTACTAATGGTTAAATATCAGTCTGATATTGTCACTAATGGTTAAATATCAGACTGATTAGCAGAAATCAGAATGAATTTTTAACAATTGGTTGAGTTAACTATGCATCAAAAAACCGGCCCCAGCGGGTTTCAATATCCTATCTACGGTTAAAAGTAAGCTTACTAAAGTTTAGTTGTCAGCATTTTTTGTTATCGTAATATACGATAATTAACAGAAGTTGCTAAGCAACTTAACTGCGATACGTCTATCTTCAAGTGTTATATTGGGACTCGCCGTAAGGGAGATTACCCCTGTATATACAATAAGCACATTGGGGCACCCAAATGGTTAAGAGCAAACCACCAATAATATAAAGCATATTGGGTATGTAGGGTTGGTGTTGGACATCAAGACCTCAGATAAACTGGGAACTGAGAAGGAAGATAATGATCTATGCATACTTTACGCAATATAGGGCAGATGAATGACACGAAAGAAATAAATCAATTGTCTCTTTTTATTTACAACATTATAGCGAAATATTATTTCGAGCTCCTCCGGTACCTTGAGCCCGAGTACGCTGTGTATCCAATGTTTAACGTCATTTCTTTGACGATTCATGAGTGTATGTATTGATACGTTTATAATATGAATAAACCATAAGTTTATTTTATTATATTTTTATTTTATTTCAATTGTATGCCGTAAATTTCTACAGTGAAATTGAATCCGGACCAGAGCGCACTTCTCAAATGCACATTGGCGTAAGTGTGGCCTATGCCACCGTAGTCGACAGCTGCGACCGCACCATCACCCGGGCTATGGTCTGTGATGATTATAGCGGTGATGACACTGCTCTGGTCTTCGTAGTAGCTTGGGAAAGCTACGTCTGTGCTTCGAATTACCAGCGGTAGTTTCTCGTGGAAGCTCTTGTGAATTAAACTGTCATATTCCTGACGCGATCCCAACAAAAGACTGTCAGCGTTTATATTTTTTAAAGCACACAGAATGCCGGATGTGAGGCACAACATTTTCACGACACTTAGCACCATTTTTAATATATTTTTAAATTAAGTTTCACAGTCCTCCGTCACTAGAACAGGAGATGGTCGGAACTGTTTTGTTAAATGTAATCCGTTTTATGATATCAATAGATAAGAGACGATAAGATGCTATCGTGTTTTTTATTGGTGTGTAAATTTTATTAGACATTCAGATAACTGGAGCAATATCCTCCGTTTAAAGGTATGTATTCTATTCAAACTTTTGACAAAAATATTTATAAAATGTTTCATAATAAATGTATTTATTTAAGGGTTTCTTATATAGAGTTGCTAATTTCCAAGTGAAACTAACATGCAGGCAATATAACTGGAAGCAGTTATACGAAAAGAAACCAAAATAGTAAACCAGAATTTATTTATATATAATATTAAAAATTATTCATATTCATATTCATATTCATTTATTCGCAAGAAATGTAGTACAATTTGATTTTATAATAGCAATGTAGTGTTCTTCACACATTCCACCAGACACTTGCAATGCAAATATTGTATCTTAAATATAAAGTCAAATATCTAGTTATTAGTACTTACTGCTCATTATAATTAAAATTTACATTATATTCGAATTTAGACTTATAATATATTAGTTCTATAACAATTTTATTGTCATAACATTATATTCATATACTACATCTAATATCATTGCATAACATGGTCATAATTTACATTTAAAAAATTCGGCTACAGAATAGCAACACTTTTCGATTAAGAATCTTTTTAAAAGTATTTTAAATTTGGAACTATTTAGTGCAGTTAAGTCATTGGGCAGCTTGTTAAAGATTTTAATCGCCATGGCATAGCTACTTCAATTACATAATGTTGTTCTCATTTTAGGTAGAACCAATTTATTAGGAAACCTGGTATTGTAAACACAAGTTTCAGATAATTTTTTGAACAGTTCAGGGTTTTCTTTTACGAGTAGACACAATTCAAAAATATATAGAGAGGGAACTGTCAGCAGGTTATATCTTTTGAAAAAAGGTCGACAAGAGGTCATACTATCTACATCAAAGATAGCACGAATACATTGTTTTTGTGCTATTAGGACCCTGTTTACTTTGTAACTATTGCCCCAGATTAAAATGAAACACTGAGTTTTTCTGAAATTATTCGATCGTCTAGACCTAACCTTTCTATTTCTAGCAATTAGACTGACATTTAATAATCGTCAATACCCACCATACCGCACTGGGCCAGCGTGGTGGGTAATAGCCACAGATATATCAATATGTGGTTATAGCCCATTCTCCCTATTAGATATTCTTTCATTCATAGGAGAGGCATGTACCACAGCAGTGGAGACATTTCGAGGGATGATGATGATGATGACTATTCAGACCTTTTATAAGTAATTTATTTGTATTTCACATATTTCTGTTCACAAATTTGAAAACTTAAAACATCGCGTACAGGCGTATGGAACTAAAAAAATATGAGTTATCCAGGTCACAGTATTTGTGACGTGTATGGAAAAGCTGCTGTTAAACAAAACACGGCACGTTTTACATCCTAATATCTTGAAACTCGAGGCACAATAAAACAAACAGAAGCAAATCATGACTTTAATAAACAATTTGAGTATTACAGTAGATAATTTTAAATGAGCTTGCAGACTACTTAGTAAGGCATATTTTCGTTTAGATCTATCAGTCTATCTTACGCCACGTCGTAATACCAGATTCGAATTCAAAATATTAACATATTAATGTAACAACAATGTAGCCTGTGTATCGCAATAAAGATAATTTGAATTGGCATCAAAGCATACAATGCAATAACATAACATGTTAAGAGGATTGTGAAGCTGTAAATTTTAGTACAAAAAGCGATAACATTTTTCACCCCGTCAACATAGTCTAATTTTCATAATTTTTTGATATTTTGTAAATATTATATAAAACTAGGTTTGTAAGTTATTTTTACAAAATATTTATTACAATAAAAGTTGTTAGCATCGAAATATCTTTATTTTTGACATAAAACCTTCCTTGAGCATTATCGATTTTTTAATTTAACTAAACTGAATTAATTAAGTTAAATTAAGAAAAAAACACCGACTTAGATTAGGTTGTACTGAATCTAAAAAGACCAAAATTTCGTAAAGTTTGAGGGGAGTGAAACGTCATCTCTCGACACAAGTATTCAGAAGGATAAGTAGGCATTACTCGCGCCGAGTATCGGCACTTCACAATCCACTTAAAAATTCACTATTTATTTTAAACATTTATTAGACGAACGAAAGCTAGATTCTGCTAGATCATGAGAAACCTTTCAGTGGCCCTAGCCAAGAGGCCAATCTATTCAAACGCATAGAAAACAAATGTATGAAACTGACGTATTATAAAGAAAACCAAACGTCAATTTCATACTTTCGTATTCCATGCGTTCGAATAGAAAAGCCACTTGGCTAGGCGCTCAGTGTTCCCAGGGATTGATCACGCGTAAATCTCCACTAGGAACTTGAAGCCAGATCCCCTCTCACTCTTCAGCTTGATCTTGGCGAAGTTGAACCCTAACCCCCCATGGGTGATGGAGGGTTCCGCCTGGCCGTTCTCCAAGTCCTTGATGGCGATACCTGTAAAAAAATAAACAATATGTATTTATATACCAAGGGCAATTAAACAAAGAATATGTCAGATCGCAACTATTTGACAAATATGCGGTCTGAGGCTTTCCTTTTTATCGCCCGAGGTAAGATCATAGTTTTTATGTCACCCCCTGACCAGGAAGTGGGATGTTCCGTACACGTAGCGAGTGGAAAAGTCCGCTTAATGGTCAGGGTGTGACATAAAATAATATATCGCTTCTTGGATACAAAAGAGACACAACTCAAAATTCTTCTCTCCTGCAGATACCTAGATGGATGGATCGAACATTTCCATCCAACATTCTTGACTCTTTTTGTCAAATAATTTCGACCCCTGTCATCCTCTCACTGAAGAGTTCAGAGGTAAGAAAGAAAGAAAACATTTATTGACCTCATTAATAACACAGAATACGTAAAAAAATTAAATAAAGTACAAAAGAAAAAGGAAATAAAAAAAATATAATTATGCTAGGCAAAATAATAATAATAAATCAATTTATTTTCAGACTTTGTGTCCATAGTTCATCCTTATAAAAATCTACAAACAAATCAAATTAATAGTTATTTGTTGTACGTGAGTGCAAAGTTGTTTTTTAACCGCGTGCTCAATTTTGATGACCGAGCTAGCGAAGGAAAAATTAGAATCCTGAGCGATAGCGAGGGAATCAAAAGAGCACAAGGTGAAAAATCTTTGCACTCGAGTGCAACACGTAACTTTTCATCCCCCCCAACGAGGAAATTGCAAAATACAAAAAAAAATACAATCACAACAGTTTCTGTTTTCATCCACAACACCCTCCCATTAACCCAAACACACTCTCAACACCTACCCCCTCGTCTGTCACGCCACCTCATTGAGGTCGATGTCAAAAACCGCACATCTGTCAAGTCGCCTCCAGGAGGTCGATCCCTCCTACATTGTATTAAAGCACAACTCACGCGATTTATTTTATCTATTACTGCTCTAACTTATGCAACGCGTAAAGAAAAGAACAAGGACGGCATATAATGACACATGACAACCAAACGGCGCCATTTTAACTGAATTGAATGAGTCACTAGTTGTACCTACTCGAGCTGCCTTTGTGTTTTCATAGAACTGTCAAAAATTTCAAAAATACATTTCAACATAGAATTAATAACATATTTCCAGTATAATTGTATTAATGTGTACATACACTAGATAGCTTGTTTCATAACGATTTCAGAAACACAACATTTATAAAATAGCTTTCATACAACATTTTAGAGATATTTTCATTTTAAAAAGACGCGCCGTTTTTGCAAGGAGTGGGGGGGCTGCCAGGTGGCGCGAAATTCATAATGGCGGGTATCCCTGGAGGGGCTACCCAGAAACACCCACAACATTCACACCCGCAATACACACCCATCCACTCAGACACACCCAATAAACACCCATTCACCCAGAAACACCCACAAAACACCCATTCACCCAGAAACACCCACAAAACACCCATTCACCCAGAAACACCCACAAAACACCCATTTACCCAGAATCACACACAAAACACCTATTCACCCAGAAACACCCACAAAACACCAATTCACCCAGAAACACCCATTCACCCAGAAACACCCAAAAACACTCAATCACCCAGAAACACCCACAAAATACCTATTCACCCAGACACTCCCACAACATCCATTCAGACACCCACAACATCCACCCAGTCACACCCACAATACTCACCCATCCATTCAGACACACCCACAAAAACCCATTCACCCAGACACACCCACAAAACACCCATTTACCTAGACACACCCTCAAAACACCCATTCACCCAGACACACCTCCAACAGCCACCCATCCACCCAGCCACACCCACAACATTCATCCAGACACACCTGTAAGTACCTAATAAAAATTACCGTCCCTAATGGAGTTCCGAGACTGTCAATCAGCTTGAGTCAATCACGTTGATTTTCTGTATGTTTTTGTTCCGTTGCTAGCGTAAACAAATCAAACAGACCTAAAAAGCTTTTAAATGCTTGACTCAAGCATCAAGCAAGCGTTGTAGACGATCAAAATGTTTAAAGCAAGATTGACGCCAAGCTGATTGACCGTCACGGAACTCCTAGGTTTTAATAAATTTATGACTTTAAAAGAAAATGGCGCGCGCAAAGCAAATTACAAAAAAAGTACACCAAGGAGGTTCCGAGTCTGAGTTTTTAACAAATTAAAATAGGTTACATGACAATTTCGGCACCATGGAGGTAGAAATAAATATGTTTTCACTTCTCATGCTCTGAAAGTGCTTGTTTGTGCAGGATATAGGCTGCACAAAATCGAATTTTGTGCTCTAGAGCATTAACGTATCTAATCATAAAAGTATCTATATTAAGGCAAAGAAAATGAGCTATGCAGCCAAACTCAATAAGAAATTCAGACATAGAATTTGTTATTTTTTGATATTTACTTAAATTTATTTGCCTAATGTGTTTTTTAAGACATAAAAGATATTAAAATTTTAATTCAAGTAGGTACGGTAAGTATTACATTACTTTAAGAAAATTATTATTTCATTGGCTGTATAGGTCTGCAGCCCAAGCCTAATATCAATGGGAAAAACAATTTCCTTTAGTATTCAAAACTGTACTAATTTTAGTTTGAATTTTAAGAAATGTTAAGTTACATTACTGTTTATTTCCTCGCAATCGAAGTGAAAAGCAGAGTTTCTAACTCGTCCACAAAACCATTTTTATCCTCGACATTACTATCAGCCCTCGCCTTCGGTTCGGGCCGCTAAAAGTCTCGGACAAAAATGATCCGTTTTGTGCACTTGATGGAAAATCTACTATTATTGATGTTTTGAATTCACAAACTCATTGCACACGATGTTCTAAATTCAAATTTACTTTAACCTCTAGAGGATAAAAACGGCTTTTGCACTCAGATATCGAAGAGCAAAAACGCTTTTTCCGAGATGGTGGGATGAAAATTAAATTATCATTATAAATATATAAAAATATTTGAATTATTAATTAAATTTCATTACCATTACAATTACATTGAATTTAAAATAAATTAAATCCCAAATAAAATTATAAAATTAGACCTAATGATTGTACTTATTGAATTATAAATGATATTAAGAAAAAATAAAATAACTTAGTTTAAATATCTCCCTCGGTCTGGGACACCAGAAACACACGTTTGTGTTTGTATCCAGTGTCGCAGGAGCGGGCCAAAGAAAGCACATTCATTTATAATTTATTGCCGAACTCAGAGACGGAGTACTTAACGTCAAAAAATGACAATTCAAAACTAATCGGTATAATAATATTAAGCTGGATCTATGGTGTACATTTAAATGAAATTTTTGACATTAAGTACTCATTAAAGTTAATTGACGTCTCTGAGTGCGGCAGTATAGGTGCAATATCACTCAAAGCTTATTTGGCAGACATTTTAAATCTCATTATGCAAACATGTTTTTTCTATCAAAATCATAAGATTTTTACAAAAATATAATTAATTTTGGGTAATAACAACGTGTTGTAGTTTTAAAAATTTCTCATCATGCCAATCGCCATTAAATTATAGCACAAATTTATTATACCTTTTATTGTTTGATCAGCCAAAGGATATTCGAAGTAGACAGTCGACTTCCTCTTCAGCAGTGGTATTCCAGTGACTTCCACGGTCTTCTCGTACACTTTGCGGACTAATCCATTGTAGTCGCTCACTTGACCAACAATTACACTCTTGCCGTACACCAAAGATGCCACGCTCAAAAACACAGCGAGTCTTGCATACATTTTGAACCACTCTGCAGATACTGCGAACCGTAGTCTCTGATCTGTAAGGTGTGATAGTAGGGGAGGCCAAGCGGGGATTTGGGGATTTACTCAAGCGCGACATAGTATAGTTTATAAATAGTTTACCCTGCAACCTTGTTGGTACCCTGTTCAGCACTGCCATCATACTTTTGTGTAGGCCTGTGCATCCTGGGGGAGGTAGATCAGAATACTTAAAAAAAATAGATCGTCAAAAAAACTCGATCGCTTAAGATGAAAGCAAGGTGAGTTTATTACAAATCATCAGTATATTGAACAAGAACTCCTTAAGGGTTCACATAACATCCCATGTAATCTTATCTGACACTATTAATATCCAAGTTTGTCTTTGTGACTTCCTTTTTAGATACATACATAAATCACGCCTATATCCCCGAAGGGGCAAGCAGAGGTGTATTAAACATCCACTTTTCACCAGTTAATTTAGGTCCCATGGCGAGCCTATTGCGATATATCGGAAATCGCAATATATTGCTGGGTGGTCTAAGAGGAACGCTGCTGCCCATTGCTCATAGCTGTTCAAACCCTTAGCCGCCTTGTACGACACCCATGGGAGAGATGGAAGTGGTGACAATTGTCATCATCATCATCATCATCCGGGTCATCCGTCTGGTGGCGGGCTGCGGGCATCGAGCGGTAGCTCATGGCCCGGGCATGAAATCAGGGGAGATCAGTCGCCCGGTGGTCTGGGCCGCCGTCTTAAACGGCGGGGCTCCCCTTCGCCCCCCTGTGCTCGACCCCGGTCTGGCAGCGAGGCCCTCGGCGCGGTCTAACCATGTGCCGTGTGATTTACCATGGGGCAAGGCCCGGCTAGGAGCCTGCGAACGGGCCTCGGCTTATGCTATGTACCCGAGGGAGCGGAAGAGGGGGAGTGAACCTGGTGGTGGGTCAGCGAGATAAGTGGGGATGATGATAACGGTTTGGTCCAATCCAGTGGTGTCATGTCCGGTAAGATCATGGCGATCAAGCGCGGAGATGGTCTCGCGCGATCAGCCGTGACTTGGTTGTCGTGGTCGGTGGGTGTGCCCGCGCAGCAGGCCGCGTGCACGGGGCAATGTCCCGCGCTCGGCTGCGGGCGGCGGGCACGGTGTCAGTCCGGTGGGCGCGTCGTCTGGGGCGAGCGCGGCACAGACGACAATTGTATTGTGCTCTGCCGTCACCACAGGGTGAAAGGTAATAAATACTTCATAACTTTTATTTTTTTTAGGCTGGTGTTCACCAACACATAAACAGGCGATTATTATTTACCCCCGGTTTTTGACATTTTATCGTATGGAAGAACTGTCGGAAACTGACGGTTATATTTTAATCGCTTGATTTACGTGTTGGTGAACTCGACTTTCGCTTGTTGGGCTCCTCTACTATGAGGTAGATAAGGCAATCGCGATTGAACGGGAGGTCAAATGTCCAACGCAGTTTATCGTTCAAGCTTGGCCTCTATGCCGCGAACTGTTTTCCTCCTTTTAGTCGCTTTGATATAAACTGTTTTATGTCAAGAGCGTCGGAGGAACAAAATGGCGCACTAAGATTGTTGCCAACATAAAAATATTTTCTGCTTCCTATTTATTTCAACACAGCACCGAAAAGTTATTTATTACGAGGAAAAGTAGGTCGGCAATATTCCGTATCGGGACTTACATTTGCGAAAATGCTCTGGACAATCATTTGTTTTTGTGACGACGAAATATTATTAGTTATTTCAGATTCCAAGGACACAATCTATCCCGGGTGTCGTCTAAGGCCACGGGGTCTTTTTTATGCATAATTAACTCAACCAATTGTTAAAAATTGTTACTAATGTTTGTATATCAGACTAATAAGGGTCAAAACAATGATAAGGAACTCAAAGGATGGAGCGGCCTTGTTATACCTAGCAATATACTGCGATTTACGAACTCAATAGAAGCCAGTAAGCTCTTCCCCTATTAACAAATTCTTTTTTATTAATAGGAGATGGCATTCATCGTTGAAGATATGGAAAGCTTTTTGGAAACTTTTTGCTTTTTGGAACAATTTGGAAAACTTTAAACATAGCGTACTGGTGGATGGAACTAAAAAATATGAGTATGCACAGTATTTGTGACGTGTATTGAAAAGCAGCTGTTTTTCATTTTTCATCGCAATCTCTTGTAACTTGAGGCGCAATAAAACAAACAGAAGCAAATCATGACTTTAATAAACAATTTGAGTATTACAGTAGATAATTTTAAATGAGCTTGCAGACCACTTAGTAAGGCATATTTTCGTTTAGATCTATCAGTCTATCTTACGCCACGCCGTAATACCAGATTCGAATTCAAAATATCAACATAATATATTAATGTAACAACAATGTAGCCTGTGTATCGCAATAAAGATAATTTGAATTGGTATCAAAGCATGCAATGCAATAACATAACATGTTAAGAGGATTGTGAAGCTGTAAATTTTAGTACAAAAAGCGATAACATTTTTCACCCCGTAAACATAGTCCAATTTTCAAGTTTTTTTGATATGTTGTAAATATTATATAAAACTAGGTTCATACGTTTTTATTCTTATGAAATATTTATTACAATAAAAGTTGTTAGCATCGAAATATCTTTATTTTTGACATAAAAACTTCCTTGAGCATTATCGATTTTTTAATTTAACTAAACTGAATTAATACTTGTACTGAATCTAAAAAGACCAAAATTTCGTAAAGTTTTATGGGAGTGAAACGTCGTTGCTCGACACAAGTATTCAGAAAGAAATCTAGGCTTAAAATTAATTATTTATTTTAAACATTTATAAGACGAACGAAAGCTAGACTCTGCTGGATCCTGAGAAACCTTGCAGAGCGGTCCTGGAGATTGATCACGCGTAAATCTCCACTAAGAACTTGAAGCCAGATCCCCTCTCACTCTTCAGCTTGATCTTGGCGAAGTTGAACCCTAACCCTCCATGGGTTATGGAAGGTTCCGCCTGGCCGTTCTCCAAGTCCTTGATGGCAATTCCTGTAAAAAATAAACAATATTAGATTTTATAAAACAAAGAATGACTCAGATCGCTAGTATTTTACAAGTATGCGGTCTGAAGCTTTCTTTTTTTATCACCCGAGGTAATATCATTGTTTTATGTCACCCGTGTGACATAAAATAATATATCGCTTCTTGGATACAAGTGATACAACTCAAAATTCTTCATCCGTCTCTCCTGCAGCATAAGGTGGATGGATCGAACATTTCCATCCAACATTCTTGTTCATCACTCTTTTTGTCAAATAACGATCAAATAACGACCCCTCTCATACTCTCACTGAGGAGTTCACTGGTAAGAAAGCAAGAAAGAAAACATCTATTGACCTCATGGGTAACATAGAATAAATAAAAAAAAAATTAAGTACAAAAGAAAAAGGAAATAAAAACAATGTAATCATGCTAGGCAAAAAAGCCTTAGTCTCGACATATAATAAATAATAATAATATAATAAATAATAAACCTATCATCTAGCCCAAAGTAAGAAGCCTAAGCACTTGTGTTATGGACACTAGATGACGGACATATTTTTAATATAATTATGTATTTAAATGTTGAAAATATACTACATAAACATATACACAATCATGACACGGAAACAAACATTTGAGGTCATCACAAAGTTTGCCCCTACCAGGATTCGAACCCGGGACCTCTTGGCCAATACCCAGCATCTGAGCATTCGACCAACACAGCCGTCGCAACTGTGACAATGGTACCTATATCATAAAATCTTAATCAGGTAGACCATAAAATCATTGTGCGCAGAAACAACATTCTTATTCTATTCGATTTTAATTTTAACATTATATAAATGTTAGAAAAATTAGTACAAAGATTTTGGTAGTTAGAAAAAGAATTTCGAACCACCAAAATCTTTGTACTAACATTCTTATTATTATTATTTACTGCCGAACTCAGAGACTTCAATTAACGCTAATAAATACTAAATATAAAAAAACTAATCTATACCCATTCCCTTGAGTTTGAGACAAAATGTAAACAATCTTGATATGTCACTTTAATATTATCAACGAAATGCTCTTAAAACAAGAAACGTGTGTTCTAAAATACAACATAATAAACTTTGAAATATTGGTGTCACATTTTTATTTTTGTATTTTTATATTAAAAGACACATCAAGATTGTTTACATTATTTCTCAAGCCCAAGTGAATGGGGTATAGACCATAAACCCGGCAATTAAAGCGACTATAAAATTAAATGAATTGTCATTTTTCTAACAAAATTTTAAGTTTTTACAAATTTACGTTGGGTAAAGTAGACACGTAAAAACAATATGTAGTTTTTCAAAATTTCTCATCATGCAAATCGCCATTAAAATTATGACAACTTTATTTCCCTGCACAATACCTTTTATTGTTTGATCAGCTAAAGGGTATTCGAAATTTACACTGGACTCCCTCTTCAGCAACGGTATTCCAGTGACTTCCACGGTCTTCTCGTACACTTTGCGGACTAATCCATTGTAGTCGCTCACTTGACCAACAATTACACTCTTGCCGTACACCAAAGACGCCACGCTCAAAAACACAGCGAGTCTTGCGTACATTTTGAACGACTCTGCAGATACTGCGAACCGTAGTCTCAGATCTGTAAGGTGTGATAGTAGGGGAGGCCAAGCGACGATTTGGGGATTTAATCAAGCGCGACAAAATAACTCACCCTACAACCTTGTACCCTGTTCAGCACCCCCACCGTACTTTTGTATAGGCCCGTGCATCTAGGATAGGTAGATCAGAATAGTAAAAAAATCGATCGTCAAAAAAACTCGATCGCTTCAGATGAAATCAAGGTACAAATCGTCAGTATTTTTAACAACTCCTTTGGGGTTCATATAACATCCCTTAAAATCTTATCTGAATCTTATCTGATACTATAAATATCCAAGTATGTATTTGTGACTTCCTTTTTACATACATACATAAATCACGCCTATATTCCCGAAGGCAGGCAGTCTATTAAGTACCCACTTTTCGCCAGTTAATTTAGGTCCCATGTAAAATATGTGGCGAGCCTAAATTGCCATCTATCAGGCACATAAATCGCAATATATTGCTAGGCGGTATAAGAGGAATGCTGCTTGCTTTCCATTACTCATCCTTGTGTTTACCCTTAGTCGCCTTGTAAGACACCCACGGGAGAGATGGGGGTGGTGACAATTGTATTCTGCTCTGCCGTCACCACACGCTGAAAGGTGATACGTCATAATTAAACTTTTATTCTTTTTAGCATCTAGTCTTCACAGTCAGGTCCCGACGACGCTCGAGTAAGTCCCCAATTCGCTTGTTGGGCTCCTCTACTATGAGGTAGATAAGGCAATCGCGATTGAACGGGAGGTCAAATGTCCAACGCAGTTTATCGTTCAAGCTTGGCCTCTATGCCGCGAACTGTTTTCCTCCTTTTAGTCGCTTTGATATAAACTGTTTTATGTCAAGAGCGTCGGAGGAACAAAATGGCGCACTAAGATTGTTGCCAACATAAAAATATTTTCTGCTTCCTATTTATTTCAACACAGCACCGAAAAGTTATTTATTACGAGGAAAAGTAGGTCGGCAATATTCCGTATCGGGACTTACATTTGCGAAAATGCTCTGGACAATAATTTGTTTTTGTGACGCAGAAATATTATTAGTTATTGCAGATTCCAAGGACACAATCTATCCCGGGTGTCGTCTAAGGCCACTGGGTCTTTTTTATGCATAATTAACTCAACCAATTGTTAAAAATTGTTACTAATGGTTGTATATCAGACTAATAAGGGTCAAAACAATGATAAGGAACTCAAAGGATGGAGCGGCCTTGTTATACCTAGCAATATACTGCGATTTACGAACTCAATAGAAGCCAGTAAGCTCTTCCCCTATAAACAAATTCTTTTTTATTAATTGGAGATGGCATTCATCGTTGAAGATATGGAAAGCTAACCTTTTTACATACATACATATATAAGAGGTGAACTAGCACCCACGTTTTGCAAATTATGTTAGGTCCCATGTAATAGGTGACGAGCCTATTGCCATTTATCGGGCACAAAAGTCGCAGTACATTGCAAGGTGGTATAAAAGGAACGCTGCTGCCCATTCTTCATCACTAATTTATCCTTAGTCGCCTTGTACGACACCCACGGGAGAGATTTGGGGTGGTGACAATTGTATTCTACTCTGCCGTCACCACACGGCTGCTTTTTCTTTTTTTTTGCTAAGCTTTTTCATTGTAATAAAGCTGGCAGTTTTTAATGTAATGCCATATTTAAATAAACTATTCAGTCAGTAGGTAATTGGCAATGTTGCAGTGTTCGTGATACCATTAAAAGAATAGTGACGTCGGATAAAAGCGCAAAAACAACAGTATTTTAAAACATCGTTTAATGGTGTATTAATGATGTGGTGTCATAATTACGATTAATAATAATAATTAAAATATCCTAGTATAGTTTAAATCACATCAGTTTCTATAATATATAGGCAATTATTATGACCACATTCGGTATATTGTGAGACGGAATAATCTAATGATAGCATTTGACATGTATTGGGTACGCGTAGTTTAGCTAAAATTCACCCAAATTCGGGTTGTTCCGTATTCATCCTATGCCGGTTCATCCCATTTCTTTATTCATCCCAAACTAGTATTCCTGATTCAACCTATTCACCATTATTTTAATATATTTTCTCAATTCAACCCAAATGCATTCCTTATTCACCCCGAAGCAAATATTACAAAAAAAGTATGGATAGCAAAACAAGTTCTAAATATTTTTTCAGAAAATTATTATAAGAATATACGACAGACTTAATATTGGAAATGAAATGAGCATATCTAGTTTCATAAGTAAACATAGTTACTGTCGTAAAACACACATTATTTGTATTTGTAACATCAATCCTGTATTAGAAAGTTATTCTTTAACAGCAGTCCACAGTTAGATTTACAATCTTAATATTTTCATCTTTTTAAATATTTTGTTATCCATACCCACACAAAGGAGATTAACTTAATAGTAGCCTGTTTTTTTTAATGCTTTTCCAATAATAGTTTCTCATTTGAATGCTTCTCCAATAATAGTTTCACTCATTTGAATGCTCATTTGAACGCTCATTTGAATGCTTTTCCAATAATAGTTATCACCATTACTGTACAACCTTTTATTGTGACAAGATACCTATCTGTTAATCTACTACCATACGTGTGTATGTATATTCAGTTTGTATTTAGTACTCATTAAATTTGTAATAAGGATACGTTAAGCTGTGTAACATCTCTGACATATTTTTGTCTTCACAATCATGAATATTGTTATTACATTTGCAAAGATATCTTTTAAACTTAACATTATTATTTGTTTCATTATAAATGCTTAAAAAATAAAAGTACAGTTAATTTTTAAAGTATGCAAAGGACATGTACTTACAACATTTTTTATAACGTATTGGATTTTAATTTTAACATTATATAAATGTTAGAAAAATTAGTGTTTAGTTAGACAAGACTGTCTTGGGTGGCCGAGCGGTCAGGCACCTGCCCGGATAGCAGCGGACGCGGGTTCGATTCCCGCCTCAAGATCATAATTTTTCGAAATTCTTTTTCTAACCCCAAAATCTTGTACTAATTTTTTATAACATTTTTATTTATTTATAATTTACTAAACAAGTGGCAAATTAATAAGTAAGTTTTAATAGTAAGTAGTAACTCTGTAGTTTTTCTCATTTGCTCGAATTAAAAATCACGTTCGAATGACGAACATGTGGAGTAAGTAGTTATTTCATTATCATCAGCACCCATTTTATTGAAAACGACCCATTCTTTTAAAATATAAAAAAATGAGAGTCCACTAAAATATTGGGTATGTCGAGTCTATATAAAATTCCTAAGCAACAGAGGTATATAAAAAAATCACCAAAAAGACAATAAATTGAATTCCTCGAAGTACTTTCGTTGACAAAGACATTTCAAACATTTTTTTACTTATAATGTTCAAACAAAAATCAAATCACTTTTAAACAGATAACGCTATTTGGCCTATGAGGCACCTTATTATCCATATATTTCAATATCGTACGAGTAACCGCTGCCCCTGAGGCTCTTCAACTTGATGAGAGCATAGTTGAATCCCAATCCCCCCTCACTGATCGACGCCTCGGACAACCCATTCTCCAAGTCCTTCAAAGCGATCCCCTTAATAATTTGCCCGGGGAAATGGAACTTCAACTCGTCTTTCCTCTTCATCAGAAGTATGCCGTTCCTCTCCACCTTTCTCTGCTCCAGCAACTTCACGTATCCATTGTTCGCCGCCACTTGTCCCACGAAAACACTCTTCGTCTGCGCAAGCGCAAATACCGCAGCCAGTATTAAAAGACACTTTAGTGACATGTTGCCGTCTTGGTAGCTTATTCGGCACTGAAGCTGTGTACACGAGGTCAGGACGCCGCTTGATCTGTTATAAATAAGTTATCAAACGTTTCGTGTTGAAATAAAGAGTCGTAAGGTCAAGTTCAGATTGCCACTGTAAAATAGAACTACTAACTACAGCTACTTTATCTAGTTTACCTTCAGCCGGTTAAGTCTAGCTATTCTTTAGGGATATAAATCACGAATCGGTACACGATCTAACAATTCCTTGTAGGTAAAGTTGTATTTGATGATCTAAGGCTGACACCAGCTGCTTCAATAGTCGTTCTTATTGTAAAGTTACAAGGTGCTTAATGGAAATGTTCAGGCGTTGTTCATATAAGTAAATATTTGAGTTTGTTTTAATGAGTAATATTTGGATGGCATTGGTTCGTTAGAGTCAGTGGTCTGTTTGACTATTATTTTTATTACGTATTAGCACAAATTTAATATACGCACGATAACCAAACGTAAGTCCTGTTTTATCTTCAACATGTTGCCGTATATCTCAGTTATTCCAGGGAAATCAAAAATAATATAAATTAACCTCACCAACTCACTAAGGATAAATCAGTGATGAGGAATGGGCAGCAGCGTTCCTCTTGTACCATCTAGCTATGTACCTACTGCGACTTTTGTGCCCGATAAATGGCAATAGGCTCGCCACCTATTACATGGGACCTAACATAACTGGCGAAACGTGGGTGCTAGTTCACCTCTGCCTACTCCTTCGGGGATATAGGTGTGATTTATGTATGTATGTAACCTCACCAAACTCTAATCGTGATTGATTAAGATATATAATTATTCTCAAAATATCTCATAATAATCAATGACGACCGGCAAATTTTGTGATGAACACAAATATTCATTCGCGTGTCATGGTTGTGTATATGTTTATGTAGTATATTTTCAACATTTATATGCATAATTAAAAATATGTCCGTCATTTAGTATCCATAACACAAGTGCTTAGGCTACTTTGGGCTAGACGATAGGTATGAAAAAAAAATATATTTATTATTATTATTTAATAAAATTTATATTAAAATGTAGAAGAGCTTAAACGTTGAAATCATTGCTTTTTTTATTGTACCTATGCGTGCGTATATTGAATCCATTAAAGACAGAACAAGGCATAAGCACAAACAATATGTTTTAATATAAAAAATCGGGACGTATTCGGAGTCCATGTAAGCCACCCACACATTTGTTTATTGCTCGAATCAAATTACCACGATCGTATATTGTGCTCTAGTCACTTCGGACGTTTGTAGCTAATGTGATTATGGCTACATTGCAAGTAGCAACGTTTTGTAAGATGTATTTATAATCGAACTATACCTAGGCATAGTTCAATTGGCAATTGGGCTTATGAGGTTTATTTTCGTTATTATGATGTGTGTTATAAATAATATGAATAGTATTGTGGTGTACACAATAATAACAACGAGATATTAACATGCAAATCATTCCTTTATTGCTTATTGAATTGATCGATAGATAATTATTTAGAATCAAACTTTCGTGCCTTGATAGCCATGTCAATCTGTCGCGAACTACATTTACAATTACGCCTTTCTTTTTCTTATAGGGGAAGTACTATATACTTGGACAGTTGTGTTTAATTAAATACTTTCTTTAAGAATGAAAATTGTTTTTCTAGCAAATTTATGTCACTAGGTTACTATATTAGACCTGGATTTATTGTTCCCAACTGTGTTATTGTAACGGTTTCTGGTTGTTCATTTCTGGATGTGATTTAATAATAAATGAAACAAAATTCAACATTTATAATATCACATAACTCACATAACACTATGCTTTACAGTAATACGCACGTATACAAACCAAATAACACAGGCAGAATCCTTTTATGTAATTAAGTTACCAAAATAAACTTCAACTTCATTTATCAACATATTTTTTTTATTAACCACCTATAAATAACCAAGTCAACTAATATATACCAACAATAAACCTGAGCAATATTCCTTTCACTTTCTGCCATGACTCCGTAAGAAATTGTGGGCTTCCACCGAGTACACGGACACCCAAAAATTGTAGCCGCGAAACGCGCTCGGACTATCCAACTCAATTGTGACGTGCTTATGTCCAATACCGCCATGCGTGACAAACACATCACCCATCTTGTCCTCCCTCAGGTCCAGAACCTGCACAGCATTTATAAGTTGGTCCTCCGTGCAATTCACTTCAATCACCTTCGATCTGACCCAAATAGCTGGGTTCTCCTGGTGGACTTTGTTGTAGATCAATTTGGACCCGGTATCTGGGTAGCCGAGTAGGAGGTCGTGGGACATAGACACTGTCAACAGAACCGAAACCAACAATATTGTTGTGTAGTAAAACATTTTCGAAGCGTCCGAAGTGCTCGGCGTTCTGACTGAAATTAAATAAATGTTTAAACATCTAGGGGCTAAGCTTTGTGTTGACAATAAATTAAGATCACTGTGTCAAATTTATAGCCTTTTGAATGAGTAAGTTGATGTCACTACCGTAATTCATGGTATGGAAATCAATAGACGAGTACATGACATTGAATAAACAGATCTATTGTAGTAGTTCGACGTAAAATCACATAACATTATAAATAATAGATAATCTTGTGGTACAATGTGTTTAGCACTTGGCTGTTAAAACTTGGCTATGATCTCAGACGTTCCTGTAAAGTGTATATGTTTGCGAAGTATATAAAGACTAATATGTTGTGAGTTAGTATCAGTCGAGTTCTTGAGTTAATAAGCTACAATAATGATGTTAATAGTAGCAGCGGCTATTGTGAGTTTAGCTACCATAGCGGAATCAAACGATGTAACGCTTGGCAATGTCGGACCGTACTCCAGAAAGATCTTCAGTGAAATCAGAGAAGCTTCTCCAGCGTTGTGGAAGAGGACAGACGAAATTGTAGTTGATGCACCGCCTAAATTAGTAATTACTGGCATTCGTGTAACTGATCTGAGAGACGAGAAAGATGGCGAGGCGTTTATTGAAAGCGGTGGCATCGGTGGGAGGAGTGTGACTATAGGTCTCAAAAGCCCGTCTGTGTTGAGAGGCTACAAGTTTGAAGTTGAAGTTTTTGGCAGCAGCCCGCAAGAATCGTTTTACGAAACTAAAGGTAACGGTTATGGGCGATTCGGATATTAAAACACATAAATTAGTAAAAAACTTTTTTTGACTGAGATTAATCACATCCATAAAGCGATTATTCGTGTGTTTTTCTTTTAAGAAAATATGAGACGTAAAGGCACATATCAGAAGACATCAGTACACCTAGTGTAGGTTTGAAATGTGCAAACGTTACTATTGCTGCGTTCAATTCTCGGCCTTATTTCTTTATCGATGACATGTCCCGGTCAACATTTTACTGTAAGGTATAATAACAACTATTACACATTTTGAAACTAACACTAGGGGTACAGCCCAGAAAGGAAAAATAATAGGTTTCAATATATTATTGTTACGGTATGTATCTGTTTAGCGTTTCCCAAAATATTAAACCAATTGGATCTTCAGAAGTATTGTGTATTTAGTTTAGTAAAAGAAAGTATAAAATTGTTAAGGAGTATTGTTAAAGAATAAGAAATGTTTTACATCATGTATTTCAGGTGTAACGATGTGAACTTACAGTTTCTTAACCCTGTTAAAATAAATTATAATAACATTCCTTTGTACTTATTGAGACTTTTTTTATATAATCACTGTCAATTTTATCATCAAATTGTTTATAAAGTATTCTATATCTACGAATCTAATATACCATTTCCCTTCACCAACAATTTGATCTTACGTCCACTAGCAAAATGTGAAAACAAAATTAGCCAATACTCAAGTCCAATAATTATGGATTTCTGTAACGAATTCGTACAAAAATGCAGTAATCCAACTTGTTTTTTAAAATTACTTTTCTTGTCCATTCGAATTGTTTAATTAAATGGCGTTTCATTTTGGTTGATTTTCAAAAATATAAGGCTCCGTTTACACGCTCGGAGTGGAAAATCATGACCCACAAAGCGCAAATCAAGTGAATGAGACAAAGACAAATAGGGCAGGAAAAGTTCAAAAAATTTGATGCGTGAATCGATACGAACCCGCGATTCTTCCGCAATTCGAGCGGATACCTAATTCTTGGAATATTTCTTCTGAAATGTTCAAAATAATGAACGAGGGATAATAAAAAAAACATTTGTTTGATTACACACGAACATTCTTATATTGCTGTAAAGACTACCAGACACAAATCAGATCAAAGAAATAGAGATTAGAATAATTTAAAAAAAATGCCAAAACTACTTTTTGAATTATTCTATTTAATTCCAATTTTTTTTGTAACATTTATATTATGTAATGTTTAAATAAAGAATAATAAAAACATCAATTCTGACCCTTAGTGCCAACAAATACACACTGTACTACTAGTATCGAGAGGTCATGGCTCATTCTAGCTATATTCTTCCATCATGGAGATTATTATAATAATTTTTTGAACTTTTTCTAACCAAAATTTTCTTTTTTAACAATCCTCTAAAGAAGGACTCGCTGACATAGATAAATAACGCAGTAGGTACTACTATCAGTAAATAACCCACCAATTTCTTCCAAGGGATGTCCCTATTACCAAGACGATTGTGAGTCATTACCTCATTGTTCACTCAAAGTCGATGGCGTCATGTCCATTGCGTCAACAGTGTAAAAAATACGGAGTAATTTCTCTTAAAAATTTTCCTATCGTTTCTGCGATTACAAAGAAAAAGGCCCCGAAAGGTTTCAAAAATAACGTATTGATGCCGGACATAATCTATACTAATATTCTTTTCCCTGCCCTGTTCACAGTCTATCTGGGGTCGGCGCAGTATGTTTCCTCTTCCATTCATATCGGTCAGACGTCATCAAGCCATCCACTCCCTTTTGATTCACCATCACACCGTAAAGGTGCTAGTGATGAATGAATGTATAAAAAAGAGACGGAACGGACCATGTCAAGACACCGATGAACGGAGAGAGTGATTGGAATGACAATATTCCAATACATACTGCTCAAAGTTTTGGCTTAGGTTTTACAGCCGGCCGCCTGACACCAACCCTCTTTGGGTAAGCTGTTGTTGGTGGTTTGCCCTCCACCATTCGGGTGCCCTAAGTTGCTTATTGGTCTACACCGGGCAATCTCCCTTAGTCGACTTTTACGACACCCATGGTATGTGACGGGGCTGGCCTATTCTACGTTATTTGTTCGCTCCCAGGCCAGCATAGAAGACAATATTTATGCCGGACATAATCTATACTAATATTATAAACCTGAAGAGTTTGTTTGTTTGGTTGGTTGATTTTCATGTTGTTATGAATATGTATGATAGTCCATTTATCAGGGAAGGCTATTATAACAACCGACATTAACGCAAGCAAAGCCGCGGGTGACAACTAGTACCAAATAGGGCTGAGCAGAGAGAGAAGTCCGGTTGGTGAAGGTGAGTGTTGACATGTTGTGAAGGATACCCCTGAAACCTACACTTTTTTAAGCTGTTTTTACCTAAGGTTATCTCAGTCAAACTCACTTTTGCCTGATTTTTGTAGTGAAAGTGGTTTTGACCGGTTATGAGTTTTGACTGTAACATAATGTAGAGCTTCTTTAATAGCAAAATGACATAAATTAAAAACTCTTTTCCTACAAAAGTAAGTCTTAAAGCCTAAATTTTGAATACGGAGTTTGAATTCGGCTACGGAGTTTTTTTTAATATGCCGTTTAATTATTAAATTATAGATACCTACAATAAGGTCTGCAGAACCAACTCACACATGTAGGTCCATGTCACGAAGTACCTATTTGTCTTACACGTGCATTTACCCTTAGGAATTCCCGATGTTTTGTTACAATTAAAAGATGTTGTGTCTGTGTGATTCATAATATAGTATCTTATCTTTGCAAGCAAAGCAAACTCTGCATCAGATGACTGACTAGTGAGACTGACAACTTTGTATTGTGATTGTGAACATGCCGTTGTCAAAGAAATGGTAAATAAACGGTTGAAGCAGTAAACAGCTAAGAAATTATGATTGGTTTAAGTATAATAAAAATATAGTAGATTATATACCAAGGACGACAAAGAATGTCCCAGATCGCAAGCGTATCGGGCGAAAATGTCCACTTTATGGTCAGGTGTACATACATACATAAATCACGCCTATATCCCCGAAGGTGTAGGCAGAGGTGAACTAGCACCCTCGTTTCGCCAATTATGTTAGGTCCCATGAAATAGGTGGCGAGCCTATTGCCATTTATCGGGCACTCACCACGCTGCCCTAGTGCGGATTGATGGCTATTAACGATGCTGCAGATGCAATCGGGACCAACGGCTAAACGTGCCTTCCGAAGGACGGAGGAACTGGAGGTAATATATTTTTAGTCACATCTATATATTATCGATACAATGTCAGACATTGTATCGCAGCAGATTTACATACATAAATCACGCCTATACCCCCGAAGGGGTAGGCAGAGGGGAGCTAGCACCCACGTTTCGCAAAATTATGTTAGGTCCCATGTAATAGGTGGCGAGCCTATTGCCATTTATCGGGCACAAAAGTCGCAGTAAATTGCTATTGTTAGGTGGTATAAGAGGAACGCTGCTGCCCATTCCTCATGATTGATTTATCCATAGTCGCCTTGTACGACACCCACGGGAGAGATTTGGGGTGGTGACAATTGTATTCTACTCTGCCGTCACCACACGGCAGATTTTGTTGTTGTAAATTACTATCTTTTGCTTTAATGCACTTAAACTAAGCCACACTTATACACACCACAACATTTCTTGGCATACCTAATTAAGTACCTAATTAGATGCTGTAATAGTAACTACTATTCGTCATAATAATTGTGAATATGAATAGTAAATGCCGTTACACTTATAAACAAACACTAAAACCAATCACTAATGGCCAGAACGATGAACCGTTAATAATAAAAAATGACGATCATTGACTCAATATTCAAAACAGGTCTTATTTCATGCATATAGAGTGGAAAAGGCAAAAATGTTGCATGTGGCACTTACGACTGAAAACAATCAAACAAATTCATTTTTACGGTTATACAGTTAATCTCTTCAATGAAGTTTTTTGTCTTATGTGAACAACATAAGACTCATTACAGCAGTATGATGTTCTTGTAGTTCATGCTCTCTTGTTAAACGTAATAAATTATTATTTCTGGTTTCCTAGTAATATCGTTAATCAGAATAGGAACACATAAACAGAGAAATTACCAGAAAACCGTCACAATGGAAATTAATGCGTGTAAACAAATTAGGCGACAATACACCTGTCCTCACAATAAGGTGACATCTTTACGCAAACGTCGCCTGTCCCACTCTAGCATAAAGCCGACCGCTGTATTCATTATAAAACAAGGGCCGTGATATTTTCCCCTCAGTCTCAATCAAGCGAGGTTATAGCGTGAAAATGCGTGCATTCAAATTAGTTTGCCTGTTCAGCCTTATCGCGTCGTACTCTTGCCAGAGCCACGACTTAATTCTCGGTCAAGCTGCCTATGGAGACATTGTTATATACAAATCGAACGAACAGAAAAATGGGTTCCCTCTGATGGTCAGAAAGACCACAATAGAGTATCCCGAGGCTGGACAAAGCAACTTCGCCTATATTAAAGCTATACATATCAAGGATAATGTGAAAGACGGAAGCGGGGGCTATCCCACCATCGCTGCCGGGGGAGTGGGACAGAAGTTCGTCAAGATAAAACTGAAGAGCCAGAGGGGAAGCGGATTCAACTTCACCATCACACTCTACGGAAGATACTGATCTCTTAGGATTCATGGTGGCCTAGTACTTAATGATTTTGATTATCATTACATATAAATGCTAGAAAAATTAATACAAAAAAATGTGGTTAGAAAAAGTTCGCTAAATCATAGTTCTCGTTAGTTCAAGATTATAATTTTTCGTACATTTTCTAAACACAATTTTGTTTGGCCTAGTTCTTACTTAAGTGATTTGTACATAATTTGTTTGCGACAATTTATTTATTTGTGTATAAAAGAAACGTTTAACTGTCTGTGTGTTTCGTAATAAGTCCTAGTCTCAACTTTAGTTAAATAAAAAAAAGGTTTTTTTTATAAACGAATATTGTTTTTTTATTCCTAATAAAACTGATTTACGGTATAAGCGTAATTTAATATTGAAAGTACAACTATTAAAATTATAGCTATTCTTCTTCTTCTCCCTGCCCTGTTCCTAGTCTATCTGGGGTCGGCGTAGTATGTTTCCTCTTCTATTCATATCGGTCAGACGTCATTGAATTATCCACTCAACTTTAATTCATATCATTCAATCGGAAATCGGAAAAGTATACAATGAGCCAAAGATAATAGCTATTAACATTTAGTAAATAAATATAACAGCTATTAACACTTAAGATTTTTATTAAGTGTTAATTAGCTTTAATAAAAAGAAGACATGATAATGATGGTACTAAAGACCGCAGATGCAGCCCGTACCAATGATTTAAATTAAAGTGTCTAATAAAAGTAAAAAGGTATTTTAGCTTGAGACACATAATGAGCACCGACCAACAATATTATTGTTCTCTTGGCACACAAAGCGTATTAGAGTATTTAAACACCATAGAATAGAACTCAACGCGCAAATTTCACGACCCTGATTTTCTTAATTAGATATCCAGCCGAGCTAATCGATTTATTCGCACTCACCACATAATTAGTGGTTTGTGTAGGTGCAGTCAACATCATATTAGTCTGTCACATGTTCTAAATGGCTTAAGTTATAAAAATCAGAATGTAGATAGAAATTAAAGATAATAAATTTTCATCTGCATCTCACAAAATCTTGATCGCAAGTCAGAAATCTTTATTTTTTTTTAGATTTGTATGATATTTGGTATTTCATTGTATACTTTTAACAAAAAAGGGACGAATATTTCGCTTTTTCAATTTCCGATTGAATATGAATTAAAATAGAGTGAATGGTTCGATGACGTCTGACCCATATGAATGGAATAGGAAACATACTGCGCTGACCTCAGATAAACTGGAAACAGCGAAGATGATGATGATAATTTCACAATCATCAAATTATATTGTTTAACAACACGAGAAAATTTTAACGTCCTAACACTGGTAGTACTTAACTGATCTTAAGATGGACGTATCTATGAATAAGCAAACACTTTACACCAATTAACATAAACAACAGATCGGTTGGTCTCTATTAGCTGGTAATAAGGTTGATTATGAAATTATGAATACGTAAACACAAGGTCTCAGTGAAATTACTCATAATGTCAACATAAACGAACGGAAGAAGTGTTTTTCATATTAATATTGCATGGATGACATGTTTGCTTTATGACGGAACTACGTATTTCTTCTTTCAATGTGTATTTAAAAAGTAGACTCGTGATTTTGTTATGGAATAAATCATTTTTTCTTAAATATGATATTCAATGTGTTTCCTAAAACATATTGAAAGCCTGTCATAATTAAGGACAGGGCAAGAGTACTTGCAACCGAGCACTGGCATGTATGAGGACAGGAGGACAGTCATTAATGATGAAACGAACTGTCTACAATAGGGATGATAACAACAACTGATATAATTATTTATAATAATAATTTAGGATAAGGAGATTCGTTAATAGTCACTTGTTATCAGATTATTGTGATTAATATTTATTTCATAAAAATAAAAGCACAAAACTTCAATCTGCAATCCGCCATATTTAAAAACCATATTTAAAACGCCGCGTGACGTCATTATTTAGTTATATCTATTTTGACATTTTATTTGCCAATCAAATTTACTAGTTTAATATAGAAACTGGCCTTTTTACTACGGAATAGTGACGTCACACAGAAGCCATTGCTATTTTGGCGTTTTGGCGGAAATTGTGAATTGCATTTTTCTAAACATGTTTATTCTATCAAAATCAAAAGTTTTTACAAAAATATAATTTATTTGAGGTTAAGTAGACACGTAAGAAAACATGGTGTAGTTTTTCAAAATTAGTCATCATGCCTATTATGTGAGGTTATATTCTATCATAACTATGTTGTGTTTTCATCCAAAGAGCTCAATATACTCTCAATATGCTCAATATACTTACATTTCTGACCTGTGGTGAGGGCAGAGCAGAATACCATTGTCACCACCCCTCATCTCTCCTGTACCGGTACCGTACAAGATAACTGCAAGATGCAGCGTTCCTTTTATAAGTCTAACAATGTACTGCGATTTGCGTGCCTAACCTAATTGGCAAAACGTGGGTGTTAATTCACCTCACCCCTTCGGGGATAAATATGCGTGATGTATGTATGTGCCTTTGCTGCCTGTATCTATCACCTATTTATCCGTGTATCTATTCGTGAAATACTTTTTATGTCACACTTTGGAATTTTCCTTGGAATTTTCCGCTCGCTACGCGTACGAAAAATCTCACTTCCTGGTCAGGGGGTGACATAAAATAAAACTGTAAGTTATCGCCTTTGGCATAATTATATTCCACTATTTCAAGTGAAATTATAAGAGAAAATATTTTCTCCGGTTCTCTATGTTTCTATAGTTTTTGAGGAAAATGTAAGTTATAATAATATTCTATTTCAAAGTGTGCAGAATAACATACGCCGTATTATTATGAAAATATAACTAACATGAAACATTGGAAACACAAATAATGGAAGTAGGTACTGAGAATAAATTGTATTCATTTGTCACGTTATATACGTATTAGCTAAAGCAAATAAGTTCAGCAGTTAAATAAATGAGTAATAAATTACTGATTTTCCAACTAATACATAAATACGTGGAAAAGGTCTTTGTTATTTCTTAAATTAAACAAAAGCAAGGCATGAGTCACTACGATCGATTGTAGTCGTTTATACATACACGATAACCGATTACACAAGACTAACACAAATTCCTTCAGATAATCTAAAAAAATGACTTTTTCATCCCACCATCTCGGAAAAAGCGTTTTTGCTCTTCGATATCTGAGTGCAAAAGCCGTTTTTATCATCTAGAGGTTAAAGTAAATTTGAATTAAGAACATCGTGTGCAATGAGTTTGTGAATTCAAAACATCATTATACCTATTTATTTCTACCTCCATGGTGCCGAAATTGTCATGCAACCTATTTTAATTTGTTAAAAACTCAGACTCGGAACCTTCTTGGTGTACTTTATTGTAATTTGCTTTGCGCGCGCCATTTTCTTTTCACGTCATAAATTTGTTATAACCTAGGAGTTCCGTGACGGTCAATCAGCTTGGCGTCAATCTTGCTTTAAACATTTTGATCGTCTACCACGCTTGCTAGATGCTTGAGTCAAGCATTTGTGTTTTGTGGGTGTTTCTGGGTGAATGGGTGTTTTGTGGGTGTTTTCGGGTGAATGGGTGTTTTGTGGGTGTTTCTGGGTGAATGAGTGTTTTGTGTGTGTTTCTGGGTGAATGGATGTTTTTTGGGTGTTTCTGGATAAATTGATGGTTTGTGGGTGTTTCTGGGTGAATGGGTGTTTTGTGGGTTTTTCTGGGTGAATGGGTGTTTCTGGGTGAATGGGTGTTTTTTGGGTGTGTCTGAGTGGATGGGTGTGTATTGCGGGTGTGAATGTTGTGGGTGTTTCTGGATGGGTGTTGAGAGTGTGTTTGGGTTAATGGGAGGGTATTGTGGAAGTTTCTGGGTGAAAACAGAAACTGTTGTATGTTGTTGTTGTAGTGTGATTGTATTTTTTTTTTGTATTTTGCAATTTCCTCGTTGGGGGGGATGAAAAGTTACGTGTTGCACTCGAGTGCAAAGATTTTTCACCTTGTGCTCTTTTGATTCCCTCGCTATCGCTCAGGATTCTAATTTTTGTTTCAGTCAGGATTGTAAATTTTAGAATCCTTCGCTAGCTCGGTCATCAAAATTGAGCACGCGGTTAAAAAACAACTTTGCACTCACGTACAACAAATAACTATTTGTCTACAAATCACCTCAGTATAGTCACCAGGGGATTTCTATACTAAAGGTCTACAAATCCCCTTAACCAATATTTAAATTTGTTCTTTTTCAATTAATTAAGCTTCTTGAGCTTGATGAGCTCGATAGCGCGGTGGCTTAGCGTGCTCGGCCTGCGATTGTGCAAACTAAGCAATGTCAAATCAAAATTCGTTTATTCATATCTGGTATGATTACAATACACTTATGAATCGTCAAGACAAGAAATTTACGCCATCCGTTCGCAAACTACCAGGAGGCCCTGTCCTGAGAATAACGGGCAAGAAACTCAGTCAGGTTTTTTCCTCCCTTTACATAAAAGTAATTTAAATTAATTCATAATTGGTAATTGAAAGATGTCAATAACTTACAACGTCAAGTAATAGTATGTCAATTAAGATACAAATTCTGAAGTGTTGCTCGCATATTCGCTAAGGCCGGTCATTTGATACATACATACATAATTCACGCCTATATTCCCGAAGGGGTAGGCAGAGGAGAACTAGCACCCACGCTTCGCCAATTATGCTAGGTCCCATGTAATATGTTGCGAGCCTATTGCCATTTATCGGGCACAAAAGTCGCAGTACTTTGCTAGGTGGTAGGTATAAGAGGAACGCTGCTGCCCATTCCTCATCACTGATTTATCCTTAGTCGCCTTGTACGACACCCACGGGAGAGATTTGGGGTGGTGACAATTGTATTCTATTCTGCCGTCACCACACGGCAGGTCGGTCATTAGATGGGTGCCCAAAAATGAAGTAGGTAACCGTTAATGACTGCGACTGACTGACCTGCGCCTGCAGTCATTTACTGTTTTGTTACAAATTTGTTCCTTTTACCCAAAGGGTAAAACGGGACCCTATTACTAATAAGACTCCGCTGTCCGTCCGTCCGTCTGTCACCAGGCTGTGTCTCATGTAGATACTGTGATGAGACTATTAAAATTTTCACAGATACTGTATTTATTTCTGTTGCCGCTATAACAACAAATACTAACAGAATAAAAACAATAATAATATTTAATCCTTCTCATACAACAAACGTGATTTTTTTTACTTGTTTTATAGACAGAACCCTTCGTACGCGAGTCCGACTCACACTTGACCGGTTTTTTAGTCCAACTGTGTAATCTAAGCACGCGACGCGACATTGAAAATCAACCTAAGTGTTACTTTATTTCTAATCTGTTCAAAAATGCTTCTTTATCAAAATACTTAATTACCCACCATTAGAACCCAGCGCTATGGGTCAGAGGTGCCCATAAATTATTCACGGCTTAAACTATGTGTGTTGGCTTGGAACGGTAACAAAATGGCCCACGAATTTATCTACCGGGATTGAGATAAGAATTAATTATGTTTGAGTACAGTATTGTGTTCCGTTCGGAATTTTGAATGGTGGAATATAAATTGTACACTGGCTCGCTTTTTAGGACGTTTTTTAAAGCATCGTGCCTGACACGAAATATGTTGTTTATCTGAGAGGGTTGCTTGTGGGATTGTTGGATATTCGTCTATTTATTTTGTTAAATGCCCTTGTATGTAAAAAATAAAAACAAATAACATTTCTTATTGTTAGATGCATAAATGAATAAAACTATTTCTTAAAGGTATAACAAATAATTACTTATTAATCGTCAAGTAAATCTTCTATGCTGGCCTGGGAGCGAACTATTATCGTAGAATAGGCCAGCCCCGTCCCAGCCACTCATCCCATGGGTTGGTGTTAGGCAGGCGGCCGGCTGTATAACCTTAGCCAAAACCTTGAGCAGTATGGATTGGAATGTTGTCATTCCAATCTATCTTCTCGACATGGTCCGTTCCGCCTCTTTTCTATACATTCATTCATCACTAGCACCTTTACGGTGTGATGGATGATATCAATCAAAAGGGAGTGGATGGCTTGATGAGGTCTGACCGATATGATTGGAAGAGGAAACATACTGAGCCGACCCCAGATAGACTGGGAACAGGGCAGGGAGAAGAATCGTCAAGAAAAAAAGGTTATGTAGTCAGGCTTTCTCATGTTTAACGTTAAAAGCTAATACTTATTATAATAATAATTATATATCATAAACTCACACCTATCATCTAACTAGCCTAAATTTTAAGGAATATAACCTAAGTTATATACATAATTAAAATTTGTCCGTCATCTAGTATCTATAAGACAAGTGCTTATTTATTATACTTGACTTGACTAATAATATGATGAAAAATTATTATTGTGTTACTGCAGAGCCCTCAGCATTTGCGACGCCCTAATAGGACGGTGCATTGTTTTTCTATCTTTGTACTCTGATAATACAATGTACTACAGTAATGTGGCATGCAATAAAGAATTTAAATACTTATTTTGGGCTAGCTGTAATTACCTATTAAAAAACAAAGAATACATAACTATTGCCAGTCTCCATGGTCAATTATTGTTAACTACCCCAAATCTCTCCAGTGATTGTCGGACAAGGTGACTAAGGATAAATCAGTGATGAGGAATGGGCAGCAGCGTTCCTATTATACCACCATGCAATGTACTGCGACTTTTGTGCCCGATAAATAGCAATAGGCTCGCCACCTATTACATGGGACTTGACATAGATAGTTGGCGAAACGTGGGTGCTAGTTCCCCTCTGCCTTCCCCTTCGGGGATGTATGCGTTATTTTATGTTTATAACCCCGACACATTTTGAAACGCGAGGCGACACCGAACAATCCGGCGTCGCGTCGTGTTTCAAAAATGTGTTTTTACCATTATAGTTATTTAAACGATTTCACTAGTTTGTTACAATGAAAACATATGTTAAAAAACGGACTATATATATCAATTTTTCTTCACCAGCAACATGGGCCTCGTGGACTTCGAGCGGTGGACCAACCAGTCCGACCTGTTCACCGACAAGTCGAGGATGTGCTCCAAGCTCCGAAGCCTCACCCCGGGGCAGAGGAGGCTCTGCCGCAGGTACCAGGACCACATGCCCGCCGTAGGAGATGGCGTGAGGCGCGGCATCGAGGAGTGCCAGCGCCAGTTCCGTGCGAGGAGGTGGAACTGCAGCGTGACGCGGGACGGCAGCGTCTTCGGGCCCTTGACGTTTATTGGTAAGTTATTTTTCTCAAACATGGACATGTTGTCATTATTTTCGAAAAAAGAACCCGCGAAGTACCGTATTTACGGACAAAGAATTTCAAACTCATTACTGACACTGACCTCTATTATACAAGTACGCTGGATTGAATACGTCTACTAAAATGACAATTAATGTTTCTTGTGTCGATTTGAAGCAGCCGCCTAGCGGCAGGGATACTAAATTTGACGCGTTTGTTGCTTGTATTTGACATTACAAATGCGTCTCTAATATTGGTTCCATGGACATTCATCTTCGTACACCAGTGCCATCAGCTTAAAGATGGCAATAATCAAATTGGCTTCATTTTTTAGATGACAACCTTCAGTCCAGCGTATTTGTCAGAGGTGATAACTGGCGCGTTTTTTGAATTTAGAACATTAGAACGCTCCAGCGATGTTGTATTAAAACGAAAGACCTTTGCTAACGCGTAGTTTGAATTTGGAACATTGCAGCGCTCCAGCAATGATGTATGAAACGGTGTGCTGGAGTAATAGTGTTGGCGCCCCTGTGCCAAAGTACCGGCACAGGGGCGCCAACTGCTGCGGCCGGCGTGGTCGCGCTCTGCCCAGCTGCGACGGCGTTGGTCATAATCAATCAATTCAATGTATAATTTATAAAAAGTATGTTTTATTGCCCTAAATTCTTTTGAGAAAATCACCATATTATATGCCTCGGCCAAAATGGCATTTGCCTGTCTCGTATTAGTGATTAAACTCATACTCGACCTGCAATTGCCTATTTCGCGGCCTTTGCAATAATGTACCTACTATTATTAGTTTTTATATTTTTTGTCATTCGTGTAATATTATTATTTGGAAGGACAATGGGCAAAATGTTATGACAGTAGAGCAGAATACAATTGTGACCACACCCAATCACTCCCCCAGACGTCGTACAAGGCGACTATAAGTTAAGACAGCTATGAGTAATGGGTAGCAGCGTTTCTTCTCTCACGTTGCAATATACTGCGGTTTACGTACCCGATAACTAGGCAACAGACTCGCCACCTATTACATGGCAACTAGCAATAAATGGCAAAACGTGGGTGTTGTAACGTTGTCATTTTGTCACTTGTCAAAGTCGTCAAAGTCAAAATTGACAAACTGACTGACAGTGACAATGACATTAGTTGTCATAATAATTTTGGATTTGCAAAGAGAAATCGGCATAATTGGGGACTTATAAAAAAAAAAAAAAAACAAAAGGAAAAAGTTCAGATAAGAGTTGCTTGGTTTGGGTGGTTATATAACCCCCGTGTGTTGGGCGGGCGTAAGAATTCCTACACTGCCATAATTCCACCCGGCATGTCGTAAGAGTCGACTAACGTGGGTAATAGCACTCGTAACAACAGTTGGTGCGGCGGGTGTCCACCACCTCTGTGCTTCGGTTAAGATTCTCTTGTTTCCCATCTTTTCCCACTTAACGTAACTTTTTTCCAAATTTTGTAATGTAATTCCTTTTCTAACATTTATAATTTGGGGAATACACAAGAGAGTTTTAAACCGAGACACAGGGCGGGCACCGGCTAAATGGGCGTGGAGTTAATTTTACAACTTGCAACACTAGGATTTCTAGCTTTGTGGTTTTGTGAGTTGTGCCGCCATCTGGTGGCATTGTTTTGTATTATCTCGTGAACATTTGTGCCTCTCAAGCATGCCTGTATCGCGAAATAATATTTTAATTATTCCAATATTATTATTCGGTTTTTACCGTGGAATGAAATTTTCTTTTACATTTTAACATTTTACATACTGATTAACTTAAATAGATATATTTTTGTGTTTTTGCACGTTTCATTTTAATAAAGTTAGGACTATAGTCGGGATTATGGTTTGTGAAATGTGGGGTGGTTGGTATGACAGCTGTCATACTCGTACACATTTCTGTCTATCCTTTTCGCACTTATAGCATTTAGATATTTGTTGCCTGATGTCATATCGATCAGGCTGGGTTTTGCAAACTATAGTTCTCGGAAATTTGAATCGTTTTAAAATTTTTTTGGCAAAGGAATTATTTTAGGGGGTTTTCAGTATCCGTTTCAGTCGTATAGGTAGGAAGGTAATGGGATTCGGGTTTGACGTGGGCGTCAAGCACGAATTCACTTACGTGAATTCTTTCGAGGGAAAGGGGATATTGTAACGTTGTCATTTTGTCACTTGTCAAAGTCGTCAAAGTCAAAATTGACAAACTGACTGACAGTGACAATGACATTAGTTGTCATAATAATTTTGGATTAGCAAAGAGAAATCGGCATAATTGGGGACTTATAAAAAAAAAAAAAAGGAAAAAGTTCAGATAAGCGTTGCTTGGTTTGGGTGGTTATATAACCCCCAAGTGTTATAAAAAATATTACTTTACTTTTTCCTTGGTTTCCAGACAATAATTTTGTATTTTGGCAGGTTAGGGTTTTATTTAGTATTTATTCGGCGTTTAGGTTCCGTTAGGTCTTCAGTGGTCACATTTGTTGTCTAAAATTCCCTTAGAATCGATTTTTTAGAGATCGAAGAAATTGTCAATTTGTCAATGTTATCTTGGCTGTGTGATACAGAATCGTTGCCCTAGTCCGGCCTAGTAGCCTTAAAAAATTTCAGGATTCGATTGTCAAACTATACGGCCAATGACGAGCGCTTATTTTGAAATTCGGAAGTGGAATTCATTCCGTTTTAAAATTCCTAGCTAGACGCTGTAAATTTTTGATAGTCTTCTTATCTTGGTGGAATTTTCCAAATCTTAGAAGAATTTTATAAATATTATATCGGAGCAAGCAAGTGATTCTCCGAATAACAGCTGTTATTAAAAGGAATACATACTGTGTCACTGACCCGAAAGGGTCCTTTGGTACGAGTAAAGAGACTCCAGTTATCAATCTCTGAGGGGTCCAAAGCCGTCTTGATTGTGGACTGGACCTAACGGGTAATCCTGTGAGGAATTGCTACTCCCTACTACACTTCTCTACAGTCAGGTACCTTACTAACCACCAGGCGGCTGAAGGCTCGGAGATATAGATAGACTTCCAAAGATATAGATAGATTCATTTCATTTAGATTCGTATACCACTCGTTATCCACTCGTTATCGACCAGAACGACTCCAACCGAACCCCTTGGTCTGGGTTTTTTTTAATTACTGCTTATGTAAAATTAAAATTATAAGGGTCTGTTTCACAATCGAAAAGTAAAGTTATAAGTATTTACTTAGCCAGTAAATTACATAGAGGTTAAATCCTTCCGTTATCTTTCTTTGCGTTTCACAATCATCCAACTAGTAAATTAAAGTGAAGATTAACTAAAAAATACTTACTTAGGAGTATGCTGGCAACTTTAGAGTTTATCGTTTCGTTTCAAGGTAAGATTAATTTCTGTGTTTGTAATAAGTACAGTAAATGCAGCAACTAAATTACAAATATTTTTCGTTATGATTTTCACATAAAATAAAGATGTATTCACATGAAAAACATAGTACATTGTGAGGTTATTGAGTGATTTCACCTTTTCTAAAATCAATGTTTCTGTAAGAATGGAATGTAACGAGTTGTCAACAAAACATCCATGTCAAACGTTTGTCAGTGAGATAGGTTTCAATAGTGTCAGTCAATTTGTTTTCAATAATTCAAAAATTGTTTCAGAGTGGATTTTGTGCAGTGAATGTGGTGTTATTTTGCTGCACAAACATCCGTGTTGATGTGCAATTATGCAGAATCGTTGAAAATAAGTCTTGTGATGTGTTTTATGTTGAGAATTCTACAGTGGTTTTCACCACCTCATCAGTGATCATGAACTCTGTTACCATTAAATTCACGCCAAGCAGTAGATGCGTTCAAATATCTGACTCCAGTGATTAGTCTATCTCGGTCTGGGCCTCACGAGGATATATTTTCATACACTTTAGCCAAATGAAAATTTCTTTAAATAAATAATTTCCTACTTGTTTTAGGTAAACAAAAACCAATGAGACCTTTTGAATAGGTGGCAAGAAAGCAAACTAGAAATCGCAGAAACAAATTATAGAAGAGGAATGAGAGCATAAACGGAAACAGTGGTTGTTTGAAGAAGAAGACTGGTTGCAAAATAAAATTGATAAAAATTTGTGAACATTTTATTTTAAATAAATTTCTTAACTAACTATATAATGTTTTCTTATAATAAATTAAACATTACATTGTGTAGTACACATTTGTAGGTGTTTCGATTTACACAAACAGAGCTTACAGTAGGTATCATTGTTTTTGGCAGTATGAGGACGGTGTTGGGATGGAGGTGGTATGTTCCAACCATTATCCGTATTGATGTTTGGATGTTTCTTGATCAGTAGCTGTGCAATCGCATGTGAAATTAATTTAACAATTCGACTAGCAGATGCCTTGTTTACACCAGTGAAGTCACCAACTACGCTGAGGAAACTTCCTGTTGCATAATATCTTTGTGTTAATAATAGATGATCCAAAGGTTTAACTGCATAATTCCTAGAACAAGGACATAATATATTAATAAAACTAGGTAAGTAGTAGGACTAGGATGCATAAAATAATGAAAAGTGTAAATTTTACGTACTGTCGCTATATATGTAGGAATACATAACAACTTACCTCGACGTAGGAGCAGTTATTGAATGCTCTATTAGAGAAAACATATATTTAACACCCTCTTTAGAAAGTCGGAATCCTATCTTGAAGTCAGTATCATAATATTTTTCCATGTTGTTTACACGATACCGAAATATTGGTTCCCTACGCGGTCCCGTCATGCGACCAAAAAAAATCATCAAATTTATCTTCAATAAGATCAAAAATTTCCATTTTAAATGACAATAATAAACATTGTTGATGAATCTAGAAATGTCGTATTTGAGGTTATCTTGTCATAAATAGATTTACTTCTCAGAAGTATACGGCTACTTGGTAGTGCATCCGTTGATTAATTTAATCTGCAGATTACGTTGTAATTAACCCTACTCAGAGATTGTGAAACGCAAAAATTTGTTTACTGAGCAGATAAATTCGAAGTAGCTTACTTCGAACTTTACTTTTCGATTGTGAAACAGGCCCTTAATGTTTTAAATTTGTGCTAAATTGAAATTATAAATTTACTGTCAATCTGGTTGTTTTTATTTTATTGTCACCATTAGGTAGAAGGGGGAAATTATAAATTATTATTATATAGGAATACATAAGCAGGAAAAAATCAAGTATTACAGTGTTAATTCACCTCTGCCCACCCCTTCGGGGATGAATATAGGCATGATTTATGTATGTATGCAATAATAATAATAAAATTGTCATTTCGCCTCTCAGACGTTACGTCAACAGTTACGACGTGATTTACTACATAGTTAGTTTTGGGGAGTTGTTTCTTTTGAATATTTCGGTTTTGGTCCCATGGTAATAAAGATTATCACTTCACATTTCTATTACACCTAGTATAGAAAATGTCCCGCTAAAAACTACTTTTTTATCGAATTAAAGAGAATGTACCTAACATTCTCTTTTCAGTAGTTTTATTTTGTTGGTCTGTTCTCGAAGCAATAAATGTTTCCTTCTACTTTCTTTACTGTCGCCATATCACAAGAAGCAGTCCAATTTATGTGGACATATCAAATTAATACAGTTTTCTTTTTCCTTCAGCTAAATTACAACATAATTCCGAGATAAAGCTGCCATATATAAATTCAGTAAAACGAAACGAAGCAGCAGTGAAAATAAAGTGCCAATGTATACATAATATAAAAGAGAATAAATAGAAAACTATTTTCTTTTAAATATAATTCAAAAATCTTTCAAATATAATACAAAAAATATACAATACAAAAATGCACCCTATTTCACTCCCGAATAATGTAGCTTTCTAATGGTGCAATAATTTTTAAAATCTGTTTAGTGATTTAGGCGTGAAAGCGGTACAAACAAACATACTTTCGCATTTATAATATTAGTTGGACGATTGTTGATTCATTGTCACGGAAACTGTATCTATATATATAATATAAAAAGAGAATTTGAGATACAATATTTTCTCGAGATAAACGTTGTACAAAGTCTGCGACTGAGAATAATACGTTATCTTCTTCAACGAGACAGATTTATTGTGGGAAGATGCCGTATCCTGTACTAGGTACTGTTTGTTTAATAATAAAAGAACTGAAATCCAGATTTATTTTGTGAACTAGAAGATATTCTGTGTCGGATTTGGCTCATTCATCTTGTTGTAGGTACGCCGGGTCGCCAGGCAATATATTGCACTTTTAAATTAGTCCTAAGGTTTTGAGTAACGACGTGATTTTGTTGCCTAGGAACCACGATTCTAAATACTCATTAAAGTTAATTGACGTCTTTCTTTAACTGACGTCCGAGTGAGACAGTTAGTCGCCTTGTACGATACCCGCGCGGAAGAGATGGCGCTGGTGACAATTGTATTCTGCTCTGCTGTCACCACACGGACTGTCTTTATTATTTGCACAACATTCCAAAACTTTATTTGGTTGCCAGCGTCCCGGGAGACAGCGTTCACCCACGCCGTGACGTCAGCAGGCGTGTCGCTGGCGGTGTCGCGGGCGTGTCGCGACGGCCGCCTCTCCAGTTGCGGGTGCAGCAACGCGCAGCGGCCGCGCAGCCTGCATAAGGAGTGGGTCTGGGGGGGGTGCGGGGACAATCTCGAGTACGGCTACACGTGAGTACCTACACAGACGTCAGAGCGGCTCCTTTGGGTCTATAGTGCCCTGGTACTCTGCTACGAATTCAACTACAACTACGGCGCCGACCAGTACTGAACCCAGTAATGATTCCTCCTAGGTTTTGGCCTTAAGAACACAAGTAATCTCTGGACAAATCTCTATAAGTGAACGTATGGTAGGTGGTTAATCAATATTTATGGAGGAGAATAATAGTTGTTAAACTCGTTTTATAGCCAAAAAGCACCATTAAAAAGCACTATACTGTATTTCACAGACTTTGAAGCTTTTACTTAAATGACATAACATTTACTACGCACATATGGAGGCAGATTTTTGGTAAATTATAAGTAATATTTTAAGCCTTGGTCTAATAATAAGCGTTTGGTATTTTGGTGTATGAAAAGTAAATGAATAATCCAACTCACAGTATAGGGTCCAAAGTTTATATTTTTGGTTCTCCAGTAGAGGGATAACATATACACACACAAATACACAATTTACATTAAAAAAGAATTTACAATTAATATTTAAGAGAAAGCAACATGCTCTTCGCGTCGTGGTGTAATTTCGACACTCTGTTGATTCGTTGCTAGGCAACGCGATGCGGCACGGGGTGCATGTCAGTTACATAAATAGGTTGTATATGAGCTTATGTATTTTTAGTGTAATATATAGATAAAATAATAAATAGTTTAATAATATATGTAATTATTATAAATAAACTAAATAAATGTAGGAGAGCAGCCTACAAGAACAGTATTACATATTCATATTATTAAAACTTAAGTATTATGTAGGTAGACACAATTAATTCAACCGGAACATGTTCGAAGCCTGCAAACCGTGTATGGGGCAAAAGAACCACCTACTATACCTTCATGTCATCCTGGTACATGATGAGCTAATTAGGAGCTAGTAATTATCTCTTTCGATTCATGCATCCCTAATACCTCGCTGTAGCTTTTTGTGCTGTGAAGGGAGAAAAAACAATTTTAAAAATATTGCTTTAGATTTTTTATTTAATTAACGCTTTCAATATTGCTGATACTCAAACCTATCATCATCTAGCCCAAAGCAATTTAAGCGCTTGTGTTAAGTTGACTAGATGACGGACAAAATAGTAGATTAGTACAAAGATTTTAGTGGTTAGAAAAAGAATTTCGAAAATTTATGATCTTGAGGGGGGAATCGAACCCGCGTCCGCTGCTATCCGGGCAGGTGCCTGACCGCTCGGCCACCCAAGATACTAATTAACTTGCCGAAATTCTTCTAACCTTTACACTTCACGTTGTAAGCCAACGGGTACCCTCGCAATGTAGAAATAAATTTCAAACATTCCAAAGCAGATATTTTTACAGCTTGGGTTTGCTTTATAAACTATTTGATTTTTAATTTAAACATTATATAAATGTTAGAAAAATTAGTACAAAGATTTTAGTGGTTAGAAATCTTTGTACTAATTTTTCTAACATTTATATAATGTTAAAATTAAAAATCAAATAAAATAGTAGATTGTGCAACAAGGGCTAAAAATGAGCCCGAGATGATTTTATCCGCCTGAGCCGTAGCCCGTAGCCAAGGTTTTGAGGCCAAATGTCAGTTTTGAAGCGAATTCGATAAAATTCGGTACTTGGTTGCTAGGTTAGAAATTGAGTATGACCTGTTTCAAGATTTCCAAAAATTGAACCACTAAATAGGTGAGCAAAAACGGTGCTCAATTTTGTACTGTCCATTATGTTTAACGTCACTTTTACTTGAAACTCTGTATATCGAACACTTTTTATTCTATTCCCTTTTATACTAACCCAAATTCTACCCCTAAGGGGGTGGAAATGGAGGTTTTTCAACAATGTTACGATTTTGATGCCGATATTCACTTTTGCAAAATGTCATCATAGAAATTGGTTTCTTTCGCATAATGTCTCTTTTGCAGAACGTTATTTTCGTACAATGTCAGCAGGACGTCATTTTCGCACAATGTCACTTTCGCATAGCGACCTTTTCGCACAATGTCACTTTAGTAAAACGTCACTTTCGCAAAACACTAGCGTTTTGCGAGAAAAATAAACAATTACTTCAAAATATAAGTACAAATTTAGCCCGCCAGTAAACTTTTTATTTTTAATTTTAATGGCGATATTTAACTAAGGTACATATTTAAAAAGAAAGAAAGAAAAGAAATCTTTATTTGGTAAAAAATATTCTATTTCATTCTGACGTACTTAATTAAAATAATTCGATGCGTTTTAATCATAACCGGTTACTATTTTTATCTGGCTTTATGACTTTTGAGGTTAAAAACACAAGACAAATAAATTAAAGCAAATAAATAAATAGTCGCGAGGGGTTTTCACTCCTCATGCTCATAAACTTTTGTGCCCTATAAATGGCAATAGGCTTGCCCCACCTATTACATGGGACTTGACATAGTTGGCGAAACGTGGGTGCTAGTTCACCTCTGCCTACCCCTTCGGGGATATAGGCGTGATTTATGTATGTATGTATCTTTCCCCCGAACGACGTCCACGTCCCGTGCTACGGGGGCGTCCCGCGCTAGAGAATTTTACTCCCGCTGTGCAGGGAGTAAAGTGACATTTTATGAGCATGGGGCGAGCCTATTGCCATTTATCGGGCACAAAAGTTTATGAGCATGAGGAGTGAAAACCCCCTCCCTGCCCCTCTTTATCTATTGGGCAAATAACAGAACAAGCCCAGCGACAACAATAGAAAAAAAGGTCTATTACGTGACTAATCATAATCGTTTTAATAATCATAATCAACTTTAAAATAAAATAACTATTGAAAATTTACTACGATGACTCGAGAGCAAATTATCCGTATTCATTACACAAACGGTGACCCCTCCCGGAACCTTGGCCCATAGCGTGCGATCTGAAAATTCGATCTGACTGACATAATTTATTATATTATTTTTTTAGTGTACTTTATAATAACATAATTATAACTTTAATTAAACTGGATAATATTTTGATGCACATAATTCAATTCAAATAGGAAAAGATAACTATGCACCAAAAAGTATAATAGAAGCAGAATTGTATTCTAAGAATGTTGAAATATAATGGAAGAGGAAATATACTGCGCTGATACCAGTTGATCAGGGAACATGACAGGAAGAAGATAAAAGGCAAATTAGTTGCGACAGCCTTAATATTTGGTGTAGGTAACACTTGTTTTGTAAGTTGTAACTAAGGACAAGGATCCTTGTACTTAGCTTAGGAATAATAAGAATCTACAAAGTGTATCTTCTATTAGATTATGTAGCCCCAATACTCCCTACTATACTTTGAACTACAACTACGATCCTTGAAGTAAAACTAGAATTCTGTTTATTTCAACCACCTAGACGGTTCTGAGATCCTGCTCCAAGATTATTATTTTATTTAAATACGTCCCTCCCTGGGCCCGTCCGGGAAATCCTAGGCTCCTCGCGCACTATGTTTGCCTGATACTTTTCCCCCACTTTATCGAAATTTTCCCCGCGGAAAATTCGATCCCTTGCGGAGAGGAATTTTATTGCTGTAATTTGAATTATATTTTTAAAGAAAATTTATTTAAAAAAAATCCTTAAGTATTTTTTACCGAACTGATAATTATTATTGTTCTGAGTAATTATCATAATTTATTGACATTGAAGTAAGTAAGTAAGATACTAATGGTAAGGTAATCAATTACTTTCACCAATCAAAGTAATTTATCTTTACCCGTACCTGAGTCCGGCGCCAACTGTGGCTAAAATCTCAGGCAGAACTCACCTATTTCATTTCGCACCTGTGTACCAGGGTTGCAATGTTCACCTGAAGTTACCGTTTTACCTGTCGCCTCACAAACACTAGCAAATTTACCTAACACTGCCACGTTACCTCGTATAATTTCACAGTGGTTTCAGCCCCCAGCCCTCTGATGTGAGACAGACAATATTTCTCTTTCACTCTTCAATGCCACAACATGCAATCGGGAAAAGCTTCCCTTGCCGTTTTCAGTCTAACCCACACTAGAATTTCACCCGAACACTTCGCCAGTAAAGGCTTTTTTGATAGAGCTTATCTGGTCTTACGTATTTCACCTCTCTTTCCCTCTTTCAGCACCCATCATTTGTTGTGTGTATTCGCGTTGAATGTGTGCCGCCTCACCTGAAAGTGGCTCCACGTGCCCAGGTAAATTTCCTCCTATTGCTTCATAACGTCCTAGTACTCAGGTGAGAAGTAAGACAGGTGAAAAATTTACCTTGCTCCTCAAACGGAAAAATCCACATTTATTTTTTTCTACAAGTAGCTACTTGAATTTAGGTGTTTTTACTGGGGAGAGTTGAAAATGCATTCAAAATAAATAGCATTTTAATTATTTGAATTACGGAAACGAAAACTCTGCGTAAATTAATAAATATTACCTTAATAAATTATCTCATACTTCACTGAAAAACAATATTGACGTTGATTACTAATGATTTTTAGTATGTTCTGCATATCAACAACTTGTTTTTAAAACAAATAATAAATATGATTTATAAACACAGTGGCATTTCCTAAAATTAAAAAACTAAAATAATAGTCAAATATAAATTAAATTGGGTTCACATAAATGAGCGTAGCTAGTAAGTAGCTGTCAGTTAAATCTTCACGGGTGTCAAAGCATGGCTACGGACAGGTCGGATACTAGGCTCTCATGATCCGTGTGGAGGAACAGGGAAATGATGCCGTTGTAAGCCTGGTTTCGCGGATTGAAAATTTATTAATTTACTACTTTCCTGTTAAAATATAAATAAAAACCTTAACTTTATCCAAACAGAGTGAAAGTGTAAATTAGAAATAACGATTAACGTAATATGTACGGTCATTTACGGTCTGCCATTAAATGGTATATTTATTGTTTTAATAATTATATTGATATTAAAATGATTAATAAAATAATATTGGGTCTATTATTCAATCGGTTTCATAGAAAAATATAAGTAACTTTGAAATAAATTAATTGATTATTAGTAAATAATTAATTTATTGTAGTTATTAATTTTCGTGCGTACATAATTATATGCTTACCTAACCCCTTCAATGTGAGGAAAAATGTGCAAAATTTAAATCTTAAAATTTATAGTTTGAAACTATAAAAAAAAATCTCTTATCACATAAAATTACGTACAACATATAACCTCGTAGCAAGAATTCAACGTAGCAACCGTAGTCGTAGATCAACCTTCTCCGACATCCTGCTCCCTTAGTATGTTTTCACGTACTGAAAGGGTTAGACAAGACTGAAAACAAGGGTTGAGTGAATTTATATTATACCTTACTAGTAGTGGTTTTATTTAGGTAACCACAACAATTTGTATGATATTAAAAAACACTACTCACTCAGAGACGTCAAATAACGTTAATGAGTAGTTAACGTCAAAAATGACAATTCAAAACTAGTCGCTATTCTTGCCGGGTCTATGATCTAGATATGAATGAAAATTTTTGACATCAAACACTCATTAAAGTTAGTTGACGTCTCTGAGTGCGGCAGTAAATTTTCTAATAGTAATGAGTCCTATGGTAATGGTCTTATGACTATAATAATTGGCACATAATGAACTTAAATTCAACCATAACATTAGATCAAATTGAATTTTTAAAATGAATAAATAAAAAAACTTTTTAAAGAGTAATGTTTATTACTATTTAAAAAGTATTTTTATAATAAACACATTCTAGCGATATATAAGACTTGAATAAGTTTATCATGACTTACACCAGTGAAAGAGAAAGGGATAGGGAGACACAATATTTAGTAAAAGAGTCAACCTTTACAATACCTCCCTGTAATTCATGCGTTCCCAAAACTTGTGCACGTCAAAAAGGGTGAAAGATCAAGAAAACGTGAAAACTTTGTATAATATCCGGTTTCAGGTTTCAGCAATGAAACAAGCATCCAAAAGCTGGGCTATTTTAGTAACAATTTATTTTTATTTAAGGCAACAAACATTTTCATAAAAACTGGACTTTTCTGCATATTCCGAGTCCAGAGCACCAGGGTAGCAAGGGTATGGAGAGCTTATCGGAAAGATAAGTGTAAGGTAGGAGGTTACTTTTTCGAGAAAAGTTCCGTTATCTCTCTAATGCCCTCTATTACTTTTTATTATTTAGTGAAACAGCTGTAGTAGTTGTGATATTAATTGATAATCTACTAGTTGCCATAAATGTAACAATTAATGTAAAGATTAAAGTGATATGTTTGACATGTTTATATACAATTTAACATACAATAATTGTAACTTTCATGTAGGTAAAATCATTTTCATTCCTTCTATTCGAAAAGTGTAGCATTGTTCCTCTATAATGTGGAAGCAAAACAACTCTATTTTGATAGGAATTTTTTAGCGGGTGGAAATGATATTTGAATTTGGAACATAATGAAATCGAACGCAAATTGTATGAATTACTGGGTGATACGTTTTGGCTGCTAAAAAAAACAAAAGCGCGCGAATTACGTCTCTGTTCTTGTTACTCAGTGTCATATTTTATTCTTTTTTTGCAAAACTAATGAGCTCTATCATCGAGCTATGAAAGTGACAGTGCATTAACTCCTGAAACAATATCTATTATTCAGGCCTTCTTACAAATTAAATTTATTCATTAATTAAAATATTTACACCGTCTCTTATTTATTTTCTCATAGAAAGTGGCTGATAAGTAGAGTATTTTTTTCGCTCGGGTGATGTAGAATCCCTCGTTACGCTCGTTGTTCAAAGTAGCTCCCTCGCCGTGATACTATTAATTGCTCCCTCGCAATCTACTATTTCTTTACCAAAATATTATGTAATATCGAGAACCCACATGCTTATTTGTCATGAAATGTCCAATTATTATGATAATAGGCATTAAATAGTTCCCATAAAGATTAAACAATACTAAAGTGCTATGCATAAAAGAATAAAATATTAAAAGAAATCAAATCGAATCAAAACGCGAAACAAAAAGAACCGACTTTTCGACAACGAAAGATAAACTTATTACAATTTGACAATTCTTCTGTTAATATAAATACATACATAAATCACGCCTATATCCCCGAAGGGGTAGGCAGAGGTGAATTAACACCCACTTTTCGCTAATGATGTTCGGTCCCATGTAACAGGTGGCGAGCCTATTGCCATATATCGCAGACCGCAGTACAAATTGATATTCCTATTATAATAATATTTTATTTAAATTAACAGGTAGGTATTAAGATTTACAGAAGAATTGTTACATTGTAATGAGTTTATTTTTCGCTTTTCAGTGTTAGAGGTAGGTAGAGTTTTTGTTATGTTCATATTTTGTTTTCTTTTTGAGTCGGTTCTTTAAAAAATCATTTAACAATTTTGAGGTTGTAAGGCTCATCTATACATATTAATCAAGCCTAAACCAAGTAAGTTACTGTAAACCGCTGAGGAGTTCTCTTAACTGTGCTTGGAATTCATCATCAGAGACGGTAGCAACATATCTAGGTGTAAAGCTCTCGTCAATACAAATCAATCAAGCCCAAACACAAGGTAACTGCTATAAATGGTTTACGAGTTCCTTCGACTGTTTTTCAGTTCCATCATCAGATCGACTCTAGATCTTAATGATAATATAGTGGTTTATAATACCTATTTAAAATATTATCAAACATACTAGCCACCCCTACAATTTCCAAAAAATTTCTTTGATTTCTCAAGGATTCCATCATCAGATTCTGGTCTCCTTATCAAGGTACAATCGTCGGAGTATATACTTCCCAACAAAAAAAAATATATGAAAATCGGTCCTTAAACGACGGAGTTTTGCGCGACCAAACATAAGAAATAATACGGTACGAATTGAGTAACCTCCTCCGGTTTTTCGTCGGTTGAAATAAAACCTCGTAGGCGCGTTTGCCTTCCCTCAACTGAAGCGGTTTTTGATGATACGTCACGGTTTTGAGGCCGATTTACCAGGATAACATAATGGCATAGAAGTGTTGCTGTATACTCTACCAGCTTTTCAAAGCGACCGCCACGCCTTGCTACGGTATTTTAGCTTCTCTCTACTTAACTGCTACGAGTACACACCTACTGATTTTCCATCGCTGAAGACAAGATCCCCAAGAAGAGATTGTTTGTGTCCTTTTCTAAGACGAGGCTTTGTAAAAATCCAAGCCTTGAACACTAGGGGAGTAGAACGCGCGTGTAGGTTTGAATAAGGTTTGGCAAAAAAGTTGTTTGCATGTGTGATGTGTGGACAGAGAGGGCGGAGTTTTCAATACGCACACAAGCAAACATGGAAAGCTTTAGATGAAAAATAGGAAAGCAAGACGAGCATTCTAATTCATTCCCGCAGAAAAGTACGTCTTGCTTATGCAGTACGCCAAAGCGAGAGGGACACTGGCTAAACAGCCCCCACGTCAAAACAACAAAGGAAAGATGGAACTTTTTAAGTTTTTTATATGGAATACTTTAAAAAAGCTTTTCCGACTTGTCTGTTTGAATTTTCTTCACCAGAGTAGCAGGATTCGTTGGAGGTGAAACATGCCTGGAATGCGCTAAAGAATGCTCAGCGTATCTTCTGCCTCTTCGTAGGGAAGATTTTCCCGCATTCGAGTATTTTTCTCACTAGGATCGCATGACTGAGGAAAGGCTGTGAAGAACGTAAGCTATGCTTGGAATGTGAGTCCGTTGTTGGAGAAATTTTCTATAACAACTAAATTCAACAAAGTTTTGATAAATACTGTGCGTTTCTCTGTCGTGATTTTGTGCTTGCTGTATTCTGTGAATAATACGTTTAGAAACTTTATAGTAAGTAGATTTTCCATCAACTGCACAAAACGAATCATTTTTATCCGAGACTTTTAGCAGCCCGACCCGGAGGCGACGGCAAGTAATGTCGAAGATAAAAATGGTTTTGTGGACGAGTTAGAAACTCTGATTTTCACTTCGATTGCGAGAAAATAAAATAGTAGTTTATCATAACATTTCTTAAAATTCAAACATAGTACAGTTTTAAATACTGAAGGAAATTGTTTTTCCCATTGATATTAGGCTTGGGCTCCAGACCTATACAGCCTAGTATTAAATTTTTCTTAAATTAATTTAATAACTTACCGTACCTACTTAAATTAAAATTTTTAAATTTTATACACATTAGGCAAATAAATTTAAGTAAATATTATAAAATAACAAATTCTATCTCTGAATTTCTAATTGTGTTTGGCTGCATGGCTCATTTTCTTTGCCTTAATACAGACACATTTATTAGTAGTTATGTAAATTCTCTAGAGCACAAAATTCGATTTTGTGCCGCCTATATCCTGCACAAATAAGCACTTTACATTTATATTATTACATTTATAATATTATTATAAACATATATTTAAAAAAAACTAAACTTTCTCAAATCACACCTTTTCTACAAATAAAAAATATAAAAATATTATATTTTTTATACAAAACAATTTAATTTAAGTACAAAGATTTTGGTGGTTAAAAAAATAATTTCGAAAATCCTTCCCCCGTCAATTTTCCCGCATCAAAGCCATAATTTTTCGAAATTCTTTTTCTAATCACCAAAATCTTTGTACTAATTTTTCTAACATTTATAAAATGTTAAAATTATAATCTAACAATTTAATTTAGTTAACAAGAAGGCTAATTAATACCAAATTCCTCGGTACCAAATTACCCAAACCGGATAGTCCCGGATAAACCCCGGCTTAACACGTTAAGGTTGCTTAAATCCGTTAGAGAATACCAGGACTTCATGAGCTACAAAGAGTTGTTAATCCACTTGCTAAATGTTGCGGCTATGTTTCTCATACAAATCTAGCAGAGCTATGACTATCATAGTATGGTTCAGGATAATATTGCTTTCAACAGAATATACAATACATACCCTCAAAAAATAAAATAAAAAGGTGATTATGAATAATAAACTAAATAAAATTTAATCCAGACTAATACCGAAGCATAACCTCCATGTCAGTTTAAAAGCTATCTAATAGTATACGGGATAAGTTTGCATTTGTAATACAAACCATTCCAAGCTACGGATCAATACTCGTAGCTATCGTAGCGGTGGGCGTAGCAAGGGGGAGAGAAATTTTCACCATCCTATCTCACTCTATATAGCGTCTCTTTCTGTCTCAAAGCAGCAATGAGAAAATTCCATGATACCAGGAGCACAGGACAACATTTGTAATCTAGAAAGTTTTACGGAGTTTTCGGCGGTACCGTAGTATTACGCAGGCGGTATAACGCAATTATGAAATAAATAAATATGTTACGTGTAGTGTAAGTAAAGCGTAATTATTAATATTATTATAGTTTTAAGGATGAGTATAGTGTAATTATTATTATTACGAGATAAAAGAAACAAATATCGAAAAAAAATCGAGCAATCGTGTGGCATCCTGAAGATGTTCTCATCAATGATATTATATTTAAAAAGAGGTAGATAGGTTACATGCTTGCAAAAAGTGCGACCCTAAAAGTAAGCTAATTGGCCCACCTGAGCTCAGTCTCACGATGACAGCGAAGGCGTTGACATTGTTGATTGTTCCCGATATTTATTACAAAAATGCCGTCTTAAGTTATGCGACGATGGAACAACTACACCAGTAAACCTCCAAAAAGTCTGGGGATCACGTATCATGCGCGTAGTATACATTTTTATTTGATTTTAGTTGATATTATTAATAAAATATATAATATTAGTTAAAAATGTATCATATTAAAGATAGAGTGCGACATCAAATACACCGCGCTACGAGTGGAGGAGAGATGGTTGTCAAAGATTAAAATATAACCGAACAGACAAAATTTAACATACCCGTGATAGTGCCTCTACACAATTAGCTCACATTTCCCATTAGAGCGATGAAGAGACGAGTCGACTTTTTGACTAGGTATGTAAGTAAGACTATCCTCAAGTCCAGTTCCTTACATAAATCATAATTATTAAAGATTTTTTGTTATTTTTGTAGGTTTCCGGTAAATGAATTACATACATACATATGTCACGCCTTTCTCCCACAGGGGTAGGCAGAGATCACTTTGTTCCACTTGCTACGATCCTTACATACTTCTTCCGCTTCATCCAATCTCTTCATGCATGCACGTCGGATTCGGGTACTCTTTACCTGGACCTTTTTAATAGACTTTCAATTTGATTATGAAAGATCCACCTAGACATTCCCCTTACCATTTCTCCATTCACTTTCGCCATGTAAATCCTTTTTGTCATTCTCCTTTCATCCATTCTTTCGACAAATGAATTAAGTTATAACCAATTGCGTAGGAAAAGAAGGTTTGGCTACCAAATATGAAGTTGAATAAATTTGGTACATTTCAATGATGCGATTTCAATATTTAACCTAATAATATGTATGATGTTAAAGTTAAAAGATGGAAATTAACTATATTAGAAAGTTAAACTTATCAGGGATATAACATATTTACCATCTGACTAAGAGCCGATTTCACCGCAGAATTAAACGCGATCAGTTGAAGTTGAACTCGGTTTATGCTCTAAACTGAGTTCCGCTACATAGTTTGCTTTAATCAAAACCAAGTTTTATTAAACTCAGTTTCTATGAGAGACGGTGAAATCGGCCCTAAAAGTGTATTCATAAATAAAGAATCCATAAAACAGCTCACGAAACCTACTAACCTTTTGTTTTCGTTAGTCTTTGCTGCGTGTTTATCTTGACTTACACTTTTCGCGCAATGACGAAAATTAGCTGTCTTTTTTCTTCCTATTAAATTAATTATGCCACCCTTTTCTAATTTTTGACAATGTAGTAAAATAATAAAAGTGTCATTTTGTGTTGCTACAGCATTTTGGTACATATTTTGTTCGTGTTTTGTGAGCGTATAACGTATCTACCTCTTTTTAAATATAATATTATTGGTTCTCATTGAATTATAATAGGTATGTGGAGTAAAACTAAACTATATTATAAAGTAAAACTTTACTTTAATCTAAAACCTTAAGCGGTATGTATGTATTGGAATGTTGTCATTCCAATCACTCTCTCCGTTCATCGGTATTTCGACATGGTCCGTTCCGTCTCTTTTCTTTACATTCATTCATCACAAGCACCTTTTCGGTGTGATGGATGATATGAACAAAAAGGGCTTGATGACGTCTGACCGACATGAATGGAAGCGGAAACATACTGCGCCAACCCCAGATAGACTAGGAACAGGGCAGGGAGAAGAAGATGTAGAGTTTTACTTTGCTTCCATGATGACCTGAAGCGCATTCTGGAGGATCTTTATAGTTGGTTTACATTCTACATTAAAAGTAATCTCAGACAGTCATGTTTAGTGGTTATTATGTTTTCGCGTATGTACTGTTCTATCAGGTGTCCCTCAAGGCGTCCTTTTAGACCCCTACATTCTTATTTTTATAAAATCAAAACAATATCATCCAAAAAAAAATTATAAGAATATACACTTAATAAAACTCGGCCGTGGACAAGTCCTCACAGATTCTGTAATAATTAGGGTTTGATTAAATGAACAGTCAGCGAGAAAATCGTCTTTACCCTACTAAAATATATGGAAAAAGTTTTCTTTGATTTGTGGGTGTTCTATTACTCTAATCTCAGTAGGTCTCAAGGAGTATTTTAATCCTCTATGGCCAATGTGAATGGGATCGATTGGCATTAAAAAAAATCTCAATTCTGATTCTCGCTAACATTTTATCTTAAATCAGTGAATGTCGATTGTCATCACTCAAAAAGTTGGGAAAGGTCTCCTAAGACCAGACATTTTTGCGTGGCAGCAAGGGATATGGTAGCTGCCCTCAATGCCCCTTCTCAAATTTCCTCCCTGTATAGCACTACTAATAATGGTGCTACAGCTTTGGTGCCTTATTAACAAATGCTAAAGCTGACGTGTTCTGTCAGAATACAGCACTTTTTTTTATTGGTCGGCACTTTTGATTTTGGCCCAAAATGGAGGATGTCCTTTGTTCGTCAGCTTTCCGGTGTGATGGATGATATGACTAAAAAAAGAGAGTGGATAGGTCATATAAGCGGTATGAATGCAAAAAGAAACATACTGTGCCTTCCCCAGATACCAGGAGAACAGGACATGAAGATGATATGCCTGTTTGTCACAGGTTCACAGAAGGCTTCGTCGACATAAGGGAACGCGAACGCAAGGTGAAGCGAGGGAGCCACGAGCAGGGGCGCCAGCTGATGAATCGACATAATAACGAGGCAGGTCGACGGGTAAGGATCACCTAAAACGGTTTAAGACATACATACATCAATCATGGTGACGGCAGAGTAGAATACAAGGCGACTAAGGATAAATTATTGATGAGGAAGGGGCAGCAGCGTTCCTCTTATAGCACCTAACAATGAAACTACTGCGACTTTTGTGCCCGATAAATGGCAATAGGCTCGCCACCTATTACATGGGACCTAACGTAATTGGTGAATCGTGGGTGCTTGTTCACCTCTGCCTATCCCTTCGGGGATATAGGCGTGATTTATGTATGTATGTATGTATGTTTTTTTTAATTCTATGCGTTCGATAGTTTTGCTCCTTGGCTAGGGGGTCTGATGCATTGAATAATAATTGATGTACAGTCAAAGGCTCTGCAGACTACTCTTAATACTCTTACTCTTAATCCCATTACGTATGCTCAGACCTTTAGTCACCTTGTACGACACCCGCGGTAGAGATTGTGCATAATGACATTTGTATTCTGCTCCGCTTTCATTACACTGCTTCCTTTATACTCTTTCAAACTCGTAAGAAACAATGAAATGTAACGTTTTCACTTTGTATAAAAAACAAAACACCTTGCTAAAATCGCTTGCTTATATAACCACACGGCATTCTATACTGTTGCAATCTGCTGTTGCAACTGGCGTGCTCGGCAGATGGCAATAGACTCGCCTAGTATACTTTTTCTAGGAACAACAGACCAGAGGGCCTAACCAAGTGGTTTATCTATTCGAACGCATAGAAAACAAAAGAATGATTCTGAAGTATTCTTTTCTCTGTAATACCTTAGATTCATAATTTTTTTAACCGACGTAAAACCGGAGGAGGTTACTCAATTCGTACCCTTTTTTTTAATCAGTGACGAGGAACGGACAGCAGCGTTCCTCTTATTCCACCTAGCAATGAACTGCGACTTTTGTCCCCGATAAATGGCAATAGACCCGCCACCTATTACATGGGACCTAACATAATTGGTGAATCGTGGGTGCTTGTCTTCGGGGATATAGGCGTGATTTATGTATGTATGTATGTTTTGTTTTATTCTATGCGTTCGATAGTTTTGCTCCTTGGCTAGGCTGATATATTGAAAAATAATTGATGTACAGCTCTTGAGACTACCCAAAACTGTCAAATTTCTTCAATCGATTGTCAACCTTATCTCGTTACCAGTAGAGCCAAAAGTCGACTGAGCAAATTTAACATTTCGTGGTAGTGTGACGTGCTGTTGTCTGTACCTGGGGATTGTGTTCCCGCATCCAGACCATAATTTTTCGAACTCTTTCTAACCACCATATTCTGTGTCCTACTATTGTACAAGAGAATAGTGTACAAGTGTGACAATGTTGCAGGCCGTGATAAAGAAGTCTAGAGTCACGTGCAAGTGTCACGGTGTCTCTGGATCCTGTAGCCTCATCACCTGCTGGCAGCAGCTACCCACCTTCAGGGAAATAGGTAAATTATTATGTCACCACCTGGTCAGGAAGGCAAGAAGAGGGAGTTTCCGCACACGTAGCGGGCGGAAAATGCCACTTTCTGGTCGGTCCCCCTAGCCAAGTCGTGGCCGACCCCAGATGCACTGGGAGGGAACAGCTACCCTGTTCCCGAAGAAGAAGTAGTTAAATAATAATGTGTTATTATGTGGTGACGGCAGAGTAGAATACAATTGTCACAACCCCAAATCTCTCCCGTGGGTGTCGTACAAGGCGACTAAGGATAAATCAGTGATGAGGAATGGGCAGCAGCGTTCCTCTTATACCTACCACCTAGCAAAGTACTGAGACTTTTGTGCCCGATAAATGGCAATAGGCTCGCCCGCCACCTATTACATGGGACCTGGCATGGTTGACGAAACGTGGGTGCTGGTTCACCTATGCCTACCGGAGATATAGGCGTGATTTATGTATGTATGTATTTTATTAAAAATGTACAGAATTCCTGACAAAATATACAGGAATCGAACTAATAGATACTAAAATTTTCTTTATGACATCCTGTAAAATTAGCAAAATAACATACGGCAAAAACTTCTGACTTGGAGACCTATCAAAATATTTCAATTTATAAAAACAAAAATGTTCGACTAATATTATTCAATTATTATTAGTATTTTGTCTGGTTTGAAAATGAGATGAGACATTTCTAGTCCCTTTGTTTAATAAGCCAGAACAAAAGTGTGGAATAAAAAATTTAATAAATCCAAATAATTTATTGCGACACCCAAATTCCTTTATACTAAAGCCGACAAAAAATTTATAACTGTTGATATGAATTAACATAAATAAAATCTCTCTTTTTATGACTACCTTAGGTTTTATGACTCTATGGCATTAATATTCAGATATTCGTATTATTTTTACGGCTGCCCTAATTTTTTGTTGATGCAGCAACTATAATCTGTAACATCGGATTTAAATAGAGAAGGAACATTAAAAAACAGGAATACATAGTTGCAATAAAAATTTAAACAAAATTTCATTTCAAGTAAACCTTTTTTGTGTAACTAATATGTTTTTTAGCACAAAATAAAAATTCTATGAATGACTTTCATTATGAGACAAAACATAAACAAACCTGAGAAAGAGAATTCAAACGGATTTGATTTTTTTGTCATTTTGGAAAGAATAATAAAATTTATAACATTTCTCCATAAAAACCAACCCTAATCCGAATACCATAAAGGCCTCATTCGCTTTTTTAACGTGAAAAAAGCGAGCAAATACATTTCCAAATATATGTTCATGCTAATAAAGCTCAAAATACAACACTGCTCGATAAAACAGCGTCGCGTTTTAAAAGCGCTGACGTGTGAACGTATACTTGTTTGAACGCTTTTTTAGGGACGTTAAAAAAGCTCCCGTGCGAATGAGTCTAAGCCTCATTCGAGCAGTGTTGCATTTTGAGCGCTGGGCGTTCGACGTTAAGATCCTGTGAAATTTTGTAATAATAGGTTGGGGAAAAAGTTTCTTCGCATTTTTTAAGAAAATTCAAAACATTTTTTAATATAGTTTATTTACATTTAAGGTTTTTGGTTTTGGCAGCCCTCTCGTGATGTTAACCTGACACTGCCTAAAGAATTCTGAAGAGACCGAAACAGGTGGAAATCTGAAGGTGCAAGGTCAGGACTATACGGCGGATGCATTAACACCTCCCAGCCAAACTCTCTTAATTTTTGCTGAGTGGCTAAAGATGTGTGAGATCTAGCGTTATCATGATGAAAAACCACACCCCTTCTGTTGATTAATTCCGGCCGCTTTCTCTCTACTTCTTGCTTTAATCTCATCAGTTGTTCGCAGTAGAGTTCAGAATCGATGGTCCTGCCTGGTGGTAACAGCTCATAATGAATAATGCCCTTCCAATCCCACCACACACACAGCATCACCTTGTTGCGAGTTAACCCGGGTTTCGCCACAGTCTGTGAAGCCTGACCGGACTTTGACCACGACCTTTTTCGCACGTTCTTGTCGTACGTGATCCACTTTTCATCACCAGTTATCAGCTTCTTCAAAAATGGTTCGGTTTCATTGCGTCGTAATAAAGAATCACAAATGAGTACACGGTTCATTAGGTTTCTTTCAGTGAGCTCGTGAGGTACCCAAATGTCGAGCTTTTTTGTGTACCCAGTTTTTTTCAAATGCGCCAAAACTGTTTTGTGGTCAATTCCCAGTTCTTCAGCTACGTCGTAACTACTGACATGCCGATCTTGCTCCACTTTTTCAAAAATGGCATCCATTTTATCTGTAATAGGGCGACCAGAGCGACGTGCATCTTTGACATCAAAATTTCCGGATTGAAAACGCTTAAACCAAATTTGTGATACTCTCACAGACACTGCACTAGGTCCATAAACATCGCAAATTTTTTTCGCGGCTTGCGTTGCATTTTTACCTTTTTTGTAGTAAAATTTTAAAATGTATCGAATTTCTTCATTAGATTCACTCATCTTGGCGGTACGAAAAACAAATGAAAATCACACATTTTCCTAATTTGAATTTGGAATTATGTTCTTTAAAATTTAAACTTTCAATGATACCAAAACCAGCCAGATACAAATAGTATAGCCAAAGAGATTTTATTACAAGTTTATACATACTATAATGCGAAAAGACTTTTTCCCCAACCTAATATTATTCACACGACCGGTAAAAAAAAAGTGCCAGTGCTTCTGTGCTTCTCTATCCAGTACGCCGCGGGCTCGCTGTGCAGGCGGACGTATTTTTTGTTTATGTTAGCTGAGCAGCGATATGATGTCGTGTGTTGTGGATCCCGAAATCCTTATTATACAGGTGGAGTCTCGTCCACTTCTATATGCAAAATCATCGCCCGATTACTCGAATAAGAATATGAAGAATAGTGCCTGGGTGGACATAACCAAAAAACTCTCGGAAGACTGGGAAACCCTCACCAATGAGGAAAAAAATAATCGATGTTAGTACAAAATGCACTTTATTTATTTTTATCAAATATCCTACAGTCAGCACGCCAGGCTACCACAAAATGTCAAATTTTCTCAAACGAGTTTCATGAGCTTCACGAGCTTCACTAGAAACAAGTTACGGTTGACAATCGATTGATGAAATTTGACAGTTTTGGGTAGTCTCAAATGATATATAGTCATTTTATCTTAGTTACCATTTTGTTTGTCGATGACTTGATATTCCCACGGGATAGAACCTTGTGGCGATTCAAAATATCTAGCGAAATTATCACGCAATTCCAAACAATATGGACCTGTCGGTTGGAGACCTTGTACTGGATTGTCAAATCATCAATCCATCTTTGATTCTTACAAAATTATATAGAAACAACATGATTTAAGTACCGATATCGTGCGATCTGATTGTAGTTCTATTGATTATGTTAAAATTATCCACTTGTTTGATAAAATACCAACTCTGCATTCGATCATTCTTCATGCTCTTGTATAATAATGTAATGTATAATAGATACTGGTAATGTAAATCATGAAAATTGTTGCTTGATGCTAAAAATCTGTAACAAATGAATGGTTCATTAACAAATTTCTTCTTAGGCAAAGATGTACAAGCAAAGTGGAAACACATAAGGGACAACTTCCGACGAGAATATCAAGCCCAAAAAGACGTTATATCAGGCCAAAGTGCAAAAAAGAGAAAGAAATACAGATATTACGATGAATTATCATTTCTAGTTCCACACGTTAAAGATGCCAATATTTCTGGGAACTACAGCACTCCAACGAATGTAACAGAGCAAAATATTGGGAGCCCGTCAACGCCGGACGGCATAAATTCACTAGCTGGACCTTCCACTGCCACTCGTAATGTTCCAGAGATTCCAAAGAAGAAAAATAAAACTAAATCATCTTTCGAGGAAGCAGTTCTGAAGGCCATCAAAAATCAAAAACAGCCAGACGAGGATAAAACATTCTGTTTGTCACTAGTTCAATCACTGAAAAGGATAGACGATAACAATAAAATGTTGGCTAAAATAGAAATATTGAGAGTCATTCGCACTTTTACAAATAAGTCGCTTATTGCTAACCAATCACCAAACATCTAACCATATTTTACTTACCCAAATTCACTTTAAATCAACACCTATCTGTACTCTGATCACACAACAGCAGCACTCACAACCAACACCCACCCAAGCTCATAATTGTATCAGTAGCACACAGAATCATACTCAAAACTGTCCTTGGATGAATCTTCATCCGTTAATCCTGTACATCCTTCTAAAGGAATTAGAATTCTAGAGAATCATCGACTACTCCGCTAATTCAACTACACCAAGTTGTAGGCCACACTCCGCACAAAGCTTTTTTACGACTTTCAACCCAAATATTTGCCCGTCTCCATCCGACATTGACCATATCACTTTCAAAAAAATTAAATGTTCAGAGCCCTCTGACCAATATAAATTCACCAGAAGAATTTTACTTATCTCCAGATTATTGTTAAATTTAATATCTAAATTTTTAATAAATATAAAGTATTTTGTAATTTTGTCATTATGGTTTTATTTACCTCAGTATAACAGCTAAGTAGTCGTTGTACAGGTGGTATCGCCAAACGCATGTTGGTATCTTGAAGTGTTAAGCCGGATCCAGATGAGTGTAACGTGTAATGTAACTCGAACTCTACGTCCAGACCAGTTACTTTAACGCACGTAGTTCCGTCCTAACGTAATTCGTGTTACATTACACGTTAGATTACATGATACGTTAAACATCCGGCTTTATTTGAGGCCCCACTATCGTCAACAGTTCTTCAAAATATGTTGATAAGCATTCGAAAATAATAAAAAAAATGTATCGGGGTATCGCCTCCATCTTTCGTACAATGTCACAAACTGTCCTTTTAAGTATCTCAGTTCATTCAGAGGATGAACCCAGAAATCTTCTAGCAAAACAATTCGCTATGGCTATTAATTTTGCAGAAACCATTTCAACATCTAACTGAAGCGCAAAATCACTCTCGAGTGTCACAAAAATCGTTCGTGTGATCACATCATATGGAGAACGTTAAAAAACATACGGGTACGAATTGAGTAACCTCCTCAGTTTTTTCGTCGGTTAAAAAAAGCGCCACCGTCGAGTTTTAACGTAGCTTTTGTTAAAGTCTCTTACGAATTACGCCTAAAGCTTTGGTCTCTTGATCGTAACGCACAACGCAGCGGTGTCGCACGCAATCATCGTATCAAAAACTACTGGAAGTGGTCTCTCGTTCCGTCGCAGTATGCGTCTGCGGCAAAGAGCAAACGCCGCATACGTATACGTTGTGCGTTACGACCCAGGACCAAAGCTTTAGACTTCCCGTAGTCCGATTTAACGTTCCGTGACATGTAATTAAACTGATTGACTACCAAACGAGCGGCCATTGTTTTCGGGTACCTACACAAACTCCGCCGAAAGTTAATGAGTGACTATTAGACCCTTGTCAGATATGTTCCTCTGGTGCTTCTGGCAATCAATTATCTATTATTAAACCGCTTGTTCAACTGTGAGGAGACTTAATTACTGTTATTTGTTATTAATTGTCTGGTAATTTTTACTGCTTCGCTTTTGTTCATTTCCGATGACGTAGTTTTTTCTATGTACAGAAATACCGAAAGAAGTGTCAAACTGGCACTCGTAGAAATAGTATACGAAGACCCTCATTTACACGCGCCCCCATACCACACCCATACCAGCCCGGCTAGCATGACCACCGAAACACGACATGATATAGCCATTTATTGCTTTGAATTTGAACTGTTTAAAATCATTGGATTTTTGATAGTTCAAATCGATAAATGGCTATATCATAAAGCCTATATGACTATATCATTATAGATACAGCCATTAATCGCTTTGAACTGTCAAAAATCCAATGATTTTGGTTGTTAAACGCGATAAATGACTATATCATATCGTGTTTCGTTGGTCATGCTAGCCGGGCAGAGGGCCTAACCAAGTGGCTTATCTATTCGAACGCATAGAAAACAAACAAAAGTATGAAACTGACGTTTTGTTTTCTCTGTAATACGTCAGTTTCATACATACATATATACATAAATCACGCCTATATCCCCGAAGGGGTGGGCAGAGGCGAAACAGCACCCACGCTTCGCCAATTATGTTAGGTCCCATGTAATAGGTGGCGAGCCTACTGCCACCTATCGGGCACAAAAGTCGCAGTACATTGCTAATGCTAGGTGGTATATGCTAGTAGGAACGCTGCTGCCCATTCCTCATAATTGATTTATCCTTAGTCGCCTTGTACGACACCCACGGGAGAGTTTTGGGGTGGTGACAATTGTATTCTACTCTGTTTCATACATTTTGTATTCTGATACGTTCGATATATTGACCACTTGGCTAGGGGGCCAGCCCAGCCCAGCCCACTTTTTTGATTTTCAAGCTATTCTGGACAAATCGAGAACAATTTATTTCGAAGGAAGACCGTCCAAATTACTTTGAGTGGTCGGCAGCGGTCGAAATTTAATTGCAAATTTCGAGATTTAGTAATCGAAAGAAGAGTTCAAAATAATCTCGTATATGGCGAGAATTGGCCCCCAGAATAGATTATGACTTGATTATCAATCGCAAAAAGTTCGAATTCGAACTTTTTCTCGGATTCGATTGTACGAGAATTGGCTCCCCCGGACAAAACGACTCTTCGACACGGTACAGCGACCAGGGTACAAGAAAAGAGAAGAAGTAAAAGATTGCCTCTCAATTCGGTCCTTTATTTATAAATCATACAATTTCATGTATAGTTCGGAAGGTTGGGCCGTCGAAAAGACGGAATCAAAGAAAATTGTAACTAAGATGGATGTGCGAAGTAGCATAAATGGATAAGATGAGGTACGAGTATGTGCTAAAGTACGTAAGAGGGAGTCAAGAAGTAGCGCCAGTGACAGAAACAATATAAAAATTTTCAATGTAGGCTGTCCTTTTCTTATATGGGCAGTTTAACAGTTATTAAAACTTAATTACTGTTTATACCCACAAAAATATCGTCTTGATGGCCTTAATATTATATCATAATTACTACCTCGTATGTAATGGTGGGTGGTCATTGTATCACGGAATAACCAAGACACGTAATTTATTTATCGTAAAAACACTAATGGTCTTTTATTACTATATTAGCTGTGTAATTAAAAGTGATTTATTGGTATTGGGTTAATTAAATGTCTTTATTGGCGTCGGTGTTGCCATGTGGGGGCGTATGTATTAATTACCATAAGTATTCGTTAGAAAGGCGCCGAGATTTTATTGTGTGATTATTAGACGCAGAGCTTTCATCTCGGAATGTACAATTTGGTTCTATTGCTTTTTAATGGTTCGTCTGACAATAAAAATAGTTAATTTTATAAGTTACTTCTCAATAAAGAAATCTATGTGGGATTTTTAAAATACAACACTCAAGCGAAGCAATATATGAGTCAATAAATATAATGAGGAGTTGGCAGTAGAGTTTCTATTATAGTATACATAGTCAGCCATCTACAACAAACTGCTAGTAGGGTAAGTGTCAGGCAGGCGGCCTTAGCCAAATCCTGTAGCAGTATGACAGTAGACCTACGGCACCCAGTCCATATATTTGACATAAGACCTGCACTCACCCCTAATATTTTTACATTACACGTATGGGTCCAATCCCAAATATTTTGGCAATAGATCTACTGCACCCACCGCAAATAACTTGACACAGACCTACTGCATCCACCCCAAATATTTTGACATTACCCCTACTGTACCTACCCCAAATATATTATATTGACCACAGACCTACTGAACCAATCCCAAATATCTTGTCAATAGACCTTACTGCACCGATCCCAAATATTCTGACGGCAGTGCTACCTGCACCCACCCCAAATATTTCGAGAGCAGGGTAGGAAGAAGAAGTTTTGTGCTGGCAATCTTTCTTTAGCCAAATATGCTACTTCTAAAAACCCTATGAATGTTACAGGTGACTACCTCAAAGAGAAATACGAAGATGCCACCGAGGTCAAGGTGTCTCGGCGAGGGAAACTGCGGATCGGCAATCCCGGCTACATCCTGCCGACTCCTCAAGACCTGGTATACCTGGAGGAGTCGCCAAACTATTGCGTTAAGAACGAGACCTTGGTGAGTATCATCATGCATTTTATTTCATTTCATGATGATACGAATCAAAAGGGAGTGGGCTTAATGACGTCTGACCGATATGAATGGAAGAGAAAAAATACTGCGCCGATCCCAGATAGACTGGGAACACGGCAGAGAGAAGAAGAAAGATAGAGATGCAAGAACAATAACTTGCTATAAGCAATCGCTGTTCCAGGCCATGTGGCCAGGGTTAGGATCGCTCGCGCGAAGTTAAAAATTAACTGTTAAAGTGTGGAAGTGGAGAAAATCTCTCTTCGCCCCTTGACTGTGTTGTGTCTCTGTGTTTAGTGACAGTTTGAGCGAGAGGAAAATAATATATTTTCTTTTCCCGATGAAGATTTTCTCCACGTCCCCTCCATTTTATGGTCAGGTGTGCCATATGTACTTTAACGATACCGAATTACCCGGTTCCAGGGATCCTTAGGCACCACCGGCAGGGAGTGTAACAGGACATCAGGAGGCATGGACGGGTGCGGCCTCATGTGCTGCGGCCGAGGGTACAACACCAAGAAGATAGTGTTAAAGGAGCGCTGCGGATGCAAGTTCCGATGGTGCTGCCACGTCGAGTGCAATACATGCGTCAGAACTGTTGAAGTGTACACCTGTAAATAGACATTCCTGAATAACCCCTTTAAATATGACTACACCTCTCTGTTACACCCAGCACAAGTATCTACGCTGGACTGAAGGTTGTCATCCAAAAAATGAAGCCAATTCGATTATCGCCATCTTGGCGCTGATGGCACTGGTGCACGAAGGTGAACGTCCACGCAACTAATAATAGAGAAGCATGTGTAATGTCAAATACAAGCAACAAACATAACATTTAGTACGTTTGCCGCTCGACGGGCGCTTCAAATCGGTACAATAAACATTTAACATTTTAGTAGACTTATTCATTCAGTCCAGCGTACTTGTTTAATAAAGGTCAGTGCGTAACTAATCAGTATTTTGTCGACGAGGTGATGAGTTTGAAGAGAGATCCTTTTGCAAGAATCTGGTCACTCATTATCTTGGAAACATAATTCGATGTTTTTGTATTAGATGAGGAGCTCTATAGGTCAGTGTCTATGTGGGCGACCAAATATATATATACATACATATGTCACGCCCTTCTCCCACAGGGGTAGGCAGAGATCACTTCTTTCCACTTGCTACGATCCTTACATACTTCTTTCGCTTCATCCAATCTCATTAATCTCTCCATGCATGTCCGTCGGTTTCGGGTACTCCTGACCTGGCCCTGATGTAATAGACTTTCAATTTGATTATGAAAGATCCGCCTAGGCCTTCGCCTTCCCATTTCTCCATTCACTTTCGCCATGTATATCCTTTTTGTCAGTCTCCTTTCATCCATTCTTTCTACGTGACCAAACCTATGTATGTATTATCTCGAGTTCCTCTGTACCTCCTCTTCCAAAACAATATGTTTATGCTACACAGACAAGTTCTTGGCCTTCATCTCACCTGATGAAGTGACGATAAGGGCCGAAGATGGAATCGAGCTTCACTGCAACCCTCAACCACAGAGGGGCTGGCTATCTTATTACAAATTGTCGGAACACATTAATGCTGTTTCAATTGTAAAAAATCTGCCGCCATACTATTATTATGGCGAAAGGTTTGATAAGATGTCCTACCCACCAACCAAACCGAATACTGGGGATCGAACCCGGGACATCGAGACCTAATTCCGGTGGGCGTACCACTAAACCACGGAGGGGTTTAAATAATGCTGTTAATACAAACGTATTATGAAGTAAGAGTTATACTTTTTGAGAGTGTATCGAATTAGATATCGAAGGTAATGGGTGACGTTATCTTTGCGGTCCAGTGTATATTGTCTGTGTACCGTCGTACCCCCGAATGCAGAAACGCTACTTAAAGTTTGAGTCCTGCTTAACATTTAAGTATGAATTGTCAAATTTGACGTTTTTCCATACAAATTGTGACAGGTATTCTAGGTTACACTTAACTTTAAAAGCAGTGCTCAAAATTTAAGTAGCGTTTCTGTGTTCGGGGGGGTCAGTTCGACGAAGTAACCATTTCAGTTAAATTAAAAAGAGTTTTCATTGTATTCTATTTTCCGTATACTTAAGTAACAAAATAATTTTGCAAAAAATTATATAATAATTTAACCGTCTTCTCTGTTCATATTATGAAATTCGTATTTGGAACTGTGTATGGTTCGAAAATAGAGTGATAATTATTTCTACGGGTGATTAATATGATTTAATTTTTTGACACTAATCGTGTATCAAGAAAAATATTATTAGTATTTGTATGTGGTATAGATTACTAGTAAATAAATCAAGTAAGAGGCTTCTGTTATAGGCAATAATAGACCTTAAATTTTCACTGTTCTCGCTAGATGTAAATAGACTCTCTATTTATATACAGAGTAATTTTAAGGTAGGTACTCGCTACCTCGTAGCTCGCAGGACCTCCTCCTACCTCATAGCTAACATCATAAACAAGAAAGTTTGTTCTACGACTATTGATAATTCGATAGAAATTACTATCATACAAAATAAAACATGAATCTAATTCTCTTCTCGAATGTTATTAACTCTATATTAATGGAGAGCGTGCGATCCTTTCGGTTAGGAATGAAACAGAGTTACAGATGTCGCGACGTATACCATAAAAACCTGAAAAATATTTTTTATTGTCCAAAGTATTGAGCTGTGTATTGAGCTATCTAGTCCTGCGAACTTGGGGGTAGGTACCTTTAAGTTAACTCTGTATATTTCCCGTGCTATGAATCTTTGTGTGACGTGATCGACTTTGCCCTTTAAATGTAACAATATAAGGATCAAAATTTTTCAGATAGATAAAAGTGTATCGACAACAATTTTATATAGTCTCGCGTTTTAATGGTTGTACCTAATTGCCGCACTCAGAGACGTCAAATAATGTTAATAAGTACTGATTGTCAAAAAATGACAATTCAAAACTAGTCGCTATTTTTGCCGGGTCTATGGTCTAGATTTAAATGAGATTTTTTGACATTAAGCACTTATTAAAGTTATTTGACGTCTCTGAGTGCGGCAGTAAGTAACAAGACAAATAGGAAGACAAATAGGAAGACAAATAGGAAAAAACATCTTAGCGAGTACCTACGGGAAAATAATTAAGTTAAAGTATTAGCTTATATCTTTGCCAAACTAGTAATAGGTTTGGAATAAAATTAAATACTCATTGTGCTTTATGATAAGAGTAGCAGAGAATATATTCTAATAAAGAACTGGCATGTAGTAACGACAAGAATGAAAGCGGGAAAAACTTTGCCTGACTTTTTTTTAACGAACCCAAATTCCAGAATTTCCAGTCCTTGGAATCAACAGAAGAAAACCCCCCAACTATTGTTGGGATTCCGGACTTAATAAATGAATGCAAAAATTTTTATTTTATCCTAGTTTATGGTTTTGCTAAAAACATCTGTAGGCCTATTCCCTAACTTTTTTTGACAGTTGAAAGTGATGATCACCGAACTATTTACTTATCCATTACTACTTTACTTTAATGCTATTGTGACACTTGTCCTGTGATAACAGCAATGTATTAGTAAATAGTTCGGTGATCATCACTTTCAACTGTCAAAAAAAGTTAGGGAATAGGCCTACTGAAACGTCTCACAGACAGATGCGGCATAAGTTGGCGACTTTATGGACGGTCGCGCTCATTTCGAGTGATTTTGGTGCCAAACAGAACTATTTCCGTGTTACTTCGTATGTTCATTTTGAATGAACATAGGATCACAGGATGTAACCCATTTAAAACATTCAATATCTATTATCCCTTCTGTGGCTTCAATACCAATATAAATTATTCTTCTTCTTCCTACCCTGTTCCCAGTCCTACAAATATAAATAATAATGTCATACCAATATAAATAATAATGTTAAAGAATAATTCACTGTGGATCATTATAGGGGTAAAAAATAGGTTAACGCCACTTTTGATGACCACTGCACGGAATAGACAAATAGTATTAGATTATATTAAACAAGAATTACTCCTTTCAATGCTGTTAACAAAGAAAGTAAATACAAAAGACTTAGCTGTATGAGCTGGATCCCATTGCCTTCCCGAATAGTAAAGAATTCTATTTATTACTCGGATTCAAAAATTTTTACAGAGTGGATTTTGTGCAGTGAAAGTGGTGTTATTTTGATGCACAAGCATCCGTGTTGATGTGCAATTATGCAGAATCATTGAAAAGAAGTCTTGTGATGGTGTTTGATGTTGTGGTGAAAACCACGTAAAAAGTGGTTTTGCTCACTTCATCAGTCACCATCATGAACTCTGTTACCATTTAATTCGCGCCAAGCACTCCCTAGATGCGTTAAAATGTGTGACAGCCATATTTTAACTTAATATTCATTTAATTCATAATTTCATCCACTCATTATTTCATAAGACTACAGATATAATATACACTAAAGACATGGATGTATGGGGTAGACCCTTTGCCTTCCCTAAAATATAGGGAGAATTTAACCAAAAAAAAAAAGAGTGCTAGGCGCGTTTCGTGGTGTCAGTCAGATTTATTTTCACTAATTCAAAAATTGTTACAGAGTGGATTTTGTGCAGTGAAAGTGGTGTTATTTTGATGCACAAGCATCCGAGTTGATGTGCAATTATGCAGAATCATCGAAAATAAATCTGATGATGTGTTTGATCTTGTGGTGAAGATCACTATAAAAAGTGGTTTTATCTATTTCATCAAGCACCATCATGAACTCTGTTACTATTCAATTCGCGCCAAGTACTCCCTAGATGCGTTAAAATATGTGGTACCCATATTTTAACGTAAAATTCATTTCATTCATACTTTTCACGCATTAATTATTTCATAAGACTACAGATAAAATAAACACTAAAGACTTGGCTGTATGGGCTAGACCCTTTGCCTTCCCTAAAATATAGGGAGAATTAAATCAAAAAAAAGGGTGCTTGGCGCGTTTCGTGGTGTCGGTCAGATTTATTTTCACTAATTCAAAAATTGTTACAGAGTGGATTTTGTGCAGTGAAAGTGGTGTTATTTTGATGCACAAGCATCCGTGTTGATGTGCAATTATGCAGAATCATCGAAAATAAGTCTCATGATGTGTTTGATGTTGTGGTGAAGATCGCTATAAAAAGTGGTTTTATCCATTTCATCAAGCACCATCATTAGCTCTGTAACCATTCAATTCGCGCCAAGCACTCCCTAGATGCGTTAAAATATGTGGCACCCATATTTTAACGTAAAATTCATTTCATTCATACTTTTCACCCACTCATTATTTCATAAGACTACAGATAAAATATACACTAAAGACTTGGCTGTATGGGCTAGACCCTTTGCCTTCTCTAAAATATAGGGAGAATTTAAAACTAACTAAAAAAGTTTAAACATATTTTTTACCTGTGCTGTTATTGAAAAATTTTACTGTGAAATGTGGTGTAAAATCGTGATGATGGACTATCAATAAAGTAAAATTTGTAAATATATAATATACCTTTTTATCGGACATTTTACTTAATTCCTTTTGTCAAAATTTATACCGTACAAGTTGTTTTAGAGTATTTCTAAAAGAACACCTATAGTAATGGGCAAGCCATCAAGCACTCGACTTACTGTTAGTTTCTATTGTGTATTTTGTTGAGAGTGTAGTTTAGTTAATTTTATCATCTTCCGTAATATTGTAGTATTAAAAAGGTAAAACAACATTATTACTCAAACACGCATGCAACAAATGAAGACATGTGATAACAGGGCTTTAAGCGCACTTTTTTTCATAATCAACATCCTAACAATGTAAACTAGCGTTTGTAACTTTGTATTTGTGAACTTTAAATTATTTCATCATTGTTAAGGCATTTTGAATTTACAATAATGTTACTTTGCATAGCTTTTCATATAACGCTTTTGCAAGTTTTGTTTTGTTTTTGTGTATCATACTGTAAATAATTGATCAATCAATCATTTAATAACTGCTGAATTTGAAAATATAACATTGCAGACTTTGCTAATAGAATCACAAATAAACAAATAAATATTATTTCAGACCAAAGGTCTTTTTGCTTTCATGCCATATTAAGTTTTTTTAATAATACAATTTAAAATGCAGATAAATGATATTCTCTTACTTTGGATCAATTTCTTATTTTTGCAGCAAAGGGATTCCCAAACTTCACTGACATTGTCTAATGATTCCTCATATAATAGTGAAGATAAAGAAGATCACCAAGAAATGGGCAAGAAACGAAATAAGAGACGCTCCATCAGAAAGATGAACATGCAAATGGAAAAGAAAAAGTGGCAAAGACAAACACAGGAGAAAATTGATAAGCTAAAGACCGAAATGCTAAACGAAATGAATAATGCAAGCACCAGTAATTTGAATTCGGCACATCAAGACAGCATTATAATCCTCGAAGACTCAAAAACACGGGGAAATAAAAGGAAAATCTCCGAAGTTGACTTAACAACACCAAATAAGTCTATTAAAGTTGATGAATGTAATAAACTTGAGCCTCTAATTATACCAGACGATAATGAACTTGTCATTAACAATGGCCCTTGTTTCTCGCATACACCAAGAAAAAACCTTAACACTGCCCCTATAGATTGTTCTACTCCTATTGCAAAATGTAGGGCTAGTACTTCCCAAAATAACAACATCGACACCACTGAAAATTTAAATGTAGATCTAACCAAAGAAATCAATAGAGACTCTTATGTAACAATAGATTTAACAACTGAATCGAGAGATGGAAAGGGGCTCAGTGATAGCTCTTCTAAATTCAATACTGTGATAGATCTTGATAATACCGAAAATCAGGACTGTACTGTAGTTTCAGTGAGTAATGCTAGTCTGTCCATGAGCGGTGATTCTGACGTGACAGTGCTACACAATCCAAAAAGGAAGAAGGTGCAGAACATGACCCAATTCGTGAATGGCATCTCTAAGTTGAACTCTTCTGAGAAAGGGAAACTGTTGGAGCTAATAACCCAGAAAATTTTTAGTGGTTGTGATCTGCCAAAGAAAACAAGCAGTAAAGTGTCTATGTTCAAGGTGCATTTTCTTTTTATTTGATTATTTTTAACATTATAAAAATTATATTACCTATTTTGATTTTTAAATGAACATTATATTGATAACAAAATTTGTGGTAGGTAGCTCTAGCAGCTATAGTAACCACATCTAGTAGAGGTACTGTAACATATACTAGTGGTATCATCACTCAGTAAGCTGCACTGAATTTTGAATAGTTCACCCTTTCACCCTGTGTTGTCTCAATAAATGTTTCTTTCATCTTTTTGGGAAAACCTGTAACAGTAGAGATGGGCTTGCCCAGGAGTGGGAAAGTCATAGTCAGTACCTAATTGCATGGTGATTAAATTTCAGTTTCTCGTATTGTATTTTTTAGCATACTACAAACCAGGCAACAGAAACAGCAGAAGACACCTATATAAAAGAGGTGATATTAGGTGAAAAACATTCCAGGAACAGCATAGGCAGCAATATCTACAATCCAGGGAATGAACGCAACCTCCAAACGGGGCTCCGTATGATTGTTATTGATGGTAGCAATGTGGCTATGGAGTGAGTATACAAAGATGTATCATGTAGTTTAGGTTTGCAAGAGTTGGTACGGCCGCTCTTAGTCTTCCATGCTGGCCTGGGATCGAAATAATAACGTAGAATGTGCCAGCCCTGCCTCACCCCAGCTGTGCTAGCATGACCACTGAAACACTATATGATATAACATTAACATTGCATTTTTTACCAGTTTAAAGTGATAAAAGGCTATATTATATTGTGTATCCGTTGTCATGCTAGCCGGGCAGAGGTGTTGTGTTGTAAAAGTCGAATAAGGAAGATTGCTCGGTGTAGACTAATAAGCACCTAAATGATGAAGGTAAACCACCAGCAACAGCATACCCAAAGAGGGTTGGTGTCAAAAACTAAACCAAAACTTTGAGCAGTATGGATTGGAATGTTGTCATCCCAATCAATCTCTCTGTTCATTGGTCACTCAACATGATCCTTTCCATCTCTTTTCTATATATTCATTCACCACTAGCATCTTCCCGGTGTGATGAATGATATGCATCAAATGGGAGTAAATTGACTGATGTATATGGAAGAGGAAACATATTGACCGACCCCAGATAAACAGGGAACAGGACAGGGAGAAGAAGATATGGCCACTGTTGACCATTTAAGCAAATTCATTTTTTTTTTCTTCGCAAATGGTAGTGTAAGTTGTGACTGCTGTTGTGACAGATTTTTATGAATATTTAATATCAATGCATAAAATCACATTAATGTGTTAGTGGTTGCTTGAATATTCCAAGCAAGCAATTGGTTATAAATTATCAGACAGAAGTTTTAACTATTTTTTGATACTGGAACTACTGGGAATCTTGTGCATTCATTTTTAGTCATGTTTGTATGAGTAGTACAAATTAATCTTAACCGACTTGTTAAACCTAAATAGAGCAGTAATAAAATAGGTGCCACTATAATTTGAACCTTAGTGAAATGCTTAAATAAAACTAATGGAAAAATGCATATGTCGGCCTATAAAGGGTCATTGACCTCACTGATGGGATAGGGAGATGGGCCATAACCCACAACGCTGGTGGGTATTAACGACAGTGGAGTGCAGCTGGGACCAACGGCTTAACGTGCCTTCCGAAGCACGGAGGAAATGGTAATAACTTTTTGGTCAGTTATCCAATGACCGCCCTTAGCAAACATTGCTTAGATTGAGCTTAGAGTATTGAAAACAACAGAAAATAACTATTACATGGGCCTTATCCTAATATGCCGTGTGGTGACGGCAGAGTAGAATACAATTGTCACCACCCCAAATCTCCTTAAACCTATTACATGGGACCTAACATAATTGGCGAAACGTGGGTGCTAATTCACCTCTGCCTACCCCTTCGGGGATATAGGCGTGATTTATGTATGTATGTATGTATTATCCTAATTGGCGAAACGTGGGTGTTGACTCACCTCTGCCTACCCCTTCGGGGATATAGGCATGATTTATGTATATAATTTAACTCTATGGTATAATATATTTATCAAGAGTTGGTTAAATGCACTTAACTTCTCCATTTGTGTATTGTGTGTGTATCCTGGTACTCTACCAGCAACTTAAGCACACATGCGTGAGGCCTGACTTGGATGTCGAAATGTAGGTGTTAATACACCTCTGCCATAATACAATCTATTAAGGTTCGCTTATATCTACAGACATTGGGCGTGCCAGACACGTACCGTGGCAGACACCGTTCATTTGCACGTCTGTACGGTTCTGTTCCGTTTAGGGTTCCATCCGTCCGGATTTGTTCGGACGTTATGCCTTTTGTCCGGCCTTTTAATTTGTCCGGATTTTTTGAAGCTGTTGGATCACCCGCCCTCACCCCACGACCTCGCGATGATAGCGTAAGCTAACACGCGTACCATACCACTATATGGTGGGAGGTGTTTTCATTTTGTGACCAAAATGTCCAGACGTTTTAGTCACAAAAGGCTTTGTGTCAGGACTTTTCAAATTTTTATATGGTAACCCTAGTTCCGATACTCTATTCACACTGCGCGGCAGGTAGCCACAGACACGTACAGACATGAACCGCTCAGACAAAATATTTATTTCGGTGTCTGCGCGGCCGCATTAGGCAGTGTCTTAATAGAACGCGATTCGAATTTTCCCCGTACGAACGCGCGATCAAACCTATTAAACTCCAATAGGTGTCCTAACTGACAATCGCGCGACGCGGCCGCGCGACTCAAATGTTTGTACGCGTACACGCGATGGTCGCATCGCTTGATCGCGCAATCGCGTTCTATTCGGACACTTGCCTTACGATAGATGGAAATATGTACGTTAACATACACCGTATTATTTTGTCTGCCACGCTCAATGTCTGTAGATATAAACGGACCTTAAATGGGTGGACGAAGTCAGAGAGATTAAACATCACAGGCCAGTGCGTTTCGTATGGGTTTTGTTTGACAGTATATGCAGCCGGGACCAACAGCTTGACGTGGTGTCCGACTCACGGAGGACCTTAAGAATATTTGTGGTCACCCATCCAATGTTGGGCCTGTGTGATAATGGCATTGTACCATTCAGCCGATAGAAGGAAAATGACTTTATGTGACTATCTCCCAATACAGAAAAGCTACTCAAATTTGAGTTTGAGTCCGGCTCAACATTTAAGTATTGTCAAAATTGACGTTTTTCCATACAAATTCTGACAGGTCTTGTCCACTTAAATTTATAAGCAGTGCTCAAAATTTCAAAATATCACATGCCTTCCCTATAGACGGAAGAGTATAGGACGAATGGCCCAAAACCCACCATTCTGGTCCATTGAGGATTGGTGACTATTTAAACTTAAAAGAGCAATGCGTGTGTTTCTCTTTATTGGTTTTAAATCTTAGCGTTCAAACTATAATGTTCAAATTATGGTGGCTGCCATTTTGATACTGCCCTAGAAAGGGTTAAACGAACTAACGACTGCGGATACATCTGGGACCATCGGCTTGACGTGCCTTCCGAGGCACGAAGGAACACTTACGTTAATAGTGCATAAGGTTAGTAATTGATTGCGAGAAAGGTGATGCTACTCCCGCGGGTGTCGTACAAGGCAACTAAGGGTTAAGACAGCAATGAGTAACGGGCAGCAGCGTTACTCTTATGCCACTTACTGCCGCACTCAGAGACGTCAATTAACTTTAATGAGTATTTAATGTCACAAATTTTCATTCAAATCTAGACCATAGACCCGGCAAGAATAGCGACTAGTTTTGAATTGTCAATTTTTGACGTTAAGTACTCATTAACTTTATTTGACGTCTCTGAGTGCGACAGTTAGCAATATACTCCGATTTCCAGCCCGATAAATGGCAATAGGCTCGCCACCTATGACATGCCATGACAGGATCTAACTTAATTAGCGAAACGTCGGTGTTAATTCACCTCTGCCTACCCATTCGGGGATATAGGTTTGATTTAACTGTCTATGTATGTGTTGTTACCGAAAGAGGGTTGGTGTTAGGCAGGCGGCTGGCGGTACAACCAAAGCCAAAACCTTGAGCCATATTGAAATGTTTCATCCCAATCACTCTATCCGTTCATCGGTCCCTCGTCATAGTCAGTTCCGTCTCTTTTCTATACATTTATTCATCACTAGCACCTTTACGGTATGATGGATGATGTGAATCAAAAGGGAGTGATGACTTGATGACGTCTGACCGATATAAATGGAAGAGGATACATAATACATAATGCGCCGACCTTAGATAAACTGGGAATAGAGCAGGAAGATAGAGAAGGAGGAGAAAGGGACGAGAAAATTTCCAAAAAAAAATTTGATAAAAACTCAATTTGCATCATCATCACTTATAACACTTAAAATTAACAAACGATTTATAAACACAATACCTAATTATAATTATATAACATACTTACCTTCTTGAAAAACCATTTTAACATAAAGACTGTGTTAGTTGTGTCACAGCGAAAGGCTCAGCGATTGATTTGCGTAACTATTATATATTATAAGTATGTGTATAAATATTGTCCTAATCCCACATAAGCACAATATTTTTTCAGAAAATATTCCGAAGTCTTTTTCTTTGTAATCAGATCGTTGTGATAGAAGCCAGCCGTTGTTATGTCAATTTTTGACAGCTTCTCTTACATTTGACACGACGGTCGCCATGTTGTTTTGTCTGTTATACGTCAGTTCCATATATTTTAATTCTGTTCTCGGTTCTCTATTATTAGGTATATGATGGGTGCGTTTAACCAGGACGTGATAATTTGACAATGACACACAACTTACAACTTTTCTTAGAGATGTCAACAACATTATTAATGCTCTTGGTAATCTTCTTGGGAATATTTATTTATTTAAAAAAAAGACGGCCCGGCCTCCTTGGTCGAATGTTCAAATTGGTATTGGCCGAGAGGTCCCGGGTTCGAATCCTGGTAGGGGCAAAATTTATGATAAACACAAATATTTGTTCACGAGTCATGGTTGTGTTTATGTTTATGTAGTATATTTTCAATATTTATTTATATACATAATTATATTAAAAAATATGTCCGTCATCTAGTATCCATAATACAAGGGCTTAGGCTAAATACTTACTTTGGGCTAGATGATAGGTGTGAGTGTAAAAATATTTATTATTACAGAGGTAAATAATAGTCCTAATTCTTTGTCTTTACGACACTCCGTAGGTCCTAATCTCTATTCTTAATGTTAATCCCATAATTCAGACCCGGAATAAATATCTCTCGACAGGTTCCTTTTAATCACTTTTCAAACATTCATTCATCACTAGCACCTTTCCGGTAATATAGCACCTTTTCGGTATGATAGCACTTTTCCGGTGTGATAGCCTGTCTGATGTGATGTATCATATGCACCCCCTGACAAGGAAGTGGGATATTCCGTAAGCGTTCGCCTGGCTAGCTATCTTATCAAAATCTGTAGCCACAATAATAATGTTAACAGCATTGTTCTAACAATTGAACAAGATAGCCAGGCCATACGGTTGAGGATTCCAGGTGAAGCTCGATACCATCTTCGGCCTTTCACTTACCATTAACACATAAAACACATCATCATCACCCTGCCCTTCTCCCATCCTATTTGTGATCGATGCAGTATTTTTTTGTTTCTCCACTCTCCTCTGTCCCTCGTCATCTCTTCATCACTTTCATGTCATACCTCACACAATCCATCCATCGTCTTTGTGGATCTTCCTCTACTTCGACGTTCATATTTATAACTTTTTAACTCGCATTCAACACATAGCGTGGCGAATATTACGTGAATATTGCAAGTAGTACTGGAGCTAAAGAGGTAAAATACATTTTTCTATTTTGTACGTTTATTCTTTTTCCAATTTTCCCTATACACCTATACCTAGTACGTACTTTTAAAATGTAACCTCTGACCTCTATGTTAAGATCCACAGAAGAACAATGATATTTTCCATCGCTATAACATCTTTACACGACCCTCTTATATTCAAATTGCTTGTGCAATCGTCAATGACTAGCTTCTATTATATTCTATATGAAACCGGTACGGTGGCTATTCGAGCGATGTTGACACTTGTATTTTGAGACTAGTGTTCGCCAGTGACTCCGCTCGCCTTTATGTCGGTTATTACATAGCCTACAGCCTTCCTCGATAAATGGACTATCCACCACTAAAATAAATTTTTAATTTGAATCAGTAGTTCCGAAACTAACTAACTAACTCTTCTGTTTTCATTTTTAGCACTTATCAAACATTATAATTTATTTATATGTTGTTCTAAGTTATTCTATGCATGTAATGCAAATAATGTTATTCTAAGCATCATCTAGTGTCTTTAAGTAAATTTACTAGTATTAACATGTGGATAACGCCGTGGGTTATACATTTGTCAATCCTGTTGCAACAATATGTTGTTAATGTGTACCACTTATTACCTTAGTTCTTTAATGTATGACTGTTTGTTATTCCTAAATAAATAAATAAATAAACTCTTCAGCTTTCTAATATTAGTATAGATTGGATGACGTTCCAATCTTTTTGTGTTACTAAACTTGTTTATAATTCCAGACATGGCAAGGGAAGGGAGTTTTCAGTGAAGGGGCTGAAGATTTGTATAGATTATTTCGTGCGGCGCGGTCATGTGGTGAAGGCGTTTGTGCCTAGATTCAGGTAAATAAGTTAAAGAATGTAGGTAACAATCTGCAGTAGCACGGGACGTGGAGAATATCTCCTCGGGGAATAGGAAATATTTTCCTCTCGCACTAACACTGTCAAGTGGTGGAGGGAGATTTTGTCCACGTTCCTGGAAACAAGTGCTTTAGGAACTTTTTTCATTACATTTTCATTTACTTTTCTTAATTCTTTTGAATGAATGATAAAATAAATGACTGAAACTAATGCATAAAATGAATGAATGAAATTTAATTTCGTAAAACTTTCATTCATTCATAAAAGAACACCACTTTCACTGCACAAAGTCCACTCTGAAACAATTTTTGAATGATTGAAACAAGAATCTAACTGACGCCATTGAAAGCCCGCCAAGGACTTCAACGTCCCGAACCCCGATTATGTAAGCCCACAGATATATAAATTTAAATGTAAGCCTCTTGTCAATCGCTTTCATCTGAAAGCGATTGAAAGAGGCGAAAATCCTAATAGTTTCACATTTCTAAATAAAACTAAATCAGTTTTTTAAAACCCTTTCCCCCGAACACAGAAACACTACTCAAATTTTGAGCACTGCCTATAATATTAAGTGGACAACACCTGTCAATGAATGTGTATGGAAAAATGTCAGTTTTGACATTACTTAAATGTTAAGCAGGACTCAAACTTTGAGAAACGTTTCTGTATTCGGGGGTTTAATATGCATTTGCCACTAAAATCGTTAAATCATTGATTTTTTTGATGATGTCGTCACGCCTATCAGGTGCAAGTGGGGCAAAAGCACACAGCCTCGCCTGCTGGACGCGATGGAGCGACAGGGGTTGGTCATCTACACGCCGTCGCGAGAGATACAAGGGAAGATGGTCAACTCGTACGATGATAGGTAATTGATTAGTCTGTTTTGTTTCTTTGCTTTTTATGCGGCTTCCTTTGGTGTCTATGGCACGGCGAAAAATGTACCGGGTTCGAATCCATTTTCCAGCAAATCGAAATCATGTTTTTTAAAGAACATGGATATTTTATATTATTATAAACTATACCATAATCTTCTATTTTCGTTTGAATGTTTTTTGATATTTATTTAAGTAGGTCTTTTACTTATATAAGAATGAGTGTATGTGAGAATTTTCTCAATTTGTTTTAGAAATATTGAATGCTTTTGCCCTATAAATTGTTGTTCTCTGACAAATGAATTTTTTATGGTTGACCGGGAGAAAATTCGCCATTTGTATCAATCTTTTTATTGTGCAATAAAGATTAAAATAAATAAATAATACAATATCAATATGGCCGACAGGTTTATAGTGCAGTGCGCCGCCGAGTTCGACGGAGTAATAGTGTCCGGTGACAACTACAGGGACTTGATGGCGGAGAATCCAAGATGGCGGTTCGTGATTGAGAATAGGCTCCTCCAGTTCACTTGGGTCAACGACATGATCATGTTCCCAAAGGACCCATTGGGCCGGTTCGGACCGACACTCGAAGACTTCTTAAAACATCCCACTAGGAACGTCCCAAATATATTTTCTAACTTGGGGAATGTTGCTTTGTAAGTGAGAACTAATGTGTTGAGTGAGCAAGTCTTTGCTGATAAATACGCAGTTCCGAGCGCACAGTAATTTATACACTGTACATCAGAATATTGAGATCTGTCAAATACCTCCAATCGATTGTCGACCTTAAGTTGCCTAACGTAACGCACGAAGTCGTATCATAAAATTTGACATACTCTGGTAAGACGTCGATCTTTTGACTGCCAGTGTCAGTGTCAGCCCATTTAATACAAGAGAGACGCAAATCTAGAAATATTTGGAAACATTCGTGTGTTCTAAATGTACGACAGTAAAAAGTAATTTAATTTGAATTTGTATCTCTTGTATTGAAGAAGTAGTGTTTAAGAAGAAAATTGAATAGTATTTTTTTAAAAGTTTGTGAATCTTTGTTTTGGTCAAAAGGCAACTGTTTTGCAGTTATAGTGCCACCCATTTATCTAGTCAGTTGGTGGTGAAAAAAAAGTGTCATAAAAGTCAAAATCGGCCTGACTGGATAAATTTGTGGCACTGTGCTTTTGAATAGAGTTTTGTTGTAACTACCCACAATGTTGATTACTTTGTTGTACTTTGCTGATGCAGAAGCAGTGTTTTTCTAAATGCAAGTCAATAAAACTGAGGGCCTGTTTCACAATCGACTAGTAAGCTCTGAATAGCTTACTTGGCAGTTCAATTAATATACATTTCACATTACAACTGTCAAATGATCTGCCAAGTAAGCTATTCAGAGCTTACTAATCGATTGTGAAACAGGCACTTACTATCGCAGTAATACAATTGTAAGTTTTAACTCTTGTATTAAAGAAGTGTTTAATAGGAAAATGAAAAGTAGTTTTTTTGTCATTGTTACCATGGGAACCTTTGTTGTTTTTGGTCAAATTGCAACTATCGGTTGCTGATACAGTGCCATCCACTTATCTTGTCAGTTGGTGGTGAAAAAAAGAGTGTCATAAAAGTCAAAATCGATCTGACAAGATAAATTTGGGGCACTGTACTTAAGAATAGAATTTTTTTTATATCTACCCACAATGTTGATTACTGTGTTCAAAAATTTCTCTCTTTGTTGTCAGTATATTGTAAGATAAATTGTGTTCATATTTCTTTGTGAAGCAGAAGCAGTGTGTTGCCTGAACGCATGTTAATAAAACTGAGGGCCTGTTTCACAATCGACTAGTAAGTTCATATCTAACTTGGCAGTTCAATTGAAATTTATTTCATATAACAACTGTCAAATGATCTGCCAAGTAAGATATGAACTTACTAGTGGATTGTGAAACAAGCCCTTACTATCGCAGTAATGCAATTGTTAGTTTTACCCTTGTATTAAAGAAGTGTTTAAGAGGAACATTAAAAGTAATATTTTTTGTCATTGTTACCATTGTCGACCTTAAGTTGCTGAATAAAAAGCACTAAGTCGAATCATAAAATTTGATGTACTCTGGTAAAACGTCGTTCTTTTGACTGTACGTGTCAGCCCATTTAATACACGAGAGACTCAAATCTAATAATATTTGGAAACATTCGTGTCCAAATGAACGACAATAAAAAAGTAATGCAACTTGGAGTTGTCTCTTGTATTGAAGAAGTAGTGTTTAAGAAGGAAATTAAATAGTATTTTTTTATTGTTACCATGGGAAAACCTTTGTGTTTTGGTCAAAAATTAACTATTTTGCTGTTATAGTGCCACCCATTCATCTAGTCAGTTGGTGGTGAAAAAAAAATGGCATAAAAGTCAAAATCGGTCTGACTGGATAAATTTGTGGCACTGTACTTATGATTAGATTTTTTTTTGTAACTACCCACAATGTTGATTACTTTGTATGTTCCAAAAAGGACATCCTCCACGTTTCATACATTTTTGGTCCAAAATCAAAAGTGCTGGTCAATAAAAAAAAGTGCTGTATTCTGACAGAACACGTCAGCCTTAGCATTTGTTAATATGGCATCAAAGATGTAGCACCATTATTAGTAGTGCTATACAGGGAGGAAAGTTGAGATGGGGCATTAAGGGCAGCTACCATATCCCTTGTTGCCACGCGAAAATGGTCTTAGGAGACCTTTCCTAACTCTTTGTGATGACAATCGACATTCACAGATTTTAAATAAAATGTGCAGTTAGCGAGAAAATCGTCAGAATTAAGATTTTTTTAATGCCTATCGATCCCATTCCCATAGAGGATTAAAACACTCTGTGACCAACTGAGGTTAGAGTAATAGAACATCCACAAATCAAACTTTTTCCATATATTTTAGTAGGGTAAAGACGATTTTCTCACTGACTGTACATTTAATCAAAAATCTGTGAATGTCGATTGTCATCACTCAAAAAGTTGGGAAAGGTCTCCTACGACCATTTTCGCGTGGCAGCAAGGGAGCTGGTAGCTGCCCTTAATGCTCCTAATCTCAACTTTCCACCCTGTATAGCACCACTAATATTGGTGCTACAGCTTTGGTGCCATATTAACAAATGATAAGGCCGACGTGTTTTGTCAGAATACAGCAATTTTTTTTTGGCCGACACTTTTGATTCTGGGCCAAAATGGAGAATGTCCTTTCTTTGTCTTTGTTGTCAGTATCTCTCTTGTATTGAAGGAGTGTTTAAGAAGAAAATTTTAAAGTTTTTTTTTATCTCTGTTACCATAGAAACCTTTGTCTTTTGGTCGAATTGCAACTATTGGTTGCTAAAACAGTGCAACCCACTTATCTTGTCAGTTGGTGGTGAAAGAAAGAGTGTCATAAAAGTCAAAATCGATCTGACAGGATAAAGTTGTGGCACTGTACTTATTATTAGATTTTTTTGTAACTACCCACAATATTAATTGCTTTGTTGGATCAGAAAATTTCTTTCTATTTCTTGTCAGTATGATGTAAGATAAATATGGTTTAGGTATCTTTCTTTCCTATTCAGATTTCTGGCAAAATCAACGATTTTATTCCCTGAAACATGTCTCCCAATTTCTCATTCGAAGATTTACAATAATGCTTTGAAATTCTCTGAAAATGGTAAATATTGACATTTACCAAAGAGATGTTTTTGAAATTGGTTTAAAACAGTGAAATTAGTGTTTGTTCAGGGTTATATTTATGGCGTAACAGCATATAACATAATCAGTAATGATTTACTATTATCTTATATACAAAGGTTTCGTCATAATTATAATTTTGTAGAATATTTCAGCACTATCTTGACCTAGGTATTATGTTACAATTATGTTATTTGATTCCTGTTATTGTATTTAGTAATAGTATACATGCGAAATTTTATTTTAAAATTATGATTATTATTTTTTCACTTCTCATGAAAACTTAAATTCTAAAGCTACAATTCCTCCAATTTATCTAGGCAACTGATTGGTGGTGCCGCCATTAGTGATTAAAGAGTGTCATATAAATGTCAAAATCTATGGGTAAATTGTAGTTCCAATTTTCGCCACCTGACTAGATATATTGGTGGCACTGTAGTAGTCTGTGTTACTTAAGGTTGCGGTATACCAAACTTGGCAGGGCAAAAATAAATAAAACTGTAATTACCGTAACCTTGTGTTGTGACGATACTTGTATTATACGAAAATAAATTTAATTCAATATTTTATGAGGAATATACCTATTTTTGAGTTAATGGCGGGCGGATATTCTTGTAAATTGTATGTTATAAGATTTTTTTAATAAATTTATATTATTTATTATTTGATTTTTATTTAAAAATGGTACCTACTTTGTTATTGTTGGAAAAAATGTTTCCTTTTTTTTAGTATCATCATTATAGGGATATAGGGTAGGACGGCTATGTATCCCTTTATAAGTTATTCTGACTACTGTTATTAAAAAACACATTTTAATTAATAAAATGCTTTTATTCAACAAGACAGTTCCTTAACTGTTAGATACATAATAATTATGGCTCGATGTAATTTTATATAATAAAACTTGATTCTGTTCACATCCGTATCTGTATAGATATCCCTGAGAGGTATTGTTGAGAAACAATAATATGTAGATGCCAATTTAACGTTCACACACATTTATTTGCAAAGAGTAGAATACATTTTTCTCACAAATGGCTAAGTTATTAATCTCCTACATCCCACCATGACCAGCAATTTTTATTTATTCTAATTTCTTGTTACGAACTGTGTGTGTGGACATAATATTCCATTGATACTTGGGTAACTTTAAGGCAAGGATTAGACAGTCAATAAACATCGCGACGAATATATCGACGTGTAAACGGAATTTGCAACTTTATTGACGATATAGACAAAAAATCTGGATTTTTTATATGCTTTAAGATTCAATATTTACTGGCACCGGTATCACGATATTGGATGGCTATATTTATTGACTGTCTTATCCCTTGCCTATAGTAGGAAAAAGTGACTAAATGTTATTGTCGTCCCACCAAAATTCAAAGCGATGCAACTAGGTAGGAATTCATGGTAGTATAATAGTAGCAAAAAGCAAACATCTCTAAACCCGCTCAAGAAACTGTATAAAGAACGATAATCATAATAATATTTCGACGGTAAAGTGCCAATACTTTCTTATTACCATATACAAAACTCAAACAAACTCGAGAAAATACTATTATATCAAAGATACATTTACACTCAATTAGGATAAATGTCTGCATTAAAACACGCAAATGCCCGGTTTAAATTTAGGAAATAATATTGTGGATTCCTAAATATTCAGGAAGTATTGGCCGTCGATATAATACTATAATCGAAAAAATTTCTGACAACAGACAACTTACTAAAATTAGTCGACAACCCTATCACACACAGGTCAGTAGCGTCGGCTGTAGGTACTTACGCGAAATAAACGCAAAGACTTTGCTACAAAACTTAAGATTAACTAGATAATATAATAGGCCACTCGGTCTGTAGGAAGATTTGCTGTTACATTTTGGCACTACTGCTAAATACTACCTAAATGTTGGTAGGCCCTGTAAGCTTATAAATAAGAAAAAGCATTTCAGACTGATAATGTTCTTATATATTAAATTTGCATGAGCACTCTAATGCTTCCTTCCACGCCCATTTGTCCCCTGCTTCGGGGACAAATGGGCGTGATTTATGTATGAATTATTACTGTCATAATCAAGTCTTCTCGTCACCCATCCCTCAATGTCTCAAGTCGAAAGTCTTCGACCAGTGCGTCTTACCAGTTATGACATACGGCGCCGAGACGTGGACACTCACGGCTGGACTAGTCCACCTGTTTAAAGTCGCTCAGAGAGCTATGGAAAGGGCTATGCTCGGAGTATCTCTGAAGGACCGTATCAGAAATGATGTAATCCGTCAGAGAACCAGAGTTACCGACATAGCCCACCGAATCAGCAAACTGAAGTGGCAGTGGGCTGGTCACATTAGCCGCAGAACTGACGGCCGTTGGAGCCGTAAAGTTCTTGAGTGGAGACCGCGACTCGGTAAACGTAATGTAGGACGCCCTGCGACAAGATGGGATGATGACATTCGTAGACTGGCTGGAGTGGGCTGGATGAGAGTGGCCGAAAATCGGGAGCAGTGGCGTGCATTAGGAGAGACCTATGTCCAACAGTGGACAAACATGGGTTGATGATGATGATGATGATTACTGTCAGGCGACTGACTAAAGCGGGGAACTCGGACCTCGTTTGTATAGGCCAGACTGACTGTGACGGTCCTACACTAGGCAAACATCGCACTGACGATGAAGCGAGGTCCGGCGGGCATGTCCATGTTGTGAATTCCCCGCTTAAGCATTGAACGGTGATAAGGAATGGGCAGCAGCGTTCCTAATTAACCAGTTAGAGATAGTGTGACTAAGCTGACCGTTAAAAGGCAATAGGCTCGCTTAGAACTAGAAAATTTAGTTCGAGATAGAGAATTAGAGATATTACTTAGCGAAAGGAAAGAAGATGATAATAGCATGCGCGGGAGTACCGTATAGGATGGAAATCATTTATATTTATTAAAAATATTACTCAAAAGTGTTTATTTAATTAGTAAGAGTAATTGAAATCGTTTAATGCCCTTCTAACTAACTTAGTTTGGGTTTTAAATTATCTTGGTTATAAAACGAAAAAAGGGAATGATTTAACTTAGGCTTAATTTTTTTTTTCTAACGAGAAAATTTTAGGTATATTATTTGAAAAATAGTATTCATTAGTCAACTCTGACTTCTTTGAAACTTATTTAATTAACAATAATAGGAGTAAACCCTAAGAAGAAAATGTTGAATATTCGCGAGATATCGCCTTAGGTCGACCTATAGAGCCGTTCACTCCTACCTTAGTACTATAACAAAATTAACATAAAGTATATTTCGGTATAATATATAAATATCTAAACAGCAAAGAAAACTGCCTGGGTTAGGCTTTACAAACAGTACGATTAGAAATCATATTCAAAAGATTACAAACCAGTAAACATACAACATAATTAATTGCAATTAAATATAATACAGCATTATTTTATATCGCCACTCTCACTCCAAAGCATTACTGAAACTAATGAATGAGTTCATTGAATATTAGGAAAAGAACATTTACGGATGTTATTACAATAAAGTGTTTAAATCAGATGCTGTTCCTATTGACAAAAAAAGGGACAACATCAGATTTAAAAACATTCTAACGAAAAAAATCCTAAACACTTTTTTGTACTAACATCGACCGTGAGAGCGCTTACGCACTACATCCGATCCAAATCCGTCAAAAAATAATTGGTCTAGAAAACTCGGATATAGTGCGTAAGCTACCATAGAAATAGTTCTACGGCTACAGCGGACCGTCAAAATCTCGGCCTCGGATCGGATGTAGTGCGTAAGCGCCCTTAGTATATTATATCAATTTCCGTGAATTGTATAAGAGAGACAGGACAACTAACAGTTTAATTTGTCAGCAAGAGCGGCAATGCCGAAACATCAATTTTCTACACAAAACAGTTCGTATTACCGCTTGCCCAACGACAAATTGGTAATGAATCTTTGTTACCATTAACGGTCAAAGCGTGTAGAGCAAGAGCCCGCGACGGCCTGACTTTGTTTGTTATTTTACAAAGGCAGTAAGGTTCTGTATTCTAGGGTGATTTTACAAATAAAATACGTAAAAACTGAGCTTTATACTATAACGAAAGTAAGACCAAAATGTATACACCTTTATCATCTGTTACCTGCCGAAGCCATCGCGACCCAAGTTTCATAAGCGTACATACATACAGACACTTACAGCCTTTATAAAATAACGAAGATCATAATTAACCCATCAAAACTATTAAAACTCTGTATGCCTTCAACCTGACATTATACGGCCAACAGCACTTGACTACCAAAAAGTGTCAAATGTCTTCAATTGATTATCAACCTCGACTTCTTTACAATAAAGCAGAAAGTAGATTGAGTAAATTTGACACTTGTATTAGCCTAACGTGCTATTGACTGTACAAAGATACAGGATCAATTTTTGAAGACATAATAGGTTGTCTTAATAGTAACATTGATATACTTTTACTGCAACAGAATTTGGCAGAGAGTAGAAGAGTAATTGAAACACTATTCAATTACTCTACAATAACTACCCACCAACCGCACTGCCAGCGTGGTGAGTTATGGCCCATTCTCCCTTTAAGCTTCCATCAATAAGGAAATCCTGTGCCCTGGCAGTGAGGCATTAAAACGCCAGTGATGGTGATTCAATAAAGACTGTACTGTACATAAAAATTATTCATAAATAAAATATAACATCACAAATTGGTTAATAACATTAATATTATAATTATGAAACATTAATTGGTTTCAAAATAATAAATTAAAATTTGTAATAACATACGAATTCACATAATAATTCTACATTTGTGCGGTTCAATTGATAATTTAAAATTTATATAGTAATGATAAGTGTTTTGAACGAATGCTTTTCCCTTTTATTTGGCTTGAATCATTATTATTTACAAACGTTAAAATAACGTTAATGTAGGCACTAACGGTCAGTTTCAATATTCTATTTACAGATACAAATGTGCCAACCACATTTCAGTTAGGGGAAAGGTGGACTAAAGTGGGTACAGTGACTAAAACAGGCACTTTCGTGGATAAAATAAAGACTTCCAGTAAGCTGGTACAAATTTAGGATCCATTGTGTCCCCTTGGGTGTATAGAATTTATTTTACACAGGAGAGTGCCCACCTAAGCCTGTATGTGCGGTTTGGGCTATATTCCCCTACCTAGTAGCCATTGTAATTAAACAAAAATCGAGATAAACAAATATCATAAAATAAGCTTACTTATATCCAGAGATAGAATATTGAAACCAACTGTAAGTTTAGCTATTAGATTTAAATAATAATTACCTATATTGATTGCAATAATGTATACGATAACGGTACGGATTCGTCATTTCACTTCATCAACGGAACAAAATTAGCACATAAATTAATTAGCAATGTTAATTTGAAATCACATACAACAGTAACAATAAGCATTCTATTAAAAAAATCAATAAACCTATATAAATTATTGGGAGATCAATATTTTGGTGTTTTTTTTTCTAGCAATTTATGTCGCCGACGTTAAAGCTGATGCCCAGCATGATTTAGAAAGCGACTTTAAATTACATGAACTATTCCTAGGTATCTTTATTTAAATACACATACAGTTCGCGACAGGTCGACATGGCAATTACACTTAACAATTTATCAATTTATTAAATAAACGATTGATTTGCATGTTATACAAGGTGTTTGGTACATGGTATATCAAGCCGGCACCTACCTATGCTAATAAAGACATATAAATACTATGGTGCGTGGGTGCTAGTTCACCTCGGCCTACCACTTCGGGGATATAGGCGTGATTTATGTATGTATGTTATACTATGCTAATAGTAAAAATTCAAAATACTAAAAATGATTTTAAAATTTTTCATACATTTTGGTTTTTTGATCGAACTATTTGTATGGCGAATCAATAGTATTTATATGACAATGATAGCATGGGTAGGTGCCGGCTTGATATACCATGTACCAAACACCTTGTATATTTTGTTCTTATTATTATGTACCCCCAATAACAATAAAAATACAAATTTTCTATAATAACGATTACCATGACACCCTGTCACGTACTATAGTTAATATTCGCCGATAACGACACTATAGACAAATAATTACCTATACACTGTTTTCCCTCACACTTGATAAATATTGTAAACAACTTCCGTCATCATAACTAACTCTTTTACTAAAAAAATCGCAATTTACCACATAAATGACTTTGGTGTTGTGTAAGTTACATAGTGGATTGTTTCTGTGATATTTTTTCAACTGAGTAAAACAAAAAAGTCTTAAATACGAAATTCTTTCAGACAAATGTCAAACTTAAAAATATCTTTTTTGTGCGTAATGATTAACCTTGAAGTGAGAAAGGCATAATTGTCAAAAGGACTGTCGTTTTGAAATACAATGTCCACTTGACGGTATAGAGTAATCGACATTATGTCAAGTGAGAAAGAAAACAGTCGGCCAGTTTATCAATGCAAGCCAAATTACACATTAACTAAATTACACCTATCTATAATTATGATTTAATCCAGTAATTTGATTACCTTTATATATTAAAAATACACTCAGACACACAATCAGCACCTTTTCAATTGCTTCCCTAACTATCCAAGCTGACTGACTGCAAATGGACTGCCAAAAAAGCATACCTTTTTGGCAAAATCCTACTATACCCCGTTGCCACACGAAGAAAACTCATTTTGTTTATTATCATTTAGATTAGACCATTGATTTCCAAAGTGAGACTCGACCAAGATCTATACTGGCGCGACAAAAACTAGGATCTACTCTTCACATTGTTGTAGAATTATGGGAACCATGGAACAAGCAAAATTTTGAAAGCGGTCTATGACAGGGGTCGGAAACCCGCGGCTCGCTCTTTGGATGTGAAGCTGCGGCTCTTTAGTTATACTTACCGTGTCACACGCGGCTCTTTGGACGTGAAGCTGTGGCTCTTTATATTATTTAATTTATAAAAAATAATTATTTATGCAAGTAAGCACTATTTATTGTTGGCAAGAAACAAATTTTGGCTCATTAGAAAAGTTTTGTAAATCGTAATTTTCGACTCTTCCGACTCAAAAGGTTGCCGACGCCTGATCTATGAGAAAAAAGTTTGGGAACCTCTGCTTCAGACAGACATCTGATCCAGCTTAAGCTGTTCCAGCTGTAGCTGCCTCCTGATGGACCCTAGCTGGGTCAGTATGCTTACCTTCTTACCCTCATCATTGGGAACCGACTTCAATATATTCTTCTGTACAATAGGCACTTTCCATTTATCATCCACCCTATTCATAGCGTCACTCAGTTCATTCTCGACTCTATCCCCCTGAGATACGGACGTATGTCTCAAAACAGGAATCGGTAGAGTATCTGTTGACTCCTCCACCTTTTTAGGCCTTTCGTGTACTAAGACTCTTTCGCTCTTCTTCTCTCTCCCTATGCTCTCCACATCAAAGTCGTACCGGTCTCTGAAGTTGAGATTCTTCCTAAGATAGCTATCCACGTCGTAGTTAGGGGAGAAGATGGAGTTATCCGGGATGCTGCTCGGGAATCTCTCTTGGGTTGGTTTCTTAGCTTGGTTGATTGGAAACCTGTCTAGGGATGTGGGTTTCCTATCCTGAAGGATGTACCTCTCCTGTATCCGAGGGTAGAGGACGGGTTTGGCATCATCGCTTCTGGATGTTTCGGTGCGTTTCGTCGGCAGGTGGGTTAGTACGGGCGCGCGTAGTTTCTGTTGTTCGGCATCAATCTCTTTCTGTAAGGCCGTGCGTTTACTCTGATAGTCCCCGGTGTCCTTTCTTATCTGAAAATCGTAACTTCATAAGAAATTGCCGAAAACTACTTTCATGAGATCAATTAGCGTTTTGAAAAACATTTAACCTTGTTACCATTTATTGGTACACAAATTAAATAAATGCTTCTTATACTTACACCAAGCATCTAGCACAAAGTACGTAACTTAAGTGCTTGTATCGTGGATAGTAGATTAGAGACAAAATATACAAGTAATATAAAAAAAACAATCACAAGTCTAGAACATAAGTACCTATATCGATCTCCACACAAACATTTACAGTCAAACGAGTCTCGTTGTATTCCCTTAAGGGGGCAGGAAGATAATAAAGCTTCGCTTTGCGTATTGCCAAAAAGTTTTATATACTTTTGCGATTAATATGTACGTTAAAATTTCTCCGCCATCAAGTATCCATAAAACAAGCGCTTACTCTACTTACTTTGGTCTAGATTCTAGTCTATCCCCTGAATACAGAAACGCTATTCAAAGTTTGAGTCCTGCTTAACATTTAAGTATTGTCAAAATTGAAGTTTTTCCATACAAATTCTGACAGGTAATGTCCACTTAACTTTTTAAGCAGTCCCCTAAATTTGAGTAGCGTTTCTGTATTCGGGGGTTATTCAAGTTATATTTAATAATAGTTATTATACTCACTTCTATTGTCTACAATCTAGTGAAGATTGTATGAGTAAGTGTAAGAAACATTTATTTAGGCCATAGATAGATGGCTGCTTTCTGCAGGTCTACAGGCAGCTCGCTAGCGCAGTGGCATAGCGCGCTTGGCCTGCGATTGCGCAAACTAAGTAATGTTCGCTAAGGCCGGTCATTGGATGGGTGACCAAAAATTTAATATCTCGAGTTCCTCCGTGCTTCGGAAGGCACGTTAAGCCGGTGGTCCCGGCTGCATCTGCAGTCGTTAATACCCACCAATGTTATGGCCCAATCTCCCTATATTCTTCCATCCATAGGGAAGGCCCGTGCCCCAGCAGTGGGGACATTAAAGGGCTGGTGATTATGATTATGATGATGATGATGATGATGACAGGCTACTAGGTCCATTTATAAACGTTAATACCGGCTTACGCAGTAGGTATGCCCGCTTTGGGCCACCCCTACATAGAGAAGTATACTGACCGTTTCATCTAGCCGCTGCTGCTTGTCGACCTCCTGCTCTTGCGCCACCCGCAGCATCCGCAGCTGTTCCTCCAGCCGCCGCATCTCCGCGTGCTCCAACATCCTAAAAAAGGGAACAAGAAATTTCCATTATAATATAATAAAATTCAGCCGTGTGGTGACGCAGACCTACCGCCTAACTCGATTGCTGATGATAGCTATAAAGCAATGCTCTGCTTACGGCTATAGCAGACATCCTGAATTTTTAGGCAGTACAGATTTTGTGCCAAATTCATACAAAATCATTCGGTGATCATTCGTTCAAAGCTATCGCTAATAGTTTAGGTACATTTGGTGCGAAATGAGAGCATGACATCATAAACTATAGCTTTTACTTTAGCAATCGAGTTAGGCGGTAGGCCCCCTGAATAGGCATGATGACTAATTTTGAAAACCTACACCCAAAATAAATTATATTTATGTAAAAACTTTCGATTTTGATCAAAAAAAATGTTTAAAATTTCCGCCAAAACGCCTCAATAGCAATGGCATATGTGCGACGTCACTATTTCATACTATACTAAGTCACTATCACTATGGCAAACATGAACATAATCAAGCTGTATGGGCCTAAAACGGATATCATAGCGTATTAAAATTGTATCTCCTTTTTCTTTTCTCTAGCTGCCGCACTCACAGACGTCAAATAATGTAAATGAGTACTTAATGTCAAAAACTGACAATTCAAAACTAGTCGCTATTTTTGCCGGGTCTATGGTCTAGAATTAAATGAGATTTTTGGACATTAAAGTTATTTGACGTCTCTGAGTGCGGCAGTTAGAGATGTAATCTCTTCTTAAAGGCGAAATACCCACTTCTCCCTCGCTTTCCTCTCTTCTCTGATCCTCTGCTGTTCCATTATTTGATTCTTCAACTCCTGCTGGTAGAACTGACGGCGGGCGGCTGCTTCCTGTCACAAGCCAAATGCAGTTAAAATACAAGTAGAGCTTAAGGAGAATAAATCTCCCTCATATTGGACATCAAGTCATTCCCACTTCAACTTCACTAGTTATGGTGTTTTATTTATTTATTTGTAACCAAAACTCTCACAGCATTTCATTTTACCTTATAATAATACAATCTTATACAGGCCATTATAAAGTTAGTCTAATTAAAATTACATATTCTTTGAAGACTTTTTCAAAATAATAACTCTAAGGCAATTCAATTAGATAAGATAAAATGGGAGAAAAAATATGAGATAGTGTGAGCGAGTATGAAGAGTTAGAGTGAGTTTTGAGTCGAAAGTTGGAGCTTTCACAGAACAATTGCATTAGTATCTACTTCATGTACTGGTGATGATTAAAAAGATAGTCATACCTTCTCAGCCTGAACATTCCTCAGTTGTATCGCATCAGCGTCGAATATGGACGGCATGTAGGAGTGCCGGAGATCAGACACCAATTTTTCCCGATTGCTCTTCTTCGTCGAGATCCGGGAGCGTTCTGAAATGACACGAAATTTATACATAATAATATATTGGAAGCAGCTAAATAGCGTAGTTCCTCCGTAGTTGGAAAGGCACGTTATATTAAGATTTTGGTGCCGGCTGCATCTGCAGTCGATAATAGCCAGTCAGCGTGAAGGTAGTTTTATGGCCTATACTATCTTCTTGGAAATGCCTATGCACCAGTAGTTAGGACATTAAAACATATATACATAAATCACGCCTATACTGTAGGCAGAGGTGAACTAGCATCCACGTTTCGCCAATTATGTTAGGCCAATAGGTGGCCATTTATCGGGCACAAAAGTCGCAGTACATTGCTAGGTGGTATAAGAGGAACGCTGCTGCCCATTCCTCATCACTGATTTATCTTTAGTCGCCTTGTACCAACACCCACGGGAGAGATTTGGGGTGGTGACAATTTTATTCTACTCTGCCGTCACCACGCGGCACGGACATTAAAAGGCTAGTAATCATGAAGATAGTACGTGTCGCAGGCCGATTGTCGATTTCGGTTATTCACAAAACATCTGCACAATGTGAAAAGCTTATATGCCTATGTAATTCCTTTACTAAAAATTTATTTTCACATTGTTCAAATTGCAGCCTGCAAAACTGCAGTCGTGTTCGCTGCGCTCGAGCTCGCTCACTGGTTAAGAGCTGAGATTGATTTCTTCCCCCTAAAACTACATGGAACCTAACATAATTGGCGAACCTTCGGTGTTAAATTCACCTCAGCCTACCCCTTCAGAGATAAATGACAGGTGCAGTAAGACGATGTATAGTCTGTGTGTACAACGTAACTTGTCTTATTTTTTTTTTAAATCACCCATTTAAAAATAAATTATTATCAAAGTCAAAAATCTATTACAATAAATAGTTATTATAGACTGAAACCTATTGAATCAGTTGATTTTTAATGCTGAAATTTCAAAAGAAGGTGTGCCAAGATTGTTTACCAAATGAGACAAGTTATTTATTTTATTTATTTAATCTGTATTGAATAATAAAATTTTTTTTACAAATGGCGGACTTAATGCTAAAAGCATTCCCTCCCAGTCAACCACAAATTTTAAAAATACACATTTGTCGGCGCGATGAGAAAATAAAACTACTCAACTAAAAATTAAAATTACCACAAAATAGTAAAATATACCAGTAACACATATTTTCATAAAAATACATAGATATGTTATAATAATTACTGTTATAAAAGAAAATATATTTAAACATAAATAAACATACATAGTTAAACGGTACAGAGACTATACATGATGATGTTCCTTACCATCAAAATCGCCGTAGCTTCGTCGCCTATGCGTGCGGGCATTCCACGTATCGACGGTCCACGTCGCGGGCTGTATGGGCCGGTCGGAAGGGTCCACCACCGTGTGGGGAGACAGTTCTCTCTCCGCCTCGGTCAACTTGAACTTAGGGGAGGGTAGCTGCAAAAAAAAATCGACCATATTACTTGTAAAATCGCAATTATTTTCAGTAATTTTTTGGGTACATACATACATACAAACAAATCACGCCTATATCGCCGAAGGGGTAGGCAGAGGTGAATTAGCACCCACGTTTCGCCAATTAGGATAAGGCCCATGTAATAGTTATTTTCTGTTTTTTTTTCAATACAGGACTCTAAGCTCAAACTAAGCAATGTTCGCTAAGGGCGGCCATTGGATAACTGACCAAAAAGTTATTACCATTTCCTCCGTGCTTCGGAAGGCACGTTAAGCCGTTGGTCCCAGCTGCACTCCACTGTCGTTAATACCCACCAGCGTTGTGGGTTATGGCCCATTCTCCCTATATCCTTCCATATATAGGGTAGGACTATGTCCCATCAGTGAGGAACGATGCTGCCCATTCCTTATCACTGATTTATCCTTAGTCGCCTTGTACGACACCCACGGGAGAGGTTTGGGGTGGTGACAATTGTATTCTACTCTGCCGTTACCACACGGCAATTTTTTTAGGTTGTAGGAAAAATTATTCAAAGGAGATGTTCCAAAATGTATGGAGTCTGTCCCATATATATATTTGTACAGTTATTCAAAATGTATAGTTTATAAAATTTATGAAATAGTTAAATTTCTATTTTTAAGCACTGTTTTTTGGTTTGTTATAATTATGTATTGCAACTCAATAGCCTAGCCTGCCGTCATGGCAGAAGGGAGATGTCAATTTATAACATTGACGTACGTATTTTAATTGACATTGGATGGGTACCTACATACAGATGTATGTGATTTCAATAGTTTTAAAGTGTTTTTAAGCCAAAAATCTATACATTATTTATATTTATTTGCAATTTTCCCAGAATCATTTTATTTTTCTTAGTGCACAAATACATGGGGCCATTTTGGAACATCTTCTTTATTGTAATAAAATACTTTGCACATGTCAAAGTCAGTGACAGTGATTCTCACTAAAGCCCGATGGGAAAAGGCCGGGCGTTGGATGGGTGACCAAATATATTATACAATACATACATACATACATAAATAAAAACACACATTCAAATTATAGGGCAAATTTACACACAAAACAGAACAATAGTAGTCCTTATCGCTGAGGCAGCAATTAATTATTTAATGAAAAGAAAAAATAGGTACCTATTCAAAATATAAAATAACAATAAAAAATTAAACCCAGAAACCCTTTAATACTCTATTATTATGTATAAGCCTCTGAAGTCGCTAATAATACTAATTCTGAGGTGAGTAGTAACTAAGCTAAAGTATGGGTCATTATCCCATTCTCCCTATATCCGTCCATCCGTAAGGAAGTCCTGTGCCCCAGATGTGCGAACATTGAAAAGACTGCAGATGATGATGACGCTCTCAAGTTTTAGCTTGCACGATCAAAGCGAAATAATATTATTTTAAGTTAGACAGGGAAGCTCTTGCCCTTCATCTCACCTGATGGTAAGTGACGATAAGGGCTGAAGATGGAATCGAGCTTCACCTGGAACCCTCAACTACAGAGGGGCTGGCTATCTTATCACACATTGTCGGAACACAATAATGCTGTTAACATTATTATTGTAGCGACAGATTTTGATAAGATGATGGTAGCTAGCCAGGCGGACTTCAAAGAAGTCCTACCACCAACCATATTTCAAAGAATTACCTGCAGCATATCGGCGTTTTCGGTTTGCACTGCGACAGACAGAGGTGTGGACACACTGTCCACTTGGACACCGGTGTCCACTCTGCTGAAAGATAAGAATGCATAGTTCAATAATGTTCAGTGCAAATAAACATTATTATTATTATAGATTAAAGGCGATATTTAAATACGCTGTGCCAAATTTTATAATTCTATTCAGATTCTTTTTATCTCTTCTTCTTCCATGCTACCCTGGGAGCAAAAAATGACGTAAAATGTGCCAGCCCCGACTCACCGCAGGGGTGTCGTAAAAGTCGACTAAGGAACATATCCCATTGTAGAACAATTGAAGAGTCACATCAAGCCATCAATCAACTCCCTTTTGATTCATATCATTCATCACACCGGAAAGCCGTGATGAATTAATATATAGAAAAGAGACGGAACGTACCATGTCGAGAGACCGATGAACGGAGTGTGATTGGAATGACAACATTCCAAATTCCAATCCATGCCGCTCAAGGTTTTGGCTTAGGTTTTACAGACGGCCGCCTGCCTGACACCAACCCTCTTTGGGGATGCTGTTGCTGGTGGTTTGCCCTCCACCATTCGGGTGCCCCAAGGTGCTTATTGGTCTTCACCGGGCAATTTATACTAAATTTAAATAAAATAAAACATACTTGTTACTACAATGTGTGTTGGCATAGCTGACACTGGTCCGCCTAGCCTCGGGACTCCGCCTCTCCTGCTGTGCCAATCTCCTATCCCTCTCTCGCTGTTCCCTCTCCCTCTCCTCTCGCTCTCTCTCCCTCTCTTCGTGTTCTCGTTCTTTCGCCTCGCGTTCTCTTCGTTCCCTTTCGGCTTGATCTTTTGCTTCTTGTTTCTTCTTTGCTTGCTGAAAAATATTTGAATAAATATTATACCTACATTCTTTACGTCTATTTATCCCAGAAGGCGGTATAGGTAGGAGGGGTTATATACCATAAATATATATTGCTATTCAAAAAGCAGTAAGTATATTGCTAGGTGGATTTTATGAGATACCTTTTGCGAAGGAGAGCCCCGCCGTGTAAGACGGCCCAGACCACCGGGGGACTGATGCCCCCTGAGTTCATGCCAGGGCCATGAGCTACCGCTCGATGCCCGCCACCAGGCGGATGACCCGGATGATGATGATGATGAAGTGTTGGGGGAGGTGATGATTGTAAATCAAACTATTTAGTATTCTAAGATTGACATTATTTCATATTACAACTGTCAAATGATCTGCGAAGTGTACAACAACTGCGAATGAGTAGGTAGTGCGCGTTCTTCGAGGGATATTTTGTGCAACTGCTGGATAGAACGCATCGGAGGCTCGCGCGACTATAGTCCGACAACTTCGTGCGCGACCTTCCTGCGGTACGAGACGGTGGCGGGGACGAGGCACAGGAGATGCTAGCGGTGGCGGGCGAGGCGGAGAGGAGCGAGTTTTCCCTCCTCCCCGCATCACCCACTTCCGCCAACATCAAGAGCCACCGCCCCTCATACCGCAGGCAGGTCGCGCACGAAGTTGTCGGACTGTGATCCTTATCGCGGGGGATTTGATCCCTAACGCGGGGATTATACTTGTGTAAACAGAAGAGTCCCAAGCTCCACTCACCTCGTCCAAGTATTCCCTGTACTGCTGCTGCCGCATCCTTCGCAGAGTGTTCCTATGTCGTTCGTACTCGCCGAGCGCGAGCATCACGTCGCCCGGCCTCCGCTCGCACCGCACCAGCGGGTTGTTCGGCGAGTACTCGCCCGCTTTCAGCATGACTGGCAGCCCTATGTAGCGCTGCGGAGTGAAAGGGAAACGTGGAGAGATCATCATCATCACCAGGCCGTTTAAAACCCCGTTCAGATGTACGCGATTGAGACGCGCTTTGTTAACATTGCTCGCTTATAAGTACCACTAGCTACTAATGCTGCTTCATCATCATCATCCCTTTAATGTCCCCACTGCTGAGGCACTCACCCTGTGGATGGAAGAATACAGGGAGAATGGGCTAGCTGTCACGCTGGCCCAGTGCGGATTGGTGGGTATTAACGACTGCAAAATGCAACCGGTACCAACAGCTTAAACACCCATTGTTGCTTAGTGTACGCACTCGCAGGCCGAGCGCGCTATGCCACTGCGCTAGGGAACTCCTGCATACTGATCCAGTGAACGATGTTTTTTCCCTTATCATCTAGGGCAAAACAACGCTTGTGTTCTATTCTCAGATCTACCAAAAACTTATTATCTCGAGTTCCTCCGTGCTTCGGAAGGCACGTTAAGCCGTCGGTCCCGGCTGCATCTGCAGTCGTAAATACCCACCAACCCGCACTGGGCCAGCGTGGTGGGTTATGGCCCAATCTCCCTGTTCTTCCATCCGGAAGGCCCCGTACCCCAGCAGTGGGGACATTAAAGGGCTGGTAATGATGATGATGAGGTGAAGGCAAAGAGCTTCCATGTCTATCATTAAAAAAAACTTCAAGCCAATCATCCACTTTCACGTCCGTAAGTCTTATCTACTAATCGATCGCGCTGAACCGCCTCCAATACGGATATCGGACAGGCAAACTCAGCGAGTAAGACCACATGCAAATGTCGCATACAAATGTTCACTAATTAGCTCGTGCCGGCCGGCAATCAATCATCCACTGCTAATAACCACTTAATTAATGGCACTGCATTATGGGCGCGATACTGTAATCGCTCGCCAACTGATGACTGATGGGATTATTTACAAGACCCACACGAAAACCACCATATAGGTATTTCAATTCAGCCAGAACAATTAATAAAGACAAATAAATACATACAGACATACATAAATCACGCCTATATTTTAGAGGTGAATTAACACTCAATTTTACGCGAATTAAACTGTGTATTTTTAATTGATCACATTACGGATAAGGGGTTAAGTGTAAGGTAGTCGCAAGTTGTAATCATAAACGAACAATGTTTGTTTTATGAGTTTTAACATAACACTATGAATTTTGAGTAAAAATTATTCGGTTTTATTGTACTGTCAAACATACAATAGACATGTAAATCTGTAATGTACAATTTCATTCATAAAGCGCATCACACACAACGAAGATACTATAAAATATATCTTATCTTCGACGTATCGCTCACCATACTATTCAACGGACCACCGCACACAATGAATATAATATATATTTTTTTTTACCTTACAGTATCTTAAGATACCGGCCGATATGCGAGAGACATCTTTATAATTATGCCAAAGACATCTTAAGATGGTCGAAATATTATTATATGTAACGAATCGGGCGACTCGCAAGACGATTCCGATAGAATACCGTGTTGCGATATATTAAAGTATCTTTACTTGTTTGTGGTCGCTTAAGATAAAATATCTTTATATTAGAAGCTATAATATACATTAAATTCGCTGTGTGACTCGCTTAAACGTAATCACGAACTCTTTTCGTCAGATTTCTTTTTGTCAGTGTTAATTTAAACATTTCCCTCTTTACACTAGCGAGTGTTTTCAGTATAACACTAAACCAGTATAACACCTTATTCACGTCTCAAAAGAAAAACTTGCCGCTCGGACGCACACAAGATGACTCACAAACTGCAAGTGTCGATCTACATTTCACGAAGCCGTAGCCACTTTATTGGCAATGCTGTTACGTTAATCGCTTTGTTTTGTTAATTAATAAGACGTGTACACGAGTTAATTAATAATACAGCGACACCTAAATTATAAGGTGCCTGAAATTTTCGAAATACCAGTCCAGAGACTAATGTTTTACACGCGGTCTGATTACTTTAAATACTTTGCAAAATCTAATTAAGAGATATGAAACTACTTATTAAAATTAGACCAGACACAACTTGTCAACAAACACATTAAATAACAAATTATTGTTATTAATTATCACATTTGCCGTGTGGTGGCAGAGCAGAAAACAATTGTCACCACCCTCCAATATCTCCAGCGGGTGTCAAACACGGCAACTAAGGGTTAAAATAAAACAGCTATGAATAATTGGTAGCAGCGTTCCTCTTATGCCACCTAGTAGTATAATGCGATTTACGTATTCGTTAGATGGCAAAAGGCTCGCCACCTGCTAAGCCTCGGAGACGAAAGAGACGAAAACTCTAAGCATTCCATGGATTCACCATGCGGGTGCCGGCTCAGTCAGTAGCTAGCAGGGGCCTTACCACCAACTCTAAACGTGACTCAATTCCCATTGTTAAAGTGAGACAACGCTATGAGCCGAGTAGAGCGGCGTCCCGTTTTGTCACCCGCGTTTGGATGGCATTAAAACTTCATGGTACGGCCCCAGCACTTGGGATTTGTCACCTAAGTATAGGTTTACGGAATCCCTTCAAATATAAGGAATAGGCGTGACTTGTGTATGTTATGTATAGTATTGGTTGTTGCTATGAAACATACATCTAATCTTTATCATAACTTACGACTAAAAAAGCTTTATGTATGTATGTCAACAAGCCTGTCATATCGGATTAATAGATAGATAGATACATATCGGATTAATGTCATTGATTTAACGCTCGCTTATCACAATTATTGTTAAGAATGCAAAGCCTTGGGAATACCGAACGAATTCGCTAACTCGGACAAGACACGCAACAGCCGTAATTCATTTCTTCATTCGCAAAGCTGATATCGTAAAACGTGTTGAGTTATAGACATTGAGAAAAAGATAATTCACTTAGGGACAATCTCAGGAACGCTGAATACAGAATTTATACATAAATAAGTACACATTACTATTTAGATTTGCCTATAGGCACCTGCCCGGATCGCAGAGGACGCGGGTTCGGTTCCCGCATCCAGACTAAAATTTTTCGAACTTTATCAGACCACAATTTTCTTCACACATACACACATAAATGAGCCAATATAACCTCGAAGGGGTAGGCAGAGATCAACTAACACACGTTAAGATTAGGTCCCTTGGAATAGGTGGCGAGCCTGTTGCCACCTATCGGGCACCTAATTCGCGGTAGGTACCTTTATTGCTAGGTGATATGAGAGTCGCCTTGTAGGATACCCGCGGGAGTCATTTAGGATGGCACTGGCGTGTTTTACCACACGGCATTATCAAAAAATAAGCCGCAGAAGTCGTACGGGGACAAAAAGATGTGAATTATAATATGTAAATCAGTCTTAAATATAACAAAGGAATCTTCCATTGCCCGGTGACTAATCTCCAAAATGTCATTGCCCCCTGATCGAAATTCGCAAAAAGGTTCTTCCTCCCTAATGACATCAACACTAACGGCCGCACTCAGAGACGGCAATTAACGGTAATGAGTACTTAATACAAAAAAAATGACAATTCAAAACTAGTCGCTATTCTTGCCGGATCTATGGTCTACTAACACTTGACTTAAATAAAAAAAAATTACATTAAGTATTAACGTTAATTGACATCTCTCATTAAGTACCCATTAAAGTTAATTGACGTCCCTGAGTGCGGCAGTAAGACCGTTTGAAAAATCATCTTCTCTGTTGGGAAAAAACAGAACTCTTCAGATCTTTCCGTCAAAATCCATCCAATAAAATCTCTTTAAATCACATCATTATCACACAACACAATCCTTTACGAAAAACAAAATTGACGACATACAGAAAATAACCAACAAAAACAAAACAGAACAAAATATGGGCGACACTCACAGCCAACGACTGCCGAAGCTGTCTGTAAACTGCGATGAACATAGTACGAAAGCCACTAGACCGTGTCACGCTACTTTGAACGAGATGGTGTGCGCAGGCGAGACAAGATATCACGTTCCTTTGCTCACTGTGTAAAACACCCCTAAGGCCAAAACACAAAACTGCGATGCAAAAAAGCTTCGAGCTCGAAATGGGGGCCTACCGCCTAACTCCATTGCTGATGATTGCTATATTGCAATGCACTGCTTACGGCTATAGCAGCCATCCTGAACTTTTAGGCGGTACGGATTTTGTGCCAAATTCATACAAAATCATTCGGTGATCATTTGTTCAAAGCTATCGCTGATAGTTTAGGTACATTTGGTGCGAAATGACAGCATGACGTCATAAACTATAGGTTTTGCTTTAGCAATCGAGCTAGGCCTACCGCCTGATTCGCATCGCGCATTATGTTAATTTCATTGTCCTTTGTTTCGCCGGCTTGTCGCATTAGATCACATCGCAGCAATTTACGTTGTAGTTTTCCGCGTTGCGAATTCGCATCGCGTCAATTTGCCGTTCTGAGTACGGGCTCTAGAAACTTTTAATTATGCACGCGAAGAGTATATTGTCGTAATATGGTACCATTCTTATTCTGCCTGCCCTTATCCTACTCTAAGTAACCCTACTTAGAGTAGGATAAGGAGTAGGATAAGGAGTAGGATAAGGATAATGTATGTATAAATCTTACTTAGAGTAAGATACGGCACAACATGTCTTCTTCTTCCACTCTCTTCTGTTAGACGTGAGCTCAACACGAACTCCCCTCTTTCCCATATCATCTGGTACCATTATTATTGCCAAATTTATTGATTGATTTACCCCCAAATATCCAATTAACTTTTTTAGGCAGGATTCAAAATTTGAGTAGCGTTTCTGTATTCGGGGGTTACTTACTGTATCTATTACTTTAACCCCGGAATACAGAAACGCTACTCAAATTTAGGGGACTGCTTAAAAAGTTAAGTGGACACTACCTGTCAGAATTTGTATGGAAAAACGTCAATTTTGACAATACTTAAATGTTAAGCGGGACTTAAACTTTGAATAGCGTTTCTGTATTCGGGGGTAAGTTAAGCTATCTTCGTTCTTATCTGCACTGTCGGCAACTAAGTTGAGCATCCCAAATATACTACCTTACGTTTATCTTTAGATTTTGTCACGGATTCGCGTGTAAATACACACCTTATGCCATGACCTTTGGGTTTCACTGCCAGGCGGCACGCAATTCATCCTGCTTCGTTCCATCCATCGCTTAATTAGGGGGATGTTTTACAACTCATCAGTATTCGAGGTTATGGTTTATGAAGTGCGATGACGTGGCACTATGGAGGGAACGGCTAAATTGGATTTTGGAACAAAGGTTGGCCTAGTTCTCGCAGGTGTTTCTGAGGAGTTAATTGAAGTTATTCATTATGAATTGTATTAATTTTTTCAAAAGATCTTTAAAACTAGATACATCTAATAGCCAATGTTTTAATATGTGGTCTGTCAAACTCAAAATTCTTACATCACATTTATGAAAACCGGTGTGTGCAAAGGAAGATAGGGGAGTGCGCAGCATGTCTCAGTATATAATGATAAAACCCGATCCGATAAATGTGCCGTGTGGTGACGGCAGAGTAGAATACAATTGTCACCATCCCAAATCTCTCCCGTGGGTGTCGTACAAGGCGACTAAGGATAAATCAGTGATGAGGAATGGGCAGCAGCGTTCCTCTTATACTACCGTCCTGACAATGTACTGCGACTTTTGTGCCCGATAAATGGCAATAGGCTCGCCACCTATTACATGGGACTTAACATAATTGGCGAAACGCGGGTGAAAATTCACCTCTGCCTACCCCTTCGGGATATGGGCGTGATTTATGTATGTATGTATAAATGTGCCCATAAATAAAGTAAAAATAAATAAAACAAACCAAAACGCTGCGTTTTCCGGCACGAGGTCTACTACTCGAGTACTTTTCGCCTTAACGTCGATCGCACAACCACTTAAAGTTCGCAACTCTATAGTCTTCGTCGGTGACCTCTGTCCAACTACGGATCTCTTCATTTCTTTTTCGATCGGGTAGAGAAACTTCGAACATTGCAAATTTTTCATTTGGGTGCCAAACAAATGAAACATTAGCTATGAGTCTTATGGTTGAAATGTACAGTGACGTTATTATCCAACATTTATGGTGTCGTTAAAGCAGACAGCCGTTATTTATATTAAATTTGAACTACTGGCAGAATCGACCCCACCCCGAACGCTCCCATACCACGCCTGGTTTGCGTGAAGTTGCCAAGTCAATATAATGTTGACTTATAAAGTTGCACAAAAGCTGGCAATTTCAGCTTCAAACCTTGAAGCTTAATTCAACTAACGTGGAATGGACGCAGAAGAATTCAATATAGGTAGGACATACATGAGATCTTTGGGTCCTTATTTATGTGGACAATTACCACACAAAGAAAATATCGATTCAGTGGAACGAATGGAGGGGTACCCATTACGACTACAGTTGCAGTAGTAGGGGACTGTGCCTTATGAAGCACGGAAAACCCCGATAATGGCTGTCATTGCGCCATTATGCTCTTGAATAGTTTATTCAAAGAACAAGGTATATTATGGTAATTTTATCCTGATAAACGGCAATTATTTATTTATGGGCTGAAGAAATGTGAGTGTTATTACATGTCTACCTATCGCTTAGGGGGAAAGGCGTGATTAATGTCTAACTTTCAGAATATCGCTATGGGCATATCCTCCAAATAGTAAACCAAATAATCTTTGAAACCAAAAGTCCTGAACCACAACTGACTGAACCAATCTACCAAGTTTAGTCAACAAGACCTAACCTAAAGAGAAACAGCAAAATCCCAACGAAATCAATAGTTCACTGACCAATTCTTGCGCAACGGCATCACAATATGATCGATGTGATACTAACAACTAACAAGAAACGCCAACAGCCATCGTAGCATCTTAGATCAGCACGACGATAAGCTAAACTTATAATTAAACGACCAATTACGTACACAGTGGTGGAATAAAGGAGAAACTTTAGCTGGGCAAGCTGTAATTGGCGTTCAACTATTCATATCACATCGGCAGACGATGTGAGCGAGGTAATAGTCGCGTTCGTCAACCCAAACAACCTGGGCACGCGACTGTTTTCCGAAAATTGACAACGTTTCAAAAATAACAAGTTACGACAATCACGAAACCATTTGGAGCTTCGGTCATCTAGAACACTATAGGTACTTTAATGTATTTTTTCAAAATGTATTACTTGCTAAGTTAAGAGATAAACTATTCGATTTTAATTTTAAAATTATATAAATGTTAGAAAAATTAGTACAAATATTTTACCCAAGTCTTGGGTGGCCGAGCGGTCAGGCACCTGCCCGGATAACAGCGGACGCGGGTTCGACTCCCGCCTCAAGATCATAATTTTTCGAAATTCTTTTTCTAACCATTAAAATCTTTGTACTAAGTTAAGAGATATATCAAAAATAAAACTAAATGGCCCAAAAATTGAATTGTAGGATTACTACCAGTAAATGCCTTTGCCATCCTACATTTTTTAAAACACATCAAAGATTTGCCAGGTTTAATGATTTTTTTTTTATTTGTAGAGAGCCTATGACTTCAACCCATAAAATTCCTACAGTTGCACCCACGTCGTTTTAGAATGAGGCAGTTTTGAAATTTAAAATAAAAATACTTAGAATCGAAATTAAAGGAAATAAAAATTCCATCCATATAATATAAAAAAATACCTAAATACAAAAAAAATATGTTGTCAATTCTAAGTTTTGCCGAAGAGAGACAGGGTGTGTGTAATAGGATTTCCCGTTCGAAGTCAAAATATGTATACATCATTCACAACTATATCCCCGAAAGGGAAGGCATCACCCATGTTTGGTTAATTATGTTAGGTCTCATATAATTACCATCTATCTTGCACCGTGTGGTGATGGCAGAGTAGAATACAACTGTCACCACCCCAAATCTTTCCCGTGGGTGTCGTACAAGGCGACTAAGGATAAATCAATGATGAGGAACGGACAGCAGCGTTCCTCTTATACCACCTAGCAATAGCAGTGTACTGCGACTTTTGTGCCCGATAAATGGCAATAGGCTCGCCACCTATTACATGGGACCTAACATAATTGGCGAAACGTGGGTGCTAGTTTCACCTCTGCCTACCCCTTCGGGGATATAGGCGTGATTTATGTATGTATGTATCTTGCACAAAAATTGCATTACGTAACAATCGCAATAGCGATCAAAGACGAAAATCTTAACCGCCTTCGTGGTTCAGTGGTTCGCCAGAAATTAAGATCCAGAGGTCCCGGGTTCGATACACAAATTTATACTCGGTTTTGTTGGTTTCAAGTCCGCCTGGCTGGCTACCACCATCTTATCAAAATCTGTCGCCATAATAATAATGTTAACAGCACAAATATATCAATGATATATCTGTGGTTAACAGCATTAATTGTATTCCGTCAATTGTGATAAGATATAAGCCCCTCTGTGGTTGAGGGTTCCAGTAGGCCTATTCGCTAACTTTTTTGACAGTTGAAAGTGATGATCACCCAATTATTTACTTATCAATTACTGTTTTCACAGGACAAGTTTCACAATAGCGTTATAGTAAAGTAGTAATGGATCAGTAAATAGTTCAGTGATTATCACTCTCAAGTGTCAAAAGAAGTTAGCGAATAGGTGAAGCTCGATGCGATCTATGGATTTTGATTCGATCTTCGACCCTTACCATCGGCCCTTATCGTCACTTACCATCAGGTGAGATGAAGGGCAAGAGCTTCCCCTGTGTAACATAAAAAAAAGTCTAATTTCGTCCGATCCGCAAGCAAATTCTTTATGCAACGAAACCCCGTACGTTTGCAAAGCGGATAACGATGAAAATTGGGCTCATGAATACGCATTGTACTCGCCGGCATTGTTACGGGCGATGTGTTAAGGAAAGTGAGTCTGGAATCCATTATGTAATTGTCTATTGTGGCTTAATCAAGTGCCGACAGTTTTTTTTATATGGCATAAAATATGGCAATGAAACCGTTTTATACTGTTTCTCATAATTTACGTCTTTTTATCACCGAAGAGGTAAGCAGAGGTGCTTTAACACTCAAGTTTCGCCAATTATATTAGTAGATCCTATGTGTGGCGAGGCTATAGCTAACTATTTAGGTACTTAAATTGCTGTATATTGCTTAGGGACAGTTTTTTGATGCATAGTTAACACAACCAGTTGTTTAAAATTGTTACCAATGTTTGAATATCAGTCTGATATTTAACCATATAGTCTTAGCCTGAGTCTACAACAAAAGCGAAAGCAACGCGTTTGTTGTATCATCTAGATCGGAATCGGCAAAGAACCGAGTGGGGAAACAATAGAACCATCAGCATTCACAGCAGAGTTGGTACCATTCCAGAAACAAACGGTATAATACCCCTCACAGAATGTGTATAGGTAGCCAGGTACAGTATTATATTAATAAATTTTTTTTTTATGGACTTGACACAATGCCGCATTGACGCACCTTATTTGGCACTCCCACCTCGTAGAAGTGATGTAATAGTCGTTCTGGATGGAACAAGTCCAGAATACATATCGGTAATGGAATAATGTCTGTGTGTGTGTATATATACCAAGGGCGATAAAATTAATATAATGTCTCAGATCGCAAGAAATTGACTGTTGATAAATAAGCAATCTGAGGCTTTCTTTTTATCGCGCGAGATAAGTATTATATAGTTTTATGTCAGCCCCTGACCAAGAAAGAAATTTTCCGTACGCGTAGCGGGCGGAAAAATCCACTTTACGGTCAGGTGTGACATAAAAAAATATGTATGCACATTTCGCGCACTTGCAGGCTCGAGCCACAGATTATAGACACAAGTAACACGGTAGGCAGTTCAACAGGTTTATGAGCTTTTTGCTTCATCATTATCATCACCCGCCCTTTAATGTCCCCACTTCTAGGGCACAGCCCTTCCCTATGGAGAAAATAATATAGGGAGAATGGGCCATACCCCACCACGCTGGCCCAGTGCGGGTTGATGGGCATTAACAACTGCAGATGCAGTCGGGACGAACGGCTTAATGTACCTTCCGAAGCACGGAAGAACTCGAGAAAGTAAATTTTTGGTCACCAAACCAATGACCGGCCTTAGCGAACATTACTTAGTTTACGCAATCGCAGGCCGAGCGCGCGATGCCACTGCGCTAGCGAGCTCCGTCCAATTTCTGATCAATATTTATTTATCTATAACAGATCATATCGTGTAGCTGTTAAGCGCTACTAATAAGAATTATCAGACAGAACGGAGGCAGAATATGTTATGAACATCTTCGACCCTGACTCTCATCAACGCTAATACGACGATAAATCTAGAGTCTAGATTTCTAGACGCACTTGAGAACACGACACCGAGTTGCTCGATGGATTCATTAATTAATTTAATATCCTACTAACTATTAAATGTGGGCAAAGCATCGATATCTTTTAGCACCGCCCCAGTTTAATAATGACTCAACATTTTAATGCAAATAAATAAGTAAATAAAAATAAATACACTTGCCACTTGTCTCTGCGGGTCTCGTACATGGCGACAAAGTAAGATAAGGCGACACGAGTAAAGGACCGCAGCGTTCCCCATACAGGTACTATAGCAATATACTGCGTTTTACGTTTTGGGAATTTTATTTGAAATAAAATTCAAATGTCCCAAAACTACTTCCAAATTCAAGAACAATGCCTTGAAAAAGTACTCATACATACATAAATCACTCCTATATCCCCGAAGGGGATAGGTAGCAGTGAACTAGCACTCATGCTTCGCCAATTATGCTAGGTCCCATGTAATAGGTGGCGAGCCTATTGCCATTTATCGGGCACAAAAGTCGCAGTACTCTGCTTGGTGGTAGGTATAAGAGGAACGTTGCTGTCCATTCCTCATCACGGATTTATCCTTAGTCGCCTTGTACGACACCCACGGGAGAGATTTGGGGTGGTGACAATTGTATCCTGCTCTGCCGTCAGCACACGGCTAAAAAGTACTCACGTTCATTTAAAGAAGATAAATTAATCTGCAGTCATACTATATCAAATATCCCACTCCAACACACACCGCTCCACATAAAACATCACTGCTATTTATTTAAACACACTGGATATGGAGGCAAAAGACAATGTTTCCCGACGAAACATGTCTCTGTCGACACGCGTATAGCTCCTTGCAAGCTCGGTAACAAAATGACTGCGGACCCTCCTATCATGGTATGCGAGCCTAGTACGTACTTCAAAGAGTGATTTGACCACCTTTGTAAGGACAATACATAAATTAAAAAGAAGTAAATATTAAAAATAGACAGAGCTTAGAAATAATGTACACAAAACTACGAATTGCTACGATGCGATTTGGTGCGGCAAGGCGGCGCGGCGAAACAAAGAATGAAATTGAAGGAATGCGCGATGCGAATCAATTCGCAAGTTCTCGCGATGCGGCGTGGGTGCTCGTAGATTTATACGATGCGACATCGCATCTAAAACTGTCACAATCGGTACAATCAGCATTTTCAATAATTTATTATACAGGGCGTCCCACGGCCATGCCACAAGGAGGGAAAGTATATTAAATATTGAACGTAGGATATTTTACTAAAAGAAGACATCGTTTTATTTTTAATAATAAGTAGAACTTCATTCACAGATTTTTTTAAATTCGCCTACCTCAACCGGGAATCGAACCCGCCAAATGTGATAGAAAAATTACTTGTATTTTATAATACGGTTTGAAAGGGCTACTCATAAGCATTATTTTTTCCTAAATAACCTAGCATATTAAATGACACTAAAGTCATAACATTTTTCATTTAATTAAAAAAAAAAAATTATCAAATGCGTGTTCCATTTTCGAATTATTTATTTTTACTAATATCAGCCAGTTGCATGGTAATTGTGAGCTCATGAAGAAATGCATACAAGTACCTACTACACTTCATGTATCGCTTTATTATTATCATGTATTTACACCACGGAAATCTCGAATCTCAAGTGGGTAGGTCTTTGAAATGATAATGTTAATTGTTGGAAGCATGGCCAAGTCAGAGGAAATTTCCCTGAACAAAATTAAAAAAAAAATGAAAATTTTTATGATCTTAGTTTCATTTAATATCCCTTTTGTTGTAAAATAATTGTTGAAAAGCGTAAAATTAAAGAAAACGTCTGTTTACTGTCGGTATTTATTTTGAAGTAAGTATGATAGCCAAAAAGAATTGTAACTTAAGTATTTCAAAAATTGACACTAAATTAGATTATAAAAGAGTATATATTACAACATCCCCCCTTAATCTAAATTTAGGTACAAACTTAAGTCTCAAAAACAAACACATTAGTCACATAACTATCCCATAAAAACATAAACAATAAGTAGCCAACATTATAAATATTTATAAAATATATAGGTCAAGTAACTACAAATATCAAGTTATACCCATGCAAGTTACACATTTATTATGAGCTATACGCCCTAATGGTTTTGTCATTACATCCGCAGGCATTTCTGTACTCTTAATAAACTTTAAACCTATAATATTTTCTGATACTTTCTCTCTTATAAAATGGTACTTAGTATCAATATGTTTTGTTCTGTTATGATAAACAGGATTGCTCGCTATACTTTGAGCACTTTGACTATCAGTATATATAGTTATACAGTTAGGTTTATGACCACATACCTCAGATATAAACCGCCTTAAATATACAGCTTCCTTAGCAGCGTCAGTGAGAGCCATGTATTCTGCTTCTGCTGACGACAGTGCAACAGTCGGCTGTTTTTTAGAAGCCCAAGATACTGGTCCATTTCCTAATTGGAAGTGATATCCCGTATATGAACGTCGGTCCATTTTACAGTTTCCCCAATCTGCATCTGTATATCCGACAAGTGGCTTATCAGACTTCCTATAAGTAATAGAAAAATCTATAGTTTCCTTCAGATATTGAAGAACTCGCTTTGCGGCGATCCAATGAGTCTTAGTGTAACAGGTATTAAATTGACTCAGGTAGCTAGTCGCGAAGGCAATGTCTGGCCTAGTATTTACAGCCAAGAACAATAAACAACCAATCAAACTCTGGTAAGGATATATTTCATTGGAATGCTTACCGTCTTTGTCTTCATCTTCTAATTTATTATTTGACAAAGGTGTATTAAATCCTTTACATTGTTCCATATTGAACTTTTTCAGTAGATTCAAAATGTACGTTTTTTGGTTTATTCTTATTTCATCTTCATTTTGAAAAACATTAATGCCCAAATAATAACTTAAATTTCCTAAATCTTTTATTGTGAAATATTTTTGTAAGTAATTTTTGACAGTGTCAAAATGAATATCTTTTCTATAAAATGCTATTATGTCATCTACGTAGAAAGCCAAGATGACAAGGTCTGAACCAAAAAGTTTTATGAACACACAAGGCTCCGATGGTATTTTAGTGAAACCTATTTTAATTAACGTTTCACTTAGCTTATTATACCAACACCTAGGTGCCTGCTTAAGTCCATAGAGAGACTTTTGCAACAAACAAACTTTGTTTTCTTGCCCTTTTACTGCAAATCCTTGTGGCTGATGCATGTATACTTCCTCGGATAGATCTCCATTGAGGAATGCAGTCTCCACATCCAAGTGTCTCATCTTGAGACCAAGATTTGTCGCAAGTGCCATAAGTGTTCGTAAAGATGAATGTCGAACAACAGGTGCAAACGTGTCTTTGTAGTCGATTCCTTCGACCTGACTATAGCCTTTTATTACAAGTCGTGCTTTGTATTTGACTACATTCCCATGTGCATCCATCTTCACCTTATACACCCATTTACTATGTATTACCTTCTTATCAGGTTTGTCTACTAACCTCCATGTTTTCAATTTCATCAGAGACTGATACTCACTTTGCATCGCAACCTGCCATTTAGAAGAATCATCAGAGTTCATCGCCTCAAAATAGCTTGTAGGTTCCGAGTATTCTGTGTCTAAGATATTGTAAGAAAAGTAATCGGGTGGTTTTCGAACTCTTGAAGGATACCTTTGCCCTTCTTCTGATAATGGCAAATTAAGTGGAGTATTTACAACATCTTCCCCCCTTAGTGGACATACCGTAAATGGATCACTGTTGTCTGGAGCTTCAAGATCGGTTGAAGTCCCAGGCAAAGGACTACTCACTTCCCTATTAACAATGTCAGGGTCTTCAGAAACAATCGGAAGTTGTTCATCCCTTGACAATTGCAAAGTAGGTCCGAGGTGAATATTATTTTCATGTCCTTCACTAGACTTCAAAGGAGTGAAGCAATCCTCAAAGAAAGTGACATCTCTAGCCTTAACTAATTTCTTGGGGTACCTAGCATCTCTAAAATAATAACTATTTACATCTTGACAATAACCTACAAATATACATTCTTGTGCTTTCACGTCAAACTTTGTCCTATGACACGAAGGTGTATGCACTAAAGCTCGACATCCGAATACTTTTAAATGTGTTAGATTAGGCTTAGTGCCATACCATTTTTCGAAAGGTGTTAGCGAACGACCTAAAGCACGGTGAGGTGACTTGTTTTTTAAATATACAGCAGTCTCAACAGCATCTTGCCAATAAGAAAAAGGCAGTGCACTGCTTGCTAACATGGAACGCGATTTTTCCACAATAGAGCGTATAGTACGTTCGGCTACTCCATTTGACTGCGGAGAATAAGGTACCGTCGTTTGATGTACTATACCATGGGAAGAGAAATAATTTGTTAGTTCCTGATTAACAAACTCTGTTCCATTGTCAGTCCTCACAATTTTTAATTTTGCCCCAGTCTGACGTTCGACTAATAAATGAAAGAGTTTAAACTTTTCTTTCACATCTCCTTTCGATGACAAGAAATAAACAAATATTTTACGCGAAAAATCATCAATTAAAACTAAGCAATATTTACTGCCTTGGAACGAAGTTGTATTCGTCGGTCCAAATAAATCGCAGTGTATTAGCTCTAGTAAAGAAGATGCCTTATCATACACAATCTTCTTGAAAGGTTTTCGCGATTGTTTACCTTCCACACAAGCTATACAATTATTTCTATCTACAGTCTTATAATCAATACCTACATTACTATTTTTTAATATATCCATACCAATTCTGCATAGGTGTCCTAAGCGCCTGTGCCACAATTCATATTCGGATATAGTTTCAACCGCACACGAATCGAACACAGTGTTGCAAGGGGAATTTACAGTACAGTTTAATTTGTACAGCCCTCTGCTAACTGAACCACTCAAAACAGATTCTCCTGTAAAGGAAAAGGTATCACTTCTAAAAAGATTACAACCATTCTTATCAAACAAAATAGAGAATCCTTTCTCGACACATTTATGTACAGATAAAAGATTAGTTTTTAACTTAGGAATATATATAACATTATTAATACGATTTACATTTGATGAAGTAGCTATAGAAATGTCACCGAAACCAACACAACTAACTCTTTCTCCGTTAGCAACAGTAACACTTACAGAGTCTTTCGATTTATAGGTCGTAAACCAGTCCTTCCTAAAAGTCATATGTTGTGAAGCGCCAGAGTCAATAATCCAGTGGTCCACGGAATTGCCATCATCTACGCCAAGTGCTTGCTGTGACGTTGACTCCTTTGGTTTTTTCAAATTTCTCAACGGACAATCTGGCCTTTTATGTCCTGGCTCTTTACAATCATAACATACTATTGGTTTTTTCTTTCTCGGTTTATCACGACGGCTTACATCAGACCGTAAAGCGGTTCCATCAGTTTTTGAAAGCTGACCTTTTGACATTTCATTTAGAAGTTTTTCCTTCACCAAATCTGTAGTAATTTCGACATTACTATTTTCCAGGGCCATAACAAGAGGATCAAATTTTGGGGTTAAGCCTCCTAATAAGATTGCAGCTAACGATGAATCTTCAATTATTTTCCCTATGTCAGCTAAACTTTGAGCAGTACTCATAACCGAATGAATATATTTCTCAATATCATCATAATCATCAAGACATAGTCTATATAGCCTGCGCTCTAAAGCTAACTTGCGTCCCATTCCTCTATCTTCATAAGCCTTTTGTAAAGCCAACCAAGCTTCTGATGCTGTCTTGGCATTGGTTACATGTATGATAGCAGAATCATCTACCGTCATGCAAATTGAAGTAAGTGCCTTCCTATCTTTTCTTGTTTTAAGAGGATCGGGTGTGGTATCTCCAGTAGGATAACCGTCGACTGCTTCCCATAAGTCCTCATGTAATAAATAATTACGCATTCTAAACTTCCATCTACTGTAGTCATCTCTATTGCGTAAAATTATAGAAGGCAAATTAGTGGAATGATTTTCTCTTACCATATAGTCGCCTCGTGACATTTGGTACAACGAAAAAATTACCACCGACTTCAAGAAATATCACCACAGAATTTCCAGATATTAATATTTACTTTAATCCACTTTAGAGCTTCGTGCTGATAACGATTGTTGTAAAATAATTGTTGAAAAGCGTAAAATTAAAGAAAACGTCTGTTTACTGTCGGTATTTATTTTGAAGTAAGTATGATAGCCAAAAAGAATTGTAACTTAAGTATTTCAAAAATTGACACTAAATTAGATTATAAAAGAGTATATATTACAACACCTTTCAAACGCTATTATAAAATACAAGTAATTTTTCTATCACATTTGGCGGGTTCGATTCCCGGTTGAGGTAGGCGATTTTTAAAAAATCTGTGAATGCAGTTCTACTTATTATTAAAAATCAAACGATGCCTTCTTTTAGTAAAATATCCTACGTTCAATATTTAATATACTTTCCCTCCGTGTGGCATGGCCGTGGGACGCCCTGTATATTAGCACAATTTATGAAACGCAACCACGAAATCTGTACATTAGCTTTCATTGTTAGTAATTTCCTGTTTTCCGAGGCATAATTTAATAAATCAAACGTTATTGTCGATGACAGATATTATGAAGTCCTAGTTCATGATTAATCTAACTCAATTTTTCTGGGAAAAGTCGACACTTGACAATGAGAAATTTATTTTAAAACATTAATAAGAACATTGAGACAATAAACAGAAAACCTATACAAAGTCAGTGCTTGTTTTTAAGAACCGATATCAAAAGATCATGGTTTTTATACTATACATGGTGGATAAATACTTTTATGATATTAAACTACCTACTACATAAAATACTCTATGCATATTTCATACATAAACGCAGCAACATTTTACATTTGAAGATGAATATTAATTCACGTTTAAGCATCGTGGGTGGCAGTTTTTGCGATTGAATGTGGGCGAACAAGAAAATTAAATCTTATCGCAAAGTGCTTGCCACGGAATAAAATAATATAAAAATTGTTGTCACTGAAACGAAAGACAGCGGAATAAAAAACCCAGTGTTATATGCTGTAAGACAACACCATAGTTGTAGCACTACTGGCAATAGACTCGCTGTATATAAGGTAACGTAACCAAACTGAGGATCCCAATGCGCAGTGGCTAAAGCTTCAGTCTACGATTTCGTTAAACAGGCAGCGTTCGCTAAGGCCTGTCATCGAATGGATGACCGAGAATATGTTATCTCGTGTTCCACAGTATATTAGTATATAAATCTGCAATATGCCTATTATTTCCATCGCGAATAGCGTGGGAGACGGACGCGTAAGGTCGTCTGCGTTAGTTGGTTTGGCATTGGCAATGACAAACGAGATTTTTAGCACCACTTCATATCGTAGACAATTTATGAGCCCCAATTCAAAGTTGCCAAGATGGCCGAACTAATATTCAATGGAGACTAAACGAGCCACATTTACCAATACGTTTGAAATAAGACTTACTTATAACATTATCATTATTCTAGTGAAAAATGCACTAAAATACACAAAAATAAGAATGATCTAATTTGATTTACCTAATGAGAAATAAATATCTAAAGTGTGTTATGCATTTATATTATTGTGTTCACTTTAAAATAACTAAAACCGTTAGACCGACAAAGACGTCAAACCGACCGAACTTAACCACATGAGTCTCTCGATCTGGGCCTATCATTTACTTTCTTATAATTAATTCATCACTAGCACTTTCCTGATGCGATCGATGATATACATCAACGGAATGGAGAATGGACAGCTTGATGACGTCTGACCGATATGAATGAAAGAGGGCACATACAGCGCCGACCCCAGGTAAACAGGGCATTGCATTCATTTAGCATTCATCACAGTACAATTCTGCAATAATTTTCTATCCTCTTTCTCTTTTCCCTCATCATCATTACCCTGCGCTGGACCCGCGTTTTCTGGGTTCATCATAGTTAGTTTTATACTTCCATACATACCGACTAAACCAATTATAAAGTAGATATATGTCTATGCGTCTATACATATAAAAACTTCTACTCCCTGCCCTGTTCCCAGTCCATCTGGGGTCGGCGCAGTATGTTTCCTCTTCCACGTCATCCACTCTCTTTTGATTCATATCATCACACCGTAAAGGTGCTAGTGATGAATGAATGTATAGAAAAGAGACGGAACGGCCTCCACCACCAAACTATACATATAAAAGTACTTACATACATACATACATAAATTACACCTATATCCCCTAAGGGGTAGGCAGAGGTGAATCAACACCCACATATCGCCAATTCAGCTAGGTCCCATGTAATAGGTGGCGAGCCTATTGCTATCTATAGGGCACATCAATCGCAGTATATTGCTAGATGGTACAGGAGGAATGCAGCACTTACCCTAATATATCTCTCTAGGTCGGGCGGTATGTCCTCCTCGAAGTCTTCCCTGGCACTCCCGTTGCTTTCTTTCTTCTCTTCAGATTTGGATGCATTATTGTCTTGGGACGGGCGTGTGGCACAGAAATTCACTTTTTTCTGAGGTGTGTCATTCTACGGGTACAAATGGGAAATTCTTAATTATTCCAAATACAAGAGACATAGACTAAAAAGCGCATCGAATTACTTATTGTCTCAAAAGGCAGTGAGTGTTAAAGTATCTTCTCCCGTAGACACACAGCCCGGCTAGCATGACCACCGAAACACGATATGATAAAGCCATTTATCGCTTAGAATTGTCAAAAATACATTGTTTTTTGACAGTTCAAAATATGATAAAGTCATTTATCGCTTAGAATTGTCAAGCCATTTGTTTTTTGACAGTCAAGATGGTCAGGCTCGCCGGGCTGGTTTTCGATGTCTAGCGTCTTGACGATTTATAAGTGTATTATAATCATCCCCTGGTAAGATTCGCTCATCGATCTCAATACTCCACAATAGATTTGATTGATCATTAAACAAAGATGCCGTGTGGTGACGGCAGAGCAGAATACAATTGTCACCTCCCCAAATCTCTCCCGTGGGTGTCGTACAAAGCGACTAAGGATAAATCAGTGATGAGGAATGGGCAGCAGCGTTCCTCTTATACCACCTAGCAATATACTGCGACTTTTGTGCTCGATAAATGGCAATAGTCTCGCCACCTATTACATGGGACTTGACATAGTTGGTGAAACGTGGGTGCTAGTTCACCTCTGCCTACCCCTTCGAGGATATAGGCGTGATTTATGTATGTATGTATGTAAAAAAATATTTTTTTTCCTCCTTTTTTCATTACATAGTATTTGATTGATCAGTAAAGATTTGAGCATACGTAACGGGAAAACACTCCGGACGGTACCTCTCTTTCGTACAAAAAGCCCCGTGTGACATATGTCACGGAGACACTTTTTGAACGAGAGAGGCCCCATCCCGTCCGGGGTGCTTTCCCGTTACGAATGCTCAGTCCTTAACTGCAATAGGTTTGTTTCTTAGGCCATCATAACGTTTCGTAAATAAATTCCACTTTGCCACGCCATCAAATTTAGATCGATAAAATATCCAACTTAGTCCCAAGTCTTAAACCGTGACTGGAACAAAATACCACTTAAAATAACATCAGGCAAACCGTTTAAGTAATCAGGAGCGCGATCTACGCGCCCTACTTTAAGCTAATTTTCATTGTTAGGCACTTATCAGGACCTTGAAGAAAAATAAGATGGTTGTTATAGCCTAGACCTGAAATATAGAAAGCTTTATTCTTCAGATCAGACGGCAACAGTGTTAAGAGGCCACAAAGTACTTAACGGCTTCTTAGGGACTGAAATCTCTTAGCATTTCCATGCATTCGTGCGGGTGAAGGCCTGTGCCCTAAAGGCAAGGACGTAGGAACATTAAAGGGCCGGTGTCATCGAAAAATGAGTTGGGTATCTCCCTGCCCTGTTCCCAATCTGTCTGGGGTCGGCGCATTATGTTTCCTCTTCCATTCATATCAGTCAGACGTCATCAAGCCATCCACTCCCTTTTGATTCATATAATCCATCACATAGGAAAGGTGCTGGTGATGAATAAATGTATAGAAAAGAGACCGAACGGACCATGTCGAGAAACCGTTGAACGGGGAGAGCGATTGGGATGACAACATGCCAATATCCTTACTGGTCAAGATTTTGGCTTAGATTTTACAGCCCGCCGCCTGCCTGACACCGACTCCCTCGTTGGGTATCTCTTGAGTATGGGTAAATTGAATGCATAAGAAAGCACCTTGGGGTACCCGAACAGTGGAGGGCAAACCATCAACAACAGCATACCCAAAGAGGGTAGGTGTCAGGCAGGCGGCCGGCTGTAAAACCTAAGCCAAAACCTTGATCGGTATGGATTGGAATGTTGTCATTTTAATCACTCTCTCCGTTCATCAGTCACTCGACATGGTCCTTTCCATCACTTTTCTATACATACACATCACTAGCAACTATCCTGAGTGATGGATGGTATGAATCAAAATGGAGTGGATGGCTTGACGTCTGACCGATATGAATAGAAGAGGAAACATACTGCGCCGTCCCCAGGTAGACTAAGAACATGGCAGGGAGAAGAAAAAAACAAAATCGGGGCTCGGCTATTCTACGTTATTTGTTCGCTCCCAGGTCAGCATAGAAGACTAGCATAGAAGAAGGAAACAAAATAATAGTCACTTTATAGACTACGCCACCTAGTTTGAACCCATCGATTCGGACCTGGCAAATAAGGGTGCGGTGACACAACCGGAGCAATGTGCTCCTAATGCCTAATCAATAAGGAAAGGCCTGACATTTACCTATTTTGTGGGCCATTCATTATGCCCCTGACGACGTCTCAGCTGGTATTTTACACGAACGTATTGAAAGCCGTGTCGTGACGGCAGAGCAGAACACAATTGTCACCACCCCTATCTCTCCCGTGGGTGTCGTACAAGGCGACTAAGGGTAATAAAGACAGCGATGAGGAATGGGCAGCCACATTCCTCTTATATCAACTAGAAATATACTGCTATTTATGAGCTCGATAGAAGGCAATAGGCTCGCCTCACCACCTATCACATGGGACCTACCATAATTGGCGAAAGTTGGGTGTTTATTTACCTCTGGCTACCCCTTCGGGAATATAGGCGTGGTTTATGTATGTATTGGGAAAGTGTCGTCGGAAGTTAGACGTCGATTATAGGTGCTTTAGTAGGTAGTACGTAGTACGCAATGCCGGGAGATCGTCTTCTAACTTTTGTACTCACATTCATGGCCGTGTGGTTACATACGTAAATCACGCCCATTTATCCCCTTAGACCCCTACGGGGATAAATCTCTGCCTACCCAGGCAGAGGTGAATCATCACCCGAGGTGCGACTGCTCCGAGATCTCCTCGTAGTGCACTGGCTGGTTTATGTGTCTTTTGACTTTCCAACCTAACGGCCAATATCGGAACAGTGAACAGGGAACTTTGAGCAGTATAGATTGGAATGTTGTCATCCCAACCACACTCTACATGGTATTTTCTGTCCCTTTTCTAAACAGCTTACTGGTGTGTTGAAAGGAGTTGTTCAACAACTCATTCCTCACACCAGTAAGCCTATTGGTTAAATGTCAACATTTAACCAATATTAATGGAATAGGAAACATACTGTACGAACCCCAGATGACAAGACCGAAAGTTATTTACAATAATATCTAATGCTAGAGGTATCCATAAAACTTGTTCAATAAGCAGAAGGCAAATTTCACCTAAGCAGTTAAACTGTCCACCTTACGGCAGATCAAACTAATATAAAATATTTGTGAATTCTTGTGTCTAGAAATGTACTGAATGTAACTAAGTATACATAGGTATATGTGCAAAACCACAATTCACTCTTAATACAATATAGATACAGCTTAAAATTCCATTCCTGTACATGAGGTTGTCACGTTTCTGTATAGTATTGCGCTGATTCAATTGATTTAGGGAGGTAGGTAGGGGTTTTACATTTTTACTCCTTTCGATTGAAAATCATTTATTGTTAATATTTTAAAACAAAATTTTTCTAAGAGTAGCAGAATATATCTTTATATTATCCATCTGCTACATGAAGTTATAATCACTATTAATTACATAGAAAAAACTTCTTAAATAATGTTAATTGTGACATTGCATTGCCTCTATTTCAAAATCAAATGCTAGCTGCCTAAACCAATTATTCAATAGGCAATTTAATTTCAAAGCAATGTTAAAGTAAATAATAATTTACTTACCATTCTTTTATTATGTAAACAAAATATCAATGTTTAAAGTGTTGTTTTAAACACTTTTTTTTCTATTAAGCTATCATATAAAATTTAGTAAGTTTATCCAAAAGAAACAAAATTGTTGTTTATTCATAGTTGTAAGTTTCGACATACCTGATAAATAACCGGGTGGAGGAAAAAACGGAGTCCAAACACTGAGCACTTACTAATTAAAATATGATGTAAAAATTCTACATCTAAATAATAAAATGTGTTAAAACTTTTGGAATAATAAAGTGCCTCTTAGAGCTACCGGCGGACGAATCAGAATAGTCGTGTACCGTTGTGCCAATGCAGCGCTCTACTACGTTCAGTCAACAACGTAGACAGAAAATCGATAAAGAATCTGCATCATGGATCAACAGGTACTTAGTCTACCTACAATAATATAACTCACTTCGCATGATGCCGTCGATGTTATTCCCATAGCTGCTTTCTCCTTTTCTATCTCCGACTTTTTTTCAATAATAAGCTTCTCCAATTCCATCGCCGACAGCATTGTGCACTATTGAAAACAATCCGAAAGTTTTATTTTCAAAGTAAGTACGCGGGAAAAACCGGTGTTTGTTATTTAAACTTTTAATTTTTCATTTTAGCAGTCAACCATTCTAAGAAAGTGGAAATTATTTTTATTTTACATGAAATTAGATAACTTTCTGCTTAAACGATAGAAACAAACTAAATACAACAACATTAAAATTCAAATTTAACAGCGAAGATTGAGTTTGTTTGACACTTGAAACTAGTGACATTGCATTTGTGCCTTCAAAATTTGAAGTTGAAATGAAATGTTGAAATTTTTTATTATCTTCAATTTGTTTTTTATCGGTGAATGAAGTCAAAGAAATCAGGTCATAATGCCAGATCATCCAATTTTTTTTATTTTTCTTTAGGTACTTAACTTTCATTCATTATTTTCATTTTAAATTGGACACTAATTATATTACTTGAAAGAAAATTGTACTTAATCATTTATTGATCATTAAATTTGTAAGTGTTTGGCGTGGTTTCAATGGCGTCAATGTTCAGATTTGTGTTGTGCAGTGAAGGATCCGTGTTGCAATAAAAAGGGTTATGATATTGTACATTTATAGTGTTCTTCACCACCTCATCAGTCGCCATCATGAACACTTTTAACTAACATTCGATTCACGCCAAGCATTCTCTAGATGCGTTAAAATGTCTTATACCCTTATTTTAATGTAAAATTCAAGAATAGTTTAACTCAAAACATGGCTGTATGGGTTAAATTCTTGGGCTTCCCTAAAAATAAGAATATTTAAGAGTGCTTGGCGGGCTTTCAATGGCGTCAGTCAAAATATTTCAATCGTTTCAGAGTGGACTTTGTGTAGTAAAAGTGGTGTTATTTTGATGCATAAAGATCCGTGTTTATGTTCAATTATGAAGAATAATTGAAATAAAAGTGTTGTGTCGTGTTTAACCACCTCATCGGTCACCGTCATGAACTCTGTTACCATTAAATTCGCTCCAAGAACTCCTTAGATGCGTTAAAATATGTGACACCCATATTTTAACGTAAAATTGATTTTCATTCATACATTTCACCCACTCTTTATTTCATAAGACTACAAATAAAATATTCACTAAGACATGGCAGCATGGGCTAGACCTTTTGCCTTCCTTAAAATATAGGGAGAATTAAAAAATATATATATCATCTGTCACTGTCACTAATCACCATTTTATTTGTTTATTTCACGTGGTATTATTTTGTCCCATCACACACACCGACCGGTGAGCTTTAATTAATACAGGCTTTATTACAAAAACTAAATAAAATTAAATCTAATCAGTTTGTGCACAAACTTTAAACACTGTGACCAACTGTGACTGACACTGACAAACTTGTTTCTGAAGTTTCCATTACCTATATTATTGATATTCCAAAATCAAAATCTTAAATTACATTTTCGTATGCTCGAGGAAGTGCATTTTTTAAATAATTTAACAATTTTATCAGGACTATTATGGAAACTGACTACGAACAGAAGTTGTCAGCAGTGAAGCGAAAAATAAAAAGTTTTCCCGATTTCCCGAAGAAGGGCGTACTGTTTTGGTAAATTTTTATTTCTTAACTAACATTGATTACTGGTCGCTTTCTTGATATTAATTTTGGGGTCCCTCTATTTATTTTAGGGATATATTCTCAGCGCTTGCAGATGGGCCCACTTGTCAGTCTCTTCAGAGTCTACTAGTGCAGAATGTAAAAGAAAAATTTCCTTGTGTTGACGCAATAATAGGACTAGAGTCCCGAGGGTTCCTATTTGCCTTCTCGCTGGCTGCGGAGCTAAGTCTGAGCTGCATCCCTGTGAGGAAAAAGGGGAAATTGCCTGGTGATGTGGTTTCTTTCAAGTATGATTTAGAATATGGTTCGGTAAGTTACCTTTAATAATTAATTACACATTAATGTAACCGTTAATGTAGTTAATAGTGCAATGTTATATTAATCTGCAACATTATAACAAAATTATTGAGATTTGACATTTTGATACTAAGGGCCTGTTTCACAATCATCAAGTAAGTTCGAAGTAGCTTACTTTGCAGTTCAATTAACAATTATGTCTTATAAAATTGCAACAAAATTTTAGTTTATGCCCAGTGTAGTGGGCATTAGACAGCTGCCATATTCATACATATTACATATTTCTCTAGACCATAGACCCGGCAAGAATAGCGAGTAGTTTTGAATTGTCATTTTTTGACAGTAAGTACTCGTTAACGTCAAATAACGTCTCTGAGTGCAGCAGTAATTTTATACAGATAGATAGCAGATGACTTTGATCTTACTGTCAAATGGGTCAAATATATAAATCAATGAAATCAATGAATGAAAATCAGCCTCTATTTTATATATTTGACCCATTTGACAGTAAGATCAAAGTCATCTGCTATCTATCTGTATAAAATTACTGCTGCACTCGGAGACGTTATTTGACGTTAACGAGTACTTACTGTCAAAAAATGACAATTCAAAACTACTCGCTATTCTTGCCGGGTCTATGGTCTAAATTTGAATGAAAATTTTTGACATTTAGTACTCATTAACTTTAATTCATGTCTCAGAGTGCGGCAGTAAGACATTTACTTTTTATTTGAACATTATAAACGAAAAATTATTACAAAGAAAAATTGCCAATAAATTTTCAAATTGTTTCTGTTTTGATTTAGGATATATTATTAGGCTATCAATTATTGATAATATCTAAAACAATTTAATACACACATAATATCATTACTTGTTGAAGGTTTTATATCTGAAGTATATGTATATTATCACCTTTTACCAAAACAATTTAACACTACTTTCAGGACACGTTAGAAATTCAGAGGACAGTACGGCCTGGTTTAAGGTGCCTGATAGTGGACGATTTGATAGCTACAGGCGGTTCGATTCAAGCAGCGATACATTTGTTGGAGTCTTGTGGTGCATCCGTGATCGGGTGCCTACTGGTAATAGAGTTATGCTCTCTGAACGGACGAAGCACCATCCCTGACCGTGTGCCTGTACATTCCTTAATCAAGTATGAGTAAATATTTTGCCTTTAATCAGGCCATCATAAAGAGATACAGAATGTAAATAATTTTGTTGTTTCTTTATTTACATATGCATTTAAAAGAGGAATATAATATTTTAAAATATATCATCCATTATAGAAAATCGAAACAATTAGCTACTTTGAAAAAACAGGTATTAGATACTTATATTTTTGGATTTTATATTAAAAGTCACATCAAGACAGTTGTCTCTCGATAATTAAAGTGTTGTATTTAATTTTAAAGTGTTGTATGTAATTACTGTGTAGCTAAATTACAGCGAAAAATCATTCCGTTAGTATGGTCAGGCATGAGATTGTTGTGTAATTTCTTTGTATTACCTACTTTTTTATTGTACATTCCATTATTTGATTCCACAGCTTTTGTTGATTACAGTTTGTAGGACATGGTACTGTCCTGAATTACCTACTTATTATGCTGACCATAACAATATGAATTCAAACAGTATTTTGTTTATGAATTAGATAATTTTTGACTTTTTATAATGTATAAAATAAGCAAGAATAATTATTGTAGACCTTATTCTCCATTCTACATTTCTAAGATTTTGATATTGTTGATGTTTTACCTACTTCGATTAGAAAAGCTTGAGATAAGGCTGTTGTTTGGTTTTTATCTCCTTTGTGGCATCACCATGACCCACATAGGTCATTCACCTCTGATATCTGTGTTAAAAAATAAATTCTACTTAACTACTTTGAATGTAGGTTTTTAATTAGGTATGGTTTGCCTATCACCATATTATTAATAATAGGATTTTACCTACTTTGACAAGTCTTAGAATTAAGATTGAATTCAACTTCGAATATTATAATAGTTTTTAGTAGAATGCCAGGTATCCAAAAGGCAGCAATGAAATACTCTTTTTTATGACCTCTTACAAAGTTTCGATATTAAGGTAGTTTGATGTTTTTGTTGTGTTGTCTTAATAAATGTTTACTTCTTTTTCTTTCTTAAAGTTTTCTATTATTTAAATATTAGTTCCGTTTTCTAGATTTCTATGATTTTAATATTAATATCTTTCTATTTATGGCCAAGCATTCAAGAGTAGCTTTATCAAGCTACTATTTTTAAAGACAATCTGAATTCTGACATGATTCTCTAAAACTAAAACTAAATTTAAGATCAGTCTCTCCTTTTCATTTCATATTGAGAATGACAGAGAAACACTGTTGTCAAATTAGTTTAGAGAACCATGGTCAGAATTGACCCTAGTGTATAATTTAATTTTTTTTTAGTAACATAAAACGTTTGGATGCAATCATAGCACAAACTGTTCATGACACATATTACTAAAATTTGAAATAAATTGTCAATGAAATAGAAGACAGATACATAGATAGATAGATTTATGAGGGCTATTAAATAATATCAATTAGCAATAGGTAGTTATTTCTCCTACTATTTTTTACATTAATTTGTATGAAAAATTAATTCAAGATATCAATTTTAGTAGGTGGTTGTATAAAGTAAGTACTGGTACAACAGCATGTTAGGTTACCACATATCAAATTTTCTTAATCAACTTTGCGCTTTACGTTAGACAATAATAAAGTTGACTGTACCTAAATGTCAGCTCTTTAAGTTGATTAAAGAAGCGAAAAGATCTCTATTAGCAGCGGTTACTCTGCTTATAAATGAACAAAGAATGAGTGTAAGGTTTTGCATTTTTCGAATACGTAGAGCGCTGTTACTAACGATTCGCGATTGAAATTAAATTAAATTGCATTGAAGTTGCTTTTGCGATGAATTTTTTACAATTTGATAGTCTAACGTCTCTAATCGCACTATGTTAACAACTAAAACTGTATACTTAATCGTAAATACTTAAGCGCTAGAGGTACAATTGCATTAATTTCAATCGAGAATTGTTAGCTACCGATTTACCTCATTAACCTGTGATGCCGAAACTTGAAAATTCTATTCCCTTCAAAGTTGTTATAATAATTGTAAATATTTGCATAACAAGGCGTTGTGATATTTACCTGTTGTATAATTATTCATGCATTATGTACACCTATAATAATATAATTAAGAAAGAACTTGTATACAGCTTGTGTCTTTTATTTATAATCCATAATCTAATCCACGTTGCATTAGGCAAAAGAGTTAAAAATAAGAGAACATGTACATAATATTTTTTTTTCATATTCAAGTGTTTGTCGAACATTATATGTAATGATATAATTGTCAGAAAATTTATTACAAAGAAGAATGGTTCGTTCAGTTACAATGGATACCAGATTTCCTACTACTGAAATAAAAAAGTACATAAGTTCTATTTAATTTATGTAAATTTTTTATGGATTATTAGAGCTTCAGTAACACACTGTACTATTAAGTCAATGGTAGATATTTTTGAAAGTAAACCAATCATTTATTATTATCGGAAAACATATCAATACTTCAACATCTTCAGATTTATGAAATCCTTTATTTAACCCAGATGGTCCTACGAACCTATATACATGGGCTTGAAGAAATAAAAATATCTAATTCATCATATTACAAATCTCATTGGATGATTGATTAATTCAAGTGCCGTGTGGTGACGGCAGAGTAGAATACAATTGTTACCACCCCAAATCTCTCCCGTGGGTGTCGTACAAGGCGACTCGTTCCTCTTATACCACCTAGCAATAGCAATGTAATGCGATTTTTGTGCCCGATAAATGGCAATAGGGTCGCCACCTATTACATAAGATCTAACATAATTAGCGAAACGTGGGTGCTAGTTCACCTCTGCCTATAGGATATAGGCGTGATTTATGTATGTATGTATGTTAATTCAAGTGAAATGTTTTTTATAATCGACTTTCTGGGCCCTTCTTCATTTGTTAGTTATTCGATTTTTAATTTCAACATTATATAAATGTTAGAAAAATTTGTGGTTTGGTACAAAGATTCTAACCACCAAAATCTTTGTACATTTGTTACTTTTTGACTTAAAATAGGATGTTTAGCTCACATTTGGATAATGGATTATTGGAACTACGTCGATATTGCTGTCACCTGAGTGCTGCGGATCAGATGGTAAAGTCACTTTTCTATCTATCTGAGATGTGTTTTTCGTAGTGTTAGCATGGACTCTTTCTTCGTCTTTCACTGTTTCGCGAGCTTGTCTTTTCTCTGCTTCAAATCCAATAGCTGGTATCAATGCTGGAGTCTCAAACTTATTGTCAACAATATCGCTATCTGTATCATTCGTATTGTGATTGGGGTCTTTCTTTATATCTAGGACAATAGGCTTTTCTGGTATTTTTGTAAGTTTTATATTATCAGTCTCCTCTTTTGTTACGTCTTTAGTTATTCGTTTCTTATCTTCATATTTATTCGAAGTCTGTATTTCAGAATTGTATTCGCTAAGGATATCCTGGGGAGCATTATTTATTGGATATGTTCCTTGATCTCTTTCAATAATTACTTTATCTGTTTCAGTAGACTGGCTGTTATCTTCCTTTTCATGCTGTTCTAGACTAGCTCGAACTTGTCTAAAAAGTTCTATTTCATCCGGCGTGTATATCTCCGGTTGCGTAGTTGTAGTAAATTCATCTAAATTAACATTATGAATATAATCAGGAATAATATCTTCCGAACTGGTCTCATCGGTCCTTTGATTGTGATCATCAAAACGCTTTCCTTCAGTGTCACGAGCAACGATTCTTCTACCAGAATTAGTTTTTAATTCTGTCTCATTTTTGTTAGTTTCAAGCGAGGCTTGTTTTGTATTTGTAAGATCTGAGCTTTCAATGTTCTTAGTTAATTCAGTTTTTACATCTGCAAACTCTTCACTACGGTTCTGAAGATCACGAACTAGTCTCTTCTGGTCCACGTTATCAGTTAAATCTTTATCGGATTTTATATTTATAGCAGTGTCACGATCTATGAGTGCTTTTGGGCTTGCTTGATTAGATTCAATTACTTGACTGTTTTGATTACTTGTAAATTGGTTCGCACCGCTTATCAGTTCTGAATCGACAGTATCTTTGTTTCCTTTGATAGACAGGGAAGGTGGTGTTGACAAAACTATAAATTTCGTTTCCTGAATCGGATGTGTGGAGAATTTACCGTCTACAGATGCTCCTGACTTTTGTATAGTATTAAGAGGCTGTTTTTTGTCGTTTTCAGCATCCGCGTATGTCAAATGTCCCTCGGGGGCCGTATAAACCTCGATGTGGAAATCGTATCCCCTCAGCACTGTCGGGCTTTTCAATTCCAGAGTAACCGTTTTCTGTCCTTCTCCCCCGTCTACAATCATCGCGTGCCCATCCTTCTCTGGCCTCTGATCAGTGACAATTATTCTGCTTATAACTTCCTTGGCGTCTGATTGGATCGTTACGTTTTCGGATCTTAACCACAAAGCGGGTGCTGCTTGACGGTTTTCGTCGAAGATTTTTCTGCCCAAATTGTTTTTTCCGATGAGCACGTCATGGCTCGTCACTAAAGCCAGCGCTGCTAAGAATAGTACTAGTATGTTGTTCATCTTCGAACTTCGAAAAGAGACTGACGCCACCAGGAATGCTAAAACCTTTTATAGAAACAAATTCTATGAGGTAATTTACATTTCGTTTGTTTGTCAAGTACCAGACTTAATAAGTTAAACAGCAATATTTTTTATTTGATAAACTGCAGATATGGACATATGCGCTTGAATAATAACGACATCCTACAGGAAAAACTTTACCACAATTGTTTAAAGTACAGTCACACATAGAGAGCGTCGTGCGCGATAGGTACTGTTACTTTGCCTTAATTTTGCTTCATCGTCTATAGAATCTATACATGTATATAAAACACTAGCCAATAGACTTTTTGGTCACTGCAAACATTTTTGGAATTCGTTCAGACCATCAAACTGAACAAATTTCACCGTGGGAGCAACTCCAAATTCACGAAAAAATATTAGCTGTTACATACAAAATGATAATACCTACTTGACCCAAATGTATAAACCAGCTGTTATTTTTTTCGTCAATTTGGAGTTGCTCCCATAGTGAAATTTGTTCAGTTTGATGGTCTGAACGAATTCCAAAAATTTTTGCAGTGACCAAAATGTCTCCTGGTATATATGGGACCTACCTTAAGCTAGCGAAATGCCGGTGGTACCTAGGTCAGTATTCCTCTGTCTACCTTTAAGACAGTGAGTAGCAGCAGGGTTCCCCTTGTAATCTTGTAGCCATCTATAAATATAGGTACTGCGAATTTCGTGCCCGATCAACTGGCAATAGGCTCGCCACCTGACCTGCAATATTACATGGGACCTAACATTTAGGCGAAACGTGGGTGTTACCTTTGACCTCTACATACCCCTTCGAGGATTAATAAGCGTGAATTATATGTTTCAAAGCTGAATGAGGAGCTCGATAGAGCAGGGGCTTAACGCGCTTGGCCTGCGATTGCGTAAACTAAGCAATGTTCGCTAAGGCCGGTTGGGTGGGTCGATTAGATGGGTGACCAAAAATATATTATCTTAAGTTCCTCTGTGCTTCGGAAGAGACACGTTAAGCCGTTGGTCCTGGTTGCATCTGCAGTCGTTAATACCCACCAATCCAGACTGGACCAGCGTGGCGGGTTATGGCCCCTTCTCCCTATATTCTTTCATCAATAGGGAAGATCTGATCTGACATTCAATGTCCCCACTGCTGATGGGGCACAGCATTTTTTTATGGCTGCGGTGATGATGATTTATTTTATGTATGTATATAAAAAAACAAGAAAATATTAAAATAAACTGCCTTGACTGTACCCACTAAGCAAACGTGACACTTTATCCCACAAATCTGGCGCACGCGCAGAGCATTAAAATTAGGAAGTGTACGTAACACGAGATATAGAGGAAAAATTTGCGAACGGATACAATGCCAATGCCAGATCGCCAGATGATGTAAGCTTATAGTAATAATAAATAAAAAAATATTTTAAGTCACACCAGATCATAAAGTGGACTTTTGTGCTCGCTACGCGTACGAAAAACCCCACTTCTTGGTCACGGGGTGAAATAAAACTATGATCTTACTTCGGGCGATAAAAAAGGAGCCCCAGATCAGGCGTTAAATATTTGCGATCTGAGACCTTGTTCGTTTTATCGCTCTTGGTATATATAATCTACTATTCTACACTCACACCTATCATCTAGTAGCCCAAAGTAGTTCCGCACTTGTGTTATAGATAGGTACTAGACGACGGACATATTTTATCACATTACAACCATGACTCGGAAACAAATATTTGTCCATACCACAGGATTCAAACCCAAGACCTCTTGGCCAATACCCAGCGATCTGAGTATTCAACCAAGCCGGCCGTATAATCTATGCAGGAATGCACACTGATTCTGCCTTCGTCTTCTTCCTGCTCTACTGTTCCCAGTCTATCTGGGGTCGGCGCAATGTTTTCTCTTACATTCATATCGGCCAGACGCCATCAAGCCATTCACTCCCCTTTGATTCATATCAGAAAGAAAATAAGAAAAGTGACGGATAAGGACCATGTCGAGAGATCGATGAACAGAGAGTGATTGAGATGACAACAACAAGGCTTAGGTTTTACAGCCGGGCTCCTACCTGACCCCGACCCTCTTTGGGTATGCTGTTGTTGGTGGTTTGCCCTCCATCATACACAATGCCCTAAGGTGCTTATTGGTCTACACCGGGCAATCTCCCATAGTCTACTTTGACGACACACCTGGGATGAGTCTGGGTTGGCACATTATTTGTTCGTTCCCAGGCCAGCACGGAAGACTAATTCTGCCTTCGTAGGTATTACTTACAAATTGTCAGCATAAAATGAAGCGCGGCATAATAATTTTCCATTAAAGATTATCGTCACTAGCTCTTTAATGTCCCCACTGTGCTGGTGCACAGGCCTTCCCTATGGACCCTATGGATGGAAAAATAAAGGGAGAATGGACCATAACCCACTTTTGAGATTGCCCGTTGTAGTAGACCAATAAGCACCTAAGGGCAACCGAATGGGTGAGTGTAAACCACCAACAACAGCATACCCAAAGAGGGTTGGTGCCAGCCAGACGGCCGGGTGTAAAATTTATAATAAAATAAAATAATAAATGGTCTCTCGACATCCTTTCAATGTTTTTCCTATACATTCATTAATTCACCCAACTGTTGAAAATAACATAATATATTTAAGCAAAGGTTGTCTCAAAGAGATCGCTTTTAGCGATAAGATCGTTTCTTGTGCTCCGTTTTTCATGTACTTACATAAACAGGAAGTAGGTATTGTAAAACTATGTCCTGTTATAAGGTGTGTAGGTAGGTGAGTACAGTAAACAGTAATTAATGTAATTATTATAAAGAAAAAGAGGTCAGAACCTTTTTTTTAAAGTTTTGTTGGTTGGTTATTTTTCTAAATTTTTTTTGTTTCGTTTTTATTCGTTTTTTTAATTTGAAAATTTTAAAACTGGTAAATGAAAGTTAACGAAAAAATAAGTCAGAAAACATTTCGTTAAATTCTTGTCCCGAATTGAACGTCCTGGCACAGTTGTTGGCCGATTAGTAGGTAGGTATATCTAGGCATCTGCTTCGATTGTTGCAGAGGGCTTAGGTTCGATTCCTTTTTTTCAAAACTTTCCGGACATTTTCTAATTACATGCATACATAAAACACGCCTATATCCCCGAAGGGGTAGGCAAAGTAGGTGAACTAGCACCCACGTTTTGAAATTAATATAGTTAAAAATCAAATAAAAAGGACTCTATTCTAATCTTACAATACAAACCCAATAAAAAGAATTATAATCCCCTTTAGGTACCCTTACCTGACAATCTTATTAATAAGGTATAATACTTTTTCTAACAAACCGATTATTCACAAACAAAAAAAACACAGCCAGATTTAAATTCACAATCAAAACTTTATTCGGAATAAATAGCGAAAGGTTAACATTACTAATGACTGGTGAAATTGCGAGTCACATCAAACTGATGATCGAAGCACAAATTTCTAAGGCGCTAGGGGTAAGACGTCAGTTGCCGCGGCCGGATTGCTTTCAGTCCTCACGACTACCGGTTCCCTCTCCGAGTCAACCGGTTCCCTCTCCGGGTTGATCGGTTCCCTCTCCGAGTCAACCGGTTCCCTCTCCGAGTCAACCGGTTCCCTCTCCGAGTCTACCACCTCCCACTCCACGACAGGCCTCGTATCATTGAAGGCCGGAGACACATCCAGGGGGATATCTTCGACAGTAACCTCTGCGGGAATCACTGGCGCCTCAACCTCAAACCTCGGCTGCGCGCCGGAGCTGTAGATTTCGACGTGGAAATCGTACCCCCTGAAGATGGTAGGGCTTTTGAGCAACAAAGCTACCCCTCTCTGACCCACACCCCCTTCCACCACTTGCACGACACCATCTTTCTTCTCCCTGCGGTCTGTGACGAAGATTCCACTGATCACTTCACCTTCGCCAGCTCTGAGGGCTATCCTGGTCGATCTCGTCCAAAGAGCTGGTCTTGCTGTACGTTCCTCGTCGAAGATCTTCCGCCCAAGATCCTTCGATCCTTGGCTGAGATCAGCACTCCTCGCTACGCCCAACAAAGCCAACGCTACGATTAACTTGTACATCATCTTCAACGATGTCGCTTTGCGATCGAACGAAACTGCCACTCCCTAATTTGTTCACAGCTTTTATATAGACCGACTAATGCAAGGAAAACACGCATATAATTAGTTCTGTATACATTAATTAATTGTCGAACAGGAAATTATGCGTTAATATTGTTATTAAGTAACGATAGTCACTAAAATAATTGTTCTGGGCTTAATGCCTTTGTTACTGACCGTAGCTTTGAAAGGGATTTCTTAATTTGTTTATACTTAAAATGCTGATTCATAATTAAGTATGCTTTAGCACTTTTTAATGCTTTCTTCCGCTGTGTCGTCATCGGAAATATAGACGGTATACCCAGCATGTCACCAAGTAGAGGAAATACCTAAAGTCTGTAGTTATGTTATATACCTGCCAAACGGGTTCCTACTCATGAACAAAAAATCATATTTTACAAAATGATATTTTGTAGTCACGAACTATTCGATATGCGATTGATCAAACTTCGTGTTCAGAGGGCTCTCCAGGGGTGATAAGGGAGAGCCTTGAAAATCCCCTTTTCATCAACAACAACAAACTTTCAGTTTCTGAGGTCCCATAAGACACATTATTATTTCCCATAATAAAATAAATATTATCCATAAAACATCAACCGTTTTAAAGCCCTCAATTGTCGCTTAAATAGATAAATAGGAAAAATACATACATACATACATACATAATTCACGCCAATATCCCCGAAGGGGTAGGCAGAGGTGAACTAGCACCCACGCTTCGCTAGGACCATAACCCACACCTAATTAGGCTAGGTCCCATGTTATAGGTGGCGAGTCGCAGGACTTTGCTAGTTGGTAGGTATAAGAGGAATGCTGCTGCCCATTCCTCATCACTGATTTATCCTTAGTCGCCTTCTACGACACCCACGGGAGAGGTTTGGGGTGGTGACAATTGTATTCTACTCTGCCGTCACCACACGGCCAAGTGGAAGTAGGAAAAATGTATTTAAAAAATACATTTTGTTAAAAAATATGCAGATCTATACCCATTAAGGGTTTCAGAATTAAAGAAAGAAGGCGCCTAACCATAAAGTTTAGGAGTCTTTATTATATTATTTTTATTTGAACATAACAAAAATGTAAGAAAAATGTATACTTAGAGAAAAAGAGCCCAGAAAAATTTCATTTTTTTTAGTCCTAAGATCGAACCCGCGTCATCCCCAATCTTACAAATTTATCTACATTCCGAAGATATTCTTCCGAAATCTTAGAATTTTATTTCTACATTGGTTTTAGGCCTTATAATGATGAGAGAAATTTCGAAAAGTTAATTAACGTGCTGTTTGGCCGAGTAGTCATAGAATTGCGGAAACGCGGGTTCGATTCCCGCATCAGATTAAAAACAAGACAACGACGGACAGCGGCAATCTCTCAGACTCGACAAATGTTTTTGTCTAAATCCATTTCAAAATTTGTAACCTGTTTAAATCAGACCATTCAACTTTAGTTTAAATCCAAGGTTAGTCCTATTTCTGTCTCAGCAGGTTTCGTCAAACCGTAAACAGGTGCAAATTACATAACATTTCCGGTTTCGCGGTTATGAATCATCAAAATAATAAACATCCACGGAAGAAAAACCCTGGGTCTCTTTGGTTTCAATTTTTTTTATTTGATTGCATTTTATGTGGCCCTTGAAGTCAACTGATCCCGCTCTAAACTTATGCCCGGGATGGATTTACTAAATAATACATTTTATTATTTTTGTTTAGTCAACTTAGTAGTGATTTCGCTAGCGCAGTGGTATAGCGCGCTTGCGGTATACTAAGCAATGTTCGCTAAGGCCACTCATTGGATGGGTGACCAAACAGTTACTTTCTCGAGTTCCTCCGTGCTTCGGAAGGACATTAAGCCGTTGGTCCCGGCTGTATCTACAGTCGTTATGACTCAATCTTCCTATATTCTTCCATCCTGGGGAAGGCCCGTGCCCTAGCAATGGGGACATTACAGGGCTGGTGATGATGATGTTCTCTTACATTAAAATAAAAATGATAAAATGTAGTGTGTGCCGTATGTTTTTTTCCTCCATTCGCTCCTGTTAGTAGTCATCACCTCAATCACATTCATGTCATTTCTTACGCAATCCATCCGTCTCGTATGCGGTTTTTCTCTACATCCCTCATCGCCCTTCCCTGAATAATGTATTATTGTTAAAATAACTATTACAACGAATTCGTTTCTGCGAACAGTGCTTTGGTGAAACAGTTGACTGTGGTTAATGATTATTTTAGTCCTTTTGAAAGTGTTCTGGGAAAATGATTAAAGTCTAGGAAATCTGTTTATTGTTTACCCTGAATTTAAATAACGCATGTGTAGCTATTTCTTTAAAATTTCCAGCACATGACTTACCTACTAATATTCTTTGAATTATGTGACTTTATAGACGTTTGGGAAGTTGTATGGCCGGGTGCAATCTTGGTGGTTGCGGATGTGTTCCGTGGTAGTAAAAGGCAGGGTTCATAAAAGTAACTGACTGTACTTCTAAATATGTACACGGTTACAATATATACAAACTGGACAATAAACATAAATCGGAAATAATATTTATAAGGCTTAGAAAATAACCATACTCTCTAGCTCGGAATAAAATTCTCATCTAATTAATTTGACAACTGTCACTTAGTGAAAAACATTGTGTTTGTCAAACATAGACAAACAATCAAAGGCGGTCGCATTACAAGAACGCCACACCACCCCCCCACGGAGAAGGAAAACCTAGTAGAAATTATAAACATCTAAATTTGACGCGTCTACCAGACCGAGTAGTGTACGGCGCGGTAGCGATGGCCGGCGTTGGCCCTGAGCGAACAGAAGGCGCAGGCTTTGCAGTCTGCTCTGGACGATCAGAAAACGCAGGCTTTGCAATCTGCTCTGGATGGGTGACAGTATGTTCAACAAAAGCTGGTTTCACACGATCGATACTGACGACAACACTTTTGCCCTTGATGTCCAAAGTCATAGTTTTGCCATCGCTGGCACGATTAACAACTTTATAAGGACCCGTATAAGGTGGCTGTAAAGGACGTCTAACTGTATCATCCCTTAAGAAAACGTGTGATGCAGAAGAAAGATCTTGAAAAATAAAAGTTGATGGTGATGAATGTCGAGATGCAGGAATAGGTCTTACAACTGACATCTTACGACGTAGTTGTACGACAAAATCTGATGGATTGTCAATTACATCTGATGGGGTTGATGAAATAAATAACTCACCTGGCAAACGAAGAAGTTCTCCATAGAGCATCTCCGCGGCTGTGGATTTAATGTCCTCTTTGAACGCGGAACGCATGCCAAGAAGAACGAAAGGAAGTGAACGCACCCAAGAATCATGATGGCACATGAGAGCAGCCTTAAGCTGGCGGTGTACTCGCTCGATCATGCCATTAGCACATGGGTGATAAGATGTGGTCCTTATTCGTTTAGTGGCAAAGTGAATCATCAGTCGGCGAAACAGGTCAGACTCAAACTGAGTACCTTGGTCTGTCGTGATGATTGATGGTACCCCAAATCTCGAAACCCATTCTCTAGTTATGGTGTCTGCCACTTCTTCTGCGGTAATGGAGCGCATAGGCCAAACCTCAGGCCATCTCGTTACTCGGTCCCCTCCCCCCGCGGATGCCACTGTGAGTGGACGTGTGCAAGTGAATCTGTGTCTAAATTAATATATTCTAAATAAAATAAAGTGAAAAAATATTTTAGTGTCGCGTGAGGATTTGAACCAGCGATTTGTGGTTTCGAAGTCTCATAGTTACCCGATTGGGCTGTGGAAGCATTTACGCGCCGCGACTAAATTCTTTGCTACATTCTTCGCTACAGGGCTGTTACGACACGGACAGAGCCGACAATACTGCCTGATAACATTACCGTGGCTACGGACTTTCCCCGGGTCAAACTGTATACGTCTGACGAGCGGCCGTGTGTACCATGGATAGTGAAATTAACAAGTCTTACTCGGACTCGGAAACATTGTTAGAACAGCAATGCTCAATTCCACCGAATAAATATACTAATGTACGTAATAAAAGAAAACGGGAGGGCGAGCTGTCATCAGAGTTCTCGCTTTTCAAGGATGAAATAAAAAATATGATTTCCTCTTTAATGTTAGTTCAACAAAAGGAATTAAAAAACCACTCGGCTACTCTTAAAGATATAAAACAGACGAGTGGTAACATCGAAAAGTCCATCTCATTTTTATCCGCTCAAAACGAGGAACTTCACAAAAAAATATGTCATTTGGAGGAACTGAGAAAGGAAGATAGAAAACACATAGTGTTGTTAGAAGAAAAAATTGAAAATATGCAATCAGATATGAGAAAGGCGAATTTTGAAATGAAGAATGTGCCCAAAAAACCCGACGAGACCAAAGAAGACTTAGTAGAAATGGCTTTAAACTTATCACGAGCAGTGGGATCTAAATTAAAAAAAGAAGACATCAAAGATATTTTTAGATTGAAGGGGAAAAGAGATGGAATGAAAAACACACCTATAATAGTTGAAACATCCTCGACCTTAATAAAAAGTGATATTCTGAAATCTACTAAGTTGTTCAATGTTAAACAAAAGACCAAATTATGTGCTAAACATCTTGGACTGAGAACCAGCGAAGACGCTCCAGTGTTCATCTCAGAGCAACTTACAGCGAAGGCGGCGCGCCTGCACTTCTTGGCACGAGATTTGGTCAAGGCTAAGTCCTTCAAGTTCTGCTGGACAGCCTATGGAAGAATATATGTGAGAAGAGATGAACAGTCGCCTGTAATATTGATCAAGAGTGAAGCCGATATCCAAGGAATTCGTAGCGGTATATGACTATTTCTAGTCATTCCGATTATAGACCACATTTCACCAGTGCATAAAAAAGGATTATGGTTATATGGTTATATATATGTATTATTTTATTTATTTATATTTCTTAATTTTTTAAAAAAACATACATATATTAAGTTAAATATGTTTACTCAGTCATCTGTTAATATTTACAAAAATATAAATCGTAGTTCTATGTTACAACTAAACCCTCATATTGTATATTGTTTTATTTACTATTCAATAAGATATCATACATTTTTAACTCTTCCTTTCAAAGAAAAAGGATCAAAGGGCTTACATAAATACATTAGCATTGAATGGCCTTTTACGCAAACTACATTTTATCTATATATTATTAACTTGTCTGTAACATTTTGTTTACATGATTTTGTGATGTGTGTCCTTTCAGTTTTACCTGACATGTTGAATTTGATTAATAATAAAACTAAGAGAAAAACAAGTAACAAAAGTAAGGACAAAACTCAGATAATTAAAATAATTGTACATGAATAATACTCTACAAACAATAAATGACATCGATAAAACTGAAATTGCATTTAATAAAAAATGTGACATCAATGAGTTAAAGGATCATATCTCATTTGGTAAAAAGGACCTGACCGTCGTAGCGCAGAACATAAGAAGTATATACTGCAATTTTGATAACTTCCAAGTAACACTGGCTGAATTGAATTTTGATGTAGATATATTGGTACTAACTGAATGTAGACTTGATGTAAATAAACCAATTCCGCTCATTTCTAACTATTCATCGCTAGCCTCCACTTATAATTATAACCAAAATGATGGTGTTGTAGTTTATGTTAAGAGTGTATTACGCCCGATGTTAAAAGAAATTAAATTAGAACATGCATCATGTCTGCAAGCTAATGTGCTGAACAATACAATAGTGGCAGTATACCGATCACCTTCCAATTCTAACGCATCAAATTTTATTAATTCTCTTGACAATCTTCTCGACTCTATTAAATCTCATAAAAATATTATTATAACTGGAGATATTAACATTAATATTCTACCAAATTCAAATGATAGTTCACAAAATTGTAATAACAGAGTTAATTATTTAAATATGTTGGCTTCGCATGGTTTACTGCCTGGGCACCTATTGCCTACTAGGGGTCCAAACTGCTTGGACCACTTTATAATAAAATTTGATACAGGTAAAATGTCAGCACAAATTGCCGTTTTAAATACCACAGTTACTGATCATAACACTACTCTTCTGAACCTGAGTAAAATAAAAAATAAAAATGTACTTCTAAAAATAAAGGAAATATTTAACTACGATAAAGCTTTATCTAATTTGAGACTTAAAAATGTACAAAAATTACTCTTTAGTGAAGATCCGGACTATATAGTTACAAAGTTACAGGAAAAATTAAATGAGTCCATAAAAGAAACTAAAACTGTGAAACGCCTGTCTAATAGAAAACAACCTATTAAACCATGGATTACTCATGGTATCCTACGATGTATAAAAAATAGAAATAGTATGCAGTTGAGGTTACGGTCAGATCCGCTAAATCAAATTCTAAAAGTCACGTTTACAAGATATCGCAATTTTTGTAACAAGCTCATAAAAAAATTAAAACGTAACTATCAAAGAGAATTATTAGAAAAGTCACAAAAAAACTCAAAATCCCTATGGAATACAATCAAGACAATTACACATTTAAAAATAGAGAAGACTAAAAACGTTGAGCTTCTAAGTTCTACATCCACTCCAAGTGATGCCGTAAATTTGGTTAATCATTATTTTGCGAATATCGGTAAGCAACTTGCCGAAGCTATAACTACTAGATCTTGCTCCAGACACCAAAGTAATGTAAAGGTACAATGTAATCCGCCGCGTTCGTCGTTTGTTTTTTTTGAGACTGACCCGCAAGAAATAGTAAATGTCATTTCTAGTTTAAAACCTGATAGTGCTACTGGTTGGGATGGCATACCAACTAAATTCATTATATCGGCTAAGAACTCTGTGGCTCCCATAATCAGTCACCTGGCTAATGTCTGCTTCCGTACCGGGAAGTTTCCCTCAGCTCTCAAGAAATCTATTGTCACTCCGGTGTATAAGAATGGAAAAAGAGACGAAGCAAATAGCTATAGGCCAATTTCTGTTTTGCCAGTGTTGGCTAAAATCATTGAAAAGCTCATAAATTCACGCTTGATGAACTATCTAGATAAGTTGAATATTCTATCAAAATCACAATATGGCTTTAGAAATGGTAAGTCGACGGAGGATGCGGTTTTGTCAGTGACAACTTTAATATCTAAGACACTAGACGATGGTAAAAGATGCATGGCTATTTTTCTCGATCTAAAAAAAGCTTTCGACACTGTCTCTCTTTCCATTCTTCTACGAAAGCTAGAACTCGTTGGAATTAGAGGTGTGGCTCTGAATCTTTTTCAGGACTACTTATATGGTCGTAAGCAAAGAGTTCGTATTGGCGAATATGAGAGTGATGACTTAGAGGTCACTTATGGCGTTCCGCAGGGAAGTGTTTTGGGCCCGACTCTTTTTCTCATTTATATCAATGAGTTGACTAATATGTGTATTGAAGGGGGTAAAGTTTTTTCATATGCTGACGATACAGCGCTTGTGTTTGAAGGCTCAGATTGGACATCAGTGTTCTGTGCTGCAGACCGTGGTCTTGTTAAGGTTTCTAATTGGTTAAAAACTAATTTACTCACTTTAAATGAGTCCAAAACCAATTACATTTGCTTTTCCATTAATAAAAAAACACAACCAAATAACAAATTTAAACTAAGAATCCATTCTTGCGTGGGTGCCGATAGGCTGAACTGTCAGTGCACAATACTCGAAAGGGTGGTTTTTACTAAATATCTCGGTGTGATAGTGGATCAAAGGCTATCCTGGCATCCACAGATCGAATACATCAATGCTAGAGTTAGGAAATCTATTTGGATTTTTAAAACACTCAGATTCGTCACTTCAAAAAAATTGATTAACCAAATTTATATTACATTGACACAATCTGTAATAAATTATTGTATATCCGTCTGGGGCGGAGCGTCAAAAATTAAATTTCTGGAAGTTGAAAGAGGTCAGCGTAGCTTGTTTAAAGTTATGTTCTTCAAGCCATTTCGATTTCCAACCGACGAGCTATATAAATATTGTCAATTACTCTCAGTCAGAAAGTTATTTATTCTAATGGTTACATTAAAATTACACAAAAAGATTCAACATTGTAGTGATCAAATTACCACAAAAAAAAGAAGAAAAAATAAAATAGCAAGTAGCCCTTGTGTAAGAACAGTGTTTGCGCAACGGCAACATTATGCACTTTCGGCTCACATTTACAACAAATTAGATAAAATGCATGATATTCACAGCATGAAACTTAGAGAATGCAAGATGTTTTTAATGGACAGGCTACTTTCTCTAAACTATATTGACACAGAGGCATTATTAAGTAAGTGTTGTTACTAAATTTCGAATGTACTGACTTAGTTGTAAGCATATATATTTCTGTATCTATATATGTATATATTTATATATGTATGTATGTATATGTATGTATATATAATTATGTAAGTGTACGTTAGAATATATGTGTAACATGTATATTTATTTGTCTAAATACAACAGGATATTGATGTTTTAATAATAACGTAGTTTAAAAATAGTTGTAAGAGAATTTTGCTTATGTTCAGACTATTGTCATTATGATTGTCTACTCTAAGGATTTTATGCATGACTGTGTTTTGGAAGAGCGGGACCTCCTGACACAAGCATCTTAAGATGCTTACTAGGCTAGTCCCAATCACTGTTTATAGTTATTACTCTGATAGACTGCAATAAACGATTTCGATTTCGAGTTTAACTTGTAGTTGATGAAATAGGTATTGAATTTAGTTGTTTAGTAAACCACTGACGTAATTTACTAGAAGATTAAAATGTAACATAACACGTTAAAATCTAAAAAAGGTGTTAATATTGTTAAAATCTAACCTAATAATAAATACTACTTTTGGTCAATTGCTGTCAAACAATAGCGAAACTCATTGCATAAAGGTAGAGGACCAATAATGTCAATGTGAATGTGACTGAAACGACCAGATGGAAGGTTGAAATCACCTAACGGAGAAGAATTGTGACGTGAGACCTTAGCTCGTTGACAAACCTCGCAAGCGCGTGCCCACTGCTTACAATCCTTATTGACCGAAGGCCAGACATAACGCTCTGTCAAAAGGCGAGCAGTTGCACGTGCGCCAGGATGGCTTAAGTTATGAAACTTATCGAAAACTGCTTTGCGAAAGGAAGGGGTCAAATATGGACGTGGCTTGCTTGTGGATACATCACAAAAAATTGAAACGTTTGTACCAGGAACGACGACGCTTGTCAACTGGAGACTGGAGCTCTGACGCATGTCTGATAGTTCGTTATCTGACTCTTGCGACTTCGCGAGGGCTTCATAGTCCTGTTCAAGAGCAATAGCTTCGACTCGAGATAAAGCGTCAGCCACGACATTGTCCTCACCTTTAATATACTTAATATCAGTCGTAAATTGGCTAATAAAAGATAGCTGATTTAATTGGGCAGGGGGCAGTTTCTCCCTGCGCTGTACGAAAGCGTACAGCAATGGCTTATGATCCGTATAAATAGTGACGCTCTGAACCTCCAAAATATAGCGGAAATGCTGTACACTTTCGTACACCGCCAGCAACTCTCGATAGTAAGTCGGCCACTCTGTCTGCTTTTTAGTAAGTTTCTTACTAAAGAAAGCAAGAGGAAACCACTCACCATCGACTCGCTGTTGAAGACAGGACCCAATATGTACCGAAGATGCATCTGTAAACAGTCCAAGAGGTGCGTCATTAGCCGGATGTTGCAATTGCGTAGCCCTGGACAAACTCCGTTTGCAAACCTCAAATTGCTCCAGTAGTTCAGGCGACCATGTGAACGGTTTATTGCCTTTACCATTTGTGGCAACTACTGCATCAATCAATGGAGCTTGAAATTGCGCGGCCTGGGGTACGAAACGACGGTAGTAGTTTAACATACCGAGAAAACGACGCACGCCCTGGACGGTTTTCGGAGCTGGGAAATCCAAAATAGCTTGAACGCGATCCTGAGGAGGACTTGTACCTTCTGGGCTGACATGAAAACCAAGGAAGGTAAGTTCCCGAACGCCGAAAGTACACTTCGAAGAGTTAATAACAACCCCATACTCCTGAAGGCGTTTGAAGAGGATACGCAGATGTTCGCAGTGGAGAGCCTCATCCGCAGAGAAAATAAGAATGTCATCCACGTACGGAAAACAGAAATCAAGACCCCGTGTGACCTCATCGATAAACCTCTGAAAAGTTTGACCGGCGTTTCGAAGGCCAAAGGTCATGAAGGGGAATTCGAAGAGGCCAAACGGGGTAACGATGGCTGTCTTCGGTATATCCTCTTCAAATACCGGGATCTGATGATATGCTTTTACGAGATCTATTAGGCTAAAAATCTTAGAACCCGCGAGATTATGAGCAAAATCATTTATGTGGCGGACTGGGTACCGATCAGGGACAGTTCTGGCGTTAAGGGATCGGTAGTCGCCACAAGGTCGCCAACTACTGTCCTTTTTCAAGGTCATGTGTAGCGGAGACGACCAGGCGCTCTTAGAAGGACGTGCAATGCCAGCTTGGATCATGTTGTCGAACTCCTTTTTTGCTGCTATCAACTTCTGAGGCGCCAGACGACGAGGACGACACGAAATAGGCGGGCCATCTGTAGTCTTAATGTAGTGCACAGTATTGTGCAAAACATTACGAGGGATTCCAGGAGGCCGAGTGATTTCTGGAAACTCGAACTGTGGTAAACGACGTAACCATAATTGCCGCAAGATGTTATCGTCCGAGAGAGCCGTTCCCGCGAGCGAGCGCAAGTGACGGAGAAATTGGGATGGTCTCCGATCCCCGAGTTCTTCGTCACTAAGAAGGCGCCTCACTCGCTGTTCCTCTGATGACGAAAGTCTGCTGATTAAGGTCTCCTTCAGCTTCTGATACTTACCTTCAGCCGGAGGGTTGACAACGATGTCTTCGATTTCGCCAGCAATCCTGTGGTCAATCTGGCTAAGGACATAGCTGTACATCGTGGCATCAGTGTTGATGCCAGCAAGCAAAAACTGTGCCTCAGCCTGTGCGAACCACACTGTCACCCTATCAGACCAAAAAGGGGGAAGTTTGACACTCACGCGACATACCTCGCCCTCCCGTTGAGGTTGGGATTCCTTTTGGTCGCGCAGATTACGCAAAACTGCATTTTCTGCCTCCAGGGCTGCTAAACGTGAACGTAGTTCGTCAGCCATTATAAACGAAAACACGCTACTAAAATTATAAACGAAAGTAAATTAAAATTAATTTGTATAAAATAGAGAGAGAACGGACAGAAAAGAAAAATTGCTATTCCGTGGGCGCGTGATGTGGCGAAAACAAAACACAAACGTCTAAAAATTTATATGTCGACATGTCAACAAAAACAACATAAGTTGTCAATATGCAGACAACATTACACGTAAAAACAAAAGACAATGTAAACAAATTGTTCAAACCACGCGAAAAAATACACACGAAAAACAAATGAAATATTTCCTATGTCACATTACACAAGTTGAAAAAAAAAATTTTCATAAAATAACGTAAAAATCAATACTCCGAACACGCTTTACACAACTAACTAAAAATCATTACTTGGAATAATAATAAAATGTTTAAAAAAAAAAATACTCCAAATAATGATGCCGATAGTACTTGCGTGAGCGATGTGCACAAATGGTATAATGCGCAGTTAGTCCAATGCATGCATGTGTCCCACTGCAACTCCCGCGGAGACGTCACTCGAACTTGCGAATGAAGGAAACGGTGAATGCGCCAGGGGGCGCTCGACGCCACAGCTTGGGATGTGGTACCGTTTCACACGACGAAAATTTCTTCGAAGTGGCCATCCGCATGTCCAACGCAGCTTCCCATCCCGCGCCGGTCAATTGCCAAAGATATTACACCCAAAGCTCTTGACTATCACGTCGGGGTCACCAATTTGGGAAGTTGTATGGCCGGGTGCAATCTTGGTGGTTGCGGATGTGTTCCGTGGTAGTAAAAGGCAGGGTTCATAAAAGTAACTGACTGTACTTCTAAATATGTACACGGTTACAATATATACAAACTGGACAATAAACATAAATCGGAAATAATATTTATAAGGCTTAGAAAATAACCATACTCTCTAGCTCGGAATAAAATTCTCATCTAATATGCCAATCACTACTAAGTCTGTGCATCTAATTAATTTGACAACTGTCACTTAGTGAAAAACATTGTGTTTGTCAAACATAGACAAACAATCAAAGGCGGTCGCATTACAAGAACGCCACAGACGTTTACGTTATTAAAGAAAGTTGTTGTTGATATTAAATTTATGTCAACGATAAATACCATAAGAAAGACATGTAAAATAACACAGTCCTAATTACCGCTGAAGGGGTATGAAAAGGTATAATAACTAACATCCACATTTCATCGAACATAACAATGAATATCTTGTTAAATAGACCTTATATACTGTACGTATACCAGGTCACTTTTTTATCACTGCAAAAATTTTTGGAATTCGTTCAGACCATCAAACTGAACAAATTTCACTATAGGAGCAACTCCAAATTCACGAAAAAATATCAGCTGTTTCATATAAAATGATAATAAATAATATTGATAATTTTTGCAGAGATAAAAAAGTGACCTGGTATATATAAGGCGGCCGGCTGTAAAACCTAAGCCAAAACTTTGAGCAGTATGGATTGGAATGTTGTCATTCCAATCACTCTCTCCGTTCATCGGTCTCTCGATATGGTCCGTTCCGTCTCTTTTCTATACATTCATTCATCACTAGCACCTTTACGGTGTGATGGATAATATGAATCAAAAGGGAGTGGATGGCTTGGTGACGTCTGACCGTTATGAATGGAAGAGGAAACATACTGCGCCGGCCCCAGATAGACTGGGAACAGGGCAGGGAGAAAAAGACTACCAATATAGGACTGCACATTTGACACAGGTTTTTTATTTTAATTCGCATTATTCATTACAATAATTTGGCTAATAGTTTAACGACATTTAAAGGAATTAATGCTGGTTCTGCCGAGATAACTACCGCTGGGATAAGATCGAAGGTGCTATCGTGGTTGGTTCTTCTGCAGGTGTCAACGTTTCTACCGGTTCCTGGCTTGGTACATCAGCTGGGGCATCAGTGTCTACAACTGATTCCGTTGCTTTCACTATTTCTGACGGGACTTCAGTAGAAACAACAGCCGGGGCAGGAGTATTTTCAGTTTTTGCAGTAAATGTCCCTATTTCTACAGGTTCTTCACTTGCTACAACAATAGGAGCTCCTGTAGTAACGGCTGATTCCGTTGACGTCACAATTTCCGCTGCTACTTCGCTTCGTAGGTCAGTAGGCGCGATCGTTGGAACTGCTGGCTCCGTTGCCGTCGCAATATCAACAGGTGCTTCGCTTGATACAACAATAGGAGCCACAGTTGTAACGGCTGGTTCAGTTGACGTCACAATTTCCGCTGGTAGATCAGTAGGGGCGGCTGTAACAACTGCTGTTTCGGTTGATGTTACTATATCAACAGGTTCTTCGCTTGATACAACAATAGGGTCCACTGTTGTAACAGCTGGTTCAGTTGACGTCACAATTTCTGCTGGTAGATTAGTAGAGGCGGCCGTAACTGCTGGTTCGGTTGCCGTCACTATATCAACAGGTTCTTCGTTTGATGCAACAATAGGAAACACCGTTGTAACGGCTGGTTCAGTAGACGTCGTAATTACTGGCAGATCAGTAGAGGCGGCCGTAACTGCTGGTTTAGTTGCCGTCACTATATCAACAGGTGCTTCACTTGATACAATAGTAGGAGTACTTGTAGTGGCAGCAGGTTCCGTTGATGTCACGGTAACAACTGGCTCTGCGCTTGTCACTTTAGAAACAGTGCTATTGGTAGCACCCAGTTCGGTTGAAGTAACGTTTACTAGGGGTTCTTCGCTTGGCGCCATAGTAACAGCAGCAGTAGTCACAACAGCTGCAGTGGTTGAGGATATCGCAGGCACATTAAAGTTTTTCGGCTGAACAACTGGAATGCTGTAGATTTCCACGTGGAAATCGTAACCTCTGAAGACAGTAGGACTTTTCAGTTTCAGAACTAAGCTCTTCTCATTCAGGCCGCCTTCTGTTACAATCACTACTCCATCCTTTTTCGGTCTTCGGTCGGTTACGAATATTCCGCTGATGGCTTCGCCTTCGGCAACGGTGATTTTAACGGTCGTACTTCTTCTCCACAGAGCTGGTCTGGCACATCGATCTTCGTCGAAGATTTTTCTAGCCAGCTTCCATCCTGCGCTGAAATCCTCACCGCACACAGCACCGAGCAAAGCGAAAGCTATCAGGAGTTTGTACATCTTTCACAGTATTGGCTAAACGAAGACCAATTATGGAACTGTGAAGAGATGGTGAGCCTGGATTGAACTGCGCTCTGATCGGTCGGATTCGCGCTTTTGTAGCGATACAAACTTTGCACCTGCGTCAGTACGGGAAATAACGCATCAATACTCATCGTGGAGTGGAAAACGAAATGATGATTCGGTGGTATTTTCCTTGTTGTTTCCGTTCGTTGTCGTCTTTAAGCGACCCGGCACGGCAGTTACAGTTTCCTACAGGAATTCGACATAATAAGGAAGAATTCTGCTAAATCAGGACCTCAGACTAAGAAGGCCACAAAGCTGTAAAATGCTATTAAATATGATGAGCAATGGGCAAAAGCGTCCCTGGTATACCAGGCTATACCTACTGCCCAGCAATAGTTACTGTTGCAAAAGGCTCGCCTCAATTACACAGGAATTTGAATAGATTAATGAAATAGGGGTGTTTAATCACCTCTGTCTAGGGGATAAACTGGAATGATTCATTTGAAAAGGTATGTCAAAACGATATAAATATTATTATACCAATTTCTCTTGTTTATACTTTGTAAGCCGGGGAAAATTAATTCGCAATAAGTATTCATTAGAAGTAATCACATTTAATAAGTATTAACTAATTAGCAAGTATGATATCTGGGAATATGCATAATTTAAACATACATAATTTAAATAGATTAGTCATAGAAAATCTTATATCAAATTCTCATATTTAGGTACCTATACTGTGTAAACCGGGGCAATTCTCACTAATCATTAGATAGAAGTAAACACCTATGAATAAAATTGTAGGTAATTAGCAAGTATAAATTCTGAGACATAAATTATGCTACATACTTACTTAATTATAATAGATTAGTCATAAAAAATCCTGTGTATTTTATTACTATCTGAATTTATTCTGAATATGTATAGGTAACATATCATAACAAATAGCTGGTTTGTAAATGTACGACCAAGATGTCATCATCACCAGCCCTTTTAATGTCCCCACTGCTGGGGCACGGGCCTTCCTTCTATGGATGGAAGAATACAGGGAGACATTGGCCATAACCCACCACGCTGGCCCAGTGCGGGTTGGTGGGTATTAAGGACTGCAGATACAGCCGGGACCACCGGCTTTACGTGCCTTCCGAAGCACGGAGGAACTCGTGATAATAAATTTTTGGTCACCCATCCAATGACCGGCCTAAACGGCATTGCTTAGTTGACGCAATCGCAGGCCAACCGCGCTATGCCACTGCGCTAGCGAGCTCCTCTTCAGACCAAGATGTAGTTTATAAAAAATTAGGATCATGAAATTTTACATGACTTTTTCTCAATCGACTTTATTATGATTCGATTTTTATTTGAACATTATATACCTACAAAATGTTAGAAAAAGAAGTCAGAAATTATAAATTTTTAGAGAAATTTCGGCAAGTTAACTAACGTTCTAGTTGGCCGAATGGTATATTAGACATCTGCCGATTCACAATTATTCTTCGAAAAATTTTTGACTTCCTTTTCTTTGCAATCGACGCAAGTTAATTTTTTTTTAGGTTAGATTTTTAATAACATCGGACGGCTACGTATATCCGTTACGTACAAGACCATTTCATGGTCAATAGAGACAATGCGTATATATTATGCCATCATCATCATTTAGCCGAGAGACGCCCACTGTTGGGCATAGGCCTCCCCCAAGGATCTCCAAACCGGTCGGTCCTGCGCTGCCCGCATCCAGCGGCTTCCCGCGACCTTCACCAGATCGTCGGTCCAATGCCATCAGACCTAGCCAAACACCTGAGCAGTATGCATCATCATCATCACCAGCCCTTTATGTCCCCACTGCTGGGGCACGGACCTTCCCTATGTATGGCAGATTATAGGGAGATAAGGCCACAACCCACCACACTGGCCCAGTGCGGGTTGAAGGGTATTAACGACTGCAGATGCATCCGGGACCAACGGATTAACGTTCCTTCCGAAGCACGGAGGAACTCGCGGTAGGTATGCACCGTCCTCAAATAGTTTGAGACCCGCCGCATACCCGGTTCCAAGCCGTCGCTACGCTACACATTATTATGACGATAAAACATCCCAATTACAAACGGTCGATGACGCAAGGACATTTTCACCATTGGTTTTTTTCATTTAGCGTATCCGGCGTAAATTTCTTTACGCCTTTACTTTAAACATTCGCGAAAAGAATAATAATAAAAAGAAAAGGTGCCAAGTAAAAATTCTATGGCGAACCATTTTTTGAGAGCGTCGCAAGCGCAGTGGCATAGCGAGCTTGGCCTGCGATTGTGTAATCTAAGCAATGTAAATATTATAATTCTACTTTAGGAGTATTTAATGCCACTTGTAAAATGACACTGTAACAATTAAAACAGTGGAAAGTGGAAACAAACAATTTATTCAAATAGCGACTCTATCAAAAGCTTATCAAAATTCATTTGCAGTAATCTTTTTTAGAGCAGGGGCATTTCTCGGTCATTCCCAGGCCCTTGGCCATCTGCTTCATGAACGGATGGATCTCGTCGCTGAAGAAAGGTCTGTGGACAATGAGAGATTTTTAAAATCACTCACTCACTAGGAGACTCGGTTGGCAATAGGCACGATATATATTTTAGTGCAGGATTGAGTCCACACTGCTCTAAAATATAGAAACATACTATGATTATACTATGGATATACAGTTATTTGGGAGCAAAGTGATGTGAGTGAAGATATATGACATGGCCAGAAAATACAATAGTAGTATATAATTTTCCCTCCAGTGCATCGAAGCAGAGTCGATTTATTATGTAAATGTTACAGTCAAAACTCTTAGCCAATCTTCACAAGTTTTGACTAATTTTCTAAGCCAGTAAAGACCACTTTTGCCTGATTTCAGTCAAAAGTTAAATGAAAAAAAAATGTATTTGATTTTTATATAGAGAACAGGATCGGTCCAAGGACAGACCCTTGCGGAACACCATAGCCTATACAATCTTCAACTTACTTTAGGTTGATGATTTCAGTGCTTTGCTTCCTATCGATAAGATAACTTTCGAAGGGCGTAAGATCGTATCCACAATTCCAATTTGCTCTATACTTTGCACATAATATACTTCTATCTATTTAGTATACTTTTTCCATAGGGAAGGCCTATGCAAAAGGATGATGATGTTATGATGAAAAAAAATCCGATAAATAAAATCAATGAACTGCTTAGGAAGCAGAAATCACATTGCAAATATCCAGGCAGCAACTGTATAGGCGCCATTTTGTTTTCATTGTTTTGCAACCGAAATGGTGACGTTTTTCTATTCATTGAAATACCAAAAAAGCCTAGAGCAGAGAGATATTGAATGTATTAGATGTATTGACATTTGGGATGCAATTTTAAACATCGCACTTGTGCAATTTACTTGCGCAATTAAAATAATTGCTGTCGCAGGTCTCTGCGGTGGGCGCCATGACACTTTTCCTCAACAACAACATGAGTCATGTTTTGTGGGTATCCTGAGTGGGACAACGCATTATAAGTCACTTTGAACCGTAGAAAGTCCCGTGGTTTCTTAGAAATTCCTCGTCAGAGGCTGCCAGTGTTAATACGTCAGTGCTACCATTTTGTAAATTATCGTAAACAAAATTTTATCTGCACGGGGTTGCTTGCTACTGGAAGACATCAATACCAGTAGCAAGCAACCCCGTTGAAACATACATCTTATTGAATTATTTTAAGATTTTAAATAGAAAAAGATTTTACAAAAAATGGCGGTCAATCATTTTTGTAGACATATAAACCTTCGCGCCTGATCTGCTGAAATAAACCAGTATAATAAGTATGTGTGGAAGAAGATTCCGCTCACCGGGACAGCATCCTCTGAATCTCCCGTTGGTACTCCTCTGTAGCAAGTTGGTATTTCCTTATCTGGTCCAGCTCTTCTTGCCTCGCCCGCTCCTGAATAGTTAATGAGGAAATTGTGTAAGTGACGATAGAATCGGGCTTTACTGGAACCCTCAGCCACAGAGGGGTTGGCTATCTATCTTACCACAAATTGTCATAGCACAATATTTAATGCTAATAACATTATTATGGCGACAGATTTTTGATAATGGTCGTAGCTAGTGGCCCAGTGGCCTTGAAAAAAATCCGGGAAGTACCCCACATGGGTTGGTTCTGTAGGCTTCTTTAGAGAATACCTTAAGCAAACTATGGCTTCTCTAGTCTTCTACAGAATACCTTGAGCAAACTATTGTATCGTATCTGCGCCACCAAGTCTTGCTGGTGCTTCCTCCTGGTCTTCGCATTGTCCACATCCTTCTGATCTACCAACCGCTGCAGCTGCCCGAACAGCTGCCGGTGGTACTCATCTTGTTCCAGAAGCTTCTGTTTCAAGGTCTCTCGGGCGAGCGACCTCTCTTTGATTTGATCCACCATGGCTTGTCTGACTTCCTGGTGACAAGAACAAAGATGCTAGTGAGCAAATGCATATATCTAAGGGCCGTTTATTCCGGCTTTTTACTAACTAATTTTTAATACTGATACTTATTATAATTTTCAACAATTGGTTGAGTAAGGCTGGATTTCCCCAACACATAAACAGGCGATTATTATCTAACCGTCTCTTTTTGACATTTTTCCGTATATAAGAACTGTCAAAAACTGGCTTTTATCTTTTAATCGCTTGTTTTACATGTTGGTGAACTCGGGCCTTAATATGCAACCAAAAACCGGCCCTTAGGACCGGTTATCGCCTTCCTTAGGAGCGCCTCGGCATCCCTCGGTATGCTTTGGCAGTCTTCGGGATACCGAGAGATACCGCGACAAGACAAGACCTAAGAACGCCTCGGCATGCCTTAGGATGCCTCGGCACGGTTGATGATACCAAGGCATTGTTGCCGCCAGTGTGCGCTTACATGTAGGGATACCGAAGGATCCGTTGCCGTGCGTGCGCCGTGCCGCCAATGTGCACCAGGCCTTAGAGCGTAGACCAACTCTGTGCTTTTTTTAGGACGCACAGTCCCACATACTCTCAGTTGGATACTACCCCAGCATATCTCAGTATGCGTAATACATTTAGACCAGCATAAAAAAACCTAAAATCACATTCACCGTTCGCCGTTAGTGATTTTCGAAATGACTCAAAGTGAGAAATCAAGAATTCGTGTTTAATGGGAAAATAACAAGGAAATAATTAAAATAATACTTGTTATTACACTAAAATGTATAAAGTTTTCCCCTTATACCTATGTTATGGTTACTTCTACTGGACCAGACTTCGAATAATATCCTGTAAGAGGTTATTTTTAATAAAAGGCAATGACACTTACAATAAACACGCCGATTTAACACCCACGTTTCGCCAATTATGTTAGGTCCCCGTCCCATCTAATATTTGGCGAGCCTATTACCATTTATCGGGCACGAAACTTACACCACCCCTTACGGCGGGTCCCAATATTCTACCAACAGTTGAAGATAGACGTACCACAGCTTAGATGCTTAGCGACTTCTGTTATTTAGCGTAATTTAACAAAACTTTACTTTTAACTGTAGATAGAATATTGGGACAAGTCGTTAGAGGAGAAAGGCGTGATTTATGTATGCATGTTTTTCTGTATATATAAATAAATAACCAGTAGGTTGCGGCTAATTTTCCTTATAATTTCCTTATCCTTCCTACCTTGTTCGTCTTTTGGGACCACGCTAAGTATTCGCATCTCTTCTTGTCCACTGCTCTCTGTACTTTCTTCGCTTCCTCCGCTACCAGAATATCGCTTTCTTCTTCTTGACGTGCTAACTCTTCTTTGAGTACCATCATCTTTCTGTTGCATTCGTCTAGGTCTCTCTGTGAAATATCATTTTATACCTACCTACACACATCAACTTTATTTATTTGTTATGTATAACCGTCAACAATATCAATTATCTAAGGATAATTTATTTGACTTTTCAATCAAAGTCAAATTGGCAATAAAACACTCATAGAAACATAATACGAAGTCATGTGATCATCACATGTGTATCAGATAGAAGAAGTAGAAAACAGCTGTTTTTTTATGCTAGACAGGGAAGCTCTTACCCTTCATTTCACCTGATTGTAAAGTGACGATAAGGGCCGAAGATGGAATCGGGCTTCACCTGGAACCCTTCTGGCTGGCTATCTTATTACAATTTGTCGGAACACAATAAAGCTGTTAATATTATTATTATGGCGACAGATTTTGATAAGATGGTGGTAGCTAGCCAGTCGGACCTGAAAGAAGTCCTACCTACCACCAACCAAACCGAGCATAAATTTGTAACCCCTGGGGAACGAACCTGGCACCCTCCAGATCTTAATTCCGGTGGGACCACGGAGGCGGTAAGCAGCTGTTATCGACGCATTTTTTATTTACTTCCAGTACCCATTAGCTGACTCACCTCTTTTCTCCTCCTGATCTCTTCTTTGGCCTTCTGCTCAGCCAATCCCTGGCCCGCCAGTGAATCCCAAGTGTCGTTGATGAGTTTAGTCTCCGCTTCCTGCTTCGCCAAAGTAGCCTGTCTCTCCTCTATCATCTGCTTCCTCTCTTTGGCTGTCTCCATTCTCTTCTCTGCTCTTTTGAGTTCCGCTGTTATTAAATAACTGTATTAAATCAAGTTGTATTTTATTCTATAAATCAAGGTCGATTAATGTCGTGTGCAGCGCGGAATACAATTGTCACCACCCCAAATCTCTACATTGGGTGTCGTACAAGCCGACTAATTAAGGGTTAAAACAGTGATGGGGAAGGCACCTAGCAGTTCTACGATTTCCGTGCCCGATAAATGACAATAGGCTCGCCGTCTATTACATGGGACCTAACATAATTGGCGGATCGTGGGTGTTAATCCACCCCCGCCTAACCCTTCAGGAATATTTAGTATAGGCGTTATTTATGTATGTATGTATGTATGAGTTCTACTTTTCAATAATTTCAATCGAGACTCACCCTCTTCTTCCTTCTTCAGATCGGCCTCCCAAATGGCCTTGAACCTAAGCGTCTCTTCTTTAAGCATCTGCCGCTCCTTCTCCCTCTGTATCCTTCTCTGCTCCAGTTGATAGTCCGAGTATTGTGTGCACTCCTGGTCGCGTCTCAAGCGATCTATTGCGTCTCTTTCCATTCGGGCAGACTGCAATTAGAGAAAATAATTAGCATCAATCTTTTAATATCTTTTCCATTGTGAAATTGAAAGTTTATTATAAAACCAGGTCAAGTGTAGGTAGGTACCTACCCGAAACCGATGGGTATGGAAACTAGTGAGATTGGATGAAGCGAAAGAAGTATTTAAGGATCGTGTGTAAAGAAGTGATACCTGTCAATCTATCCTGCGGCAAGGCAACTAAAGGTAAAGTCAGCGATGAGTATATGGGCAGCAGCGTTCCACCTAGCAATATTTTTTCATTCACGTGCCCGATGGAATGGCAATAGGCTCGCCACATATTACATGGGACCTTAGGTACATAATTGTGCATGGAAGTGAAAGTTGGGTAGGTATGGGAGAAGAAGCATGAAAGTAAAATAAATGCAGTAGAAATTAGAGCGTTGAGGAGCGTGGCTGGGGTAAGGCTGAGTGATCGATTGTACAACAGTGTGATAAGAGAAAGGTGTGGTTTGAAAGAAGACATAATGATAAGACTTGAGAAAGGGATGCTCGCATGGTTTGGTCACGTCGAAAGAATGAATGAAAGGAGAAAGACAAAAAGAATTTAAAATAATTGCAGAAGTGAATGGAGAAATGGGACGAGGAAGACCTAGGCGGATTATTCATAATCGAATTGAAAGGCTATTAAAAAGAGGCAGGTCAAGAGTACCGAAACCGGGCATGCATGGATACAGTAATGAAATTGGATGAAGCCAAAGAAAAGATCCGAAGTAAGTATGGGATCGTAGCAAAGTGGAAATAAGTGATACTTTGCCTACCCCTGTGGGAGAAAGGCGTGTATGTATGTATGTTACACTCTGCCTATCCATTCGGGAATAAATAGTATGTATATAATATGTACATTGTACACCCCTCACCAACGCTTCGGCCTCCTTCAAGGCGACCTCGTGCCACATCTTGTCGAACTCCCTCTCCGCCGTCTTCATGGCCTGCTTCTCCCTCATCTGGTACAGCTGGATCTCCTGAGCTTCCTTGGCGCGGAGCTTGTATATGCAGGGCAGCACGTGGGCACACTTGGACCTGTAATATATCAAAGCTCAAAATTGTGGGTTCTATTATACACGGTGAAATCGAAATGAACTTTCTAGAACGTTCTAGTGCTTGCTTGTTGCTTTAACTATCATTATAACAGTTAAAATACACACATAAATCACGCCTATATCCCCGAAAGGGTAGGCAGAGGTGAATTAGCACCCACGTTTCGCCAATTATGTTAGGTCCCATGTATTAGGTGGCGAGCCTATTGCCATTTATCGGGCACAAAAGTCACAGTACATTGCAAGGTGATATAAGAGGAACGCTGCTGCCCATTCCTCACGACTGATTTATCCTTAGTCGCCTTGTACGACACCCACGGGAAGATTTGGGGTGGTGACAATTGTATTCTAACAGTTAAAATATCCTGTAGAATTTTGTCGTTTGGTTTCGAATTCACCCTGTAGTCTGTAGTAGGTACTTCGTGCGCGGCCCTCTTGCGGTATGAGACATATGCGGTATAGTCTCATACCGCAGCAAAGTCGCGCGCGATCTTGTCGGACTATAACCGAGTGACCCCGAGTTCTCTCGACATGGTACTTTCCATAACTCGACGGTGATAAGAATAATGTGTCAACCCACAAAAACCCATATTCCAAGATTTCGACATAGGTTGATAAAGCATCATTTATTCTGCAATTTTCAAGTGTTCTAACTGACTTGAAACACTTTCTTTAACAAAAAGATAAATAAAAATTTAAATAAAGTAGCAAATCAAATCATGTTTAGAATCTTTGGGCGCCATTTTATCAAATTGGTATTCATGTGGCTTGACACATTATTGCTTATCTACGTCCAACTTTTCTAAACGTTAATTCAACACTTTAATGTACCGATATGAATTAAATGCATTCATGTCCATAGTCCCGACATTAATGTATGGAAGTGAAAGTTGGGTATGGGAGAAGAAGCATGAAAGTAGAATAAATGCAGTAGAAATGAGAGGGTTGAGGACTATGGCTGGGCAGCAGAGCGATCGATTGTATAACAGTGTGATAAGAGAAAGGTGTGATTTGAAAGAAGATGTAATGACAAGGATTGAGAAAGGGATGCTCGCATGGTTTGGTCACTTCGAAAGAATGGATGAAAGGAGAAGGACAAAAAGGATTTACATGGCGAAAGTGAATGGAGAAATGGAAAGGGGAAGGCCTCAGCGGATCTTTCATAATCAAATTGAAAGTCTATTAAAAAAGGTACGAGTCAAGAGTACCCGAAACCGACGGGCATGCATGAAGAGATTGATGAGATTAGATAAAGCGAAAGAAGTATGTAAGGATCGTAGCAAGTGGAAAGAAGTGATCTCTGCCTTCCACTGTGGGAGAAAGGTGACATGTGTATGTATGTACATATATCCATAGTAATTGCTATGGATTGTTTAATGGCTTCAGACCGATATGCATGGAACAGGCAAACATACTAAGAATAACCCGGGGCAACTGATCAGGAAGATACAGCCTTAATGACGAGAGTCAGTATTAGTAAGCCAGTTTCAGTTCCTCTTTGCTTCGGTCTACCCGTCACTCTCACGCCTTGCTATTATTCCCAATTAGTGAGAAAGACAGGTAGGCAAAAGCAACTGCAACCGGCTCACATAACAACCCCACTGAGCCACTAACAGCGGTGTGTCCTTAAATCTGTCCTCGTGTTCCTTCTTCCTCTTCGCCAGGAGGTAGGCGAGCCTGTCCTTCTTGTCTTTCCACACTGCATCAGCGCCAGCCTGTGCTTGCTCGACGAACTTCCGGATGTTCACCTCCTCTTCCACAGAAAACAGATCCCGTAACCTGGACATTATAATTTAGTTTTTGAGGTCAAATTCTACAGACATACCATGCATAAACCTACGCCTATTTATCCCCGAAGTGGTAGGCAGGGGTGTAGTAACACTCGCATACACGAACCTCCTTATTATAAAACATGGATTAAAGTTAGTCGTAGTTTAAACTAATGCTTACTCTTGTCTGTAAACACGAAAAATTATGATCTTGAGGCGGGAATAACTTTTTCTAACCACCAAAATCTTTGTACTATAATAACTATAATAATTTTTCTAATATTTATATGTCGACGCAAGACTGTATAAGTCATTGTTAGAGTACACGATAATTACCGTAAATCAATTTATGTTCAAATAATTCTATGTCTAAAAACTTTAGATTGATTTTATTTGTAAGAAATAACTTTATAACTGATGTCTAGTTGTAAAATTAAAATTAATAAATCCAATTTGAACTAGTTTGATAGTCGAAACATTCGCCGCCATTTTACTGCCGGATGTTTCGACTAGAATTAAGATTTAAAATATTTTGAACACTAAAATGAACTCGTAAAAATGATTCATGATTTTAAAGATTTATTTCATTCATGTGAAAAATCTATACTCAAAATTATTATTATTAAATCATGAGTTTGACTACACGATAGTGCCTCGCGTCGCTTCCCGCCATTTTTGATTGGTGTTCGTGAACCGATGTAAAGGTAACTTGGTAGTAGGAACTTGGCCGGCATTACTGTTCTGGCTTCGCTAGAAGCAAGACGTTGTGATTAAGTGTTGGGGGATTGATACTGTGAGTACCTACATTAAGAATTGTTAAATTAACTTTAAGAATCCAAGTAATAATAAAGTGTATTCCAATATCGAGTATTGTTATTTGCAATGTGTGAACCTGGTGATGGAAATAGTGACGTCAGCATGGCTGACGTCACCCTTTCTAAAAACCCCGCTGGACAAAACCCGTCGTTATCAGAAGTGGGATTACCACCCACTTCTGCTCGTCCTTCTGATTCAAACAACGACAATAATAACGCTTCTGTTAACGGGGTTCCAGCGGAGTTTTTCTCACAAATGTTGCAAATGATAAAACACGTATCCGATCGCTTAACGACATTACCTGATTCAAAAGTAAAAATTAATGACGTATTTTTGCCATCATACGATCCGGATGCGAATATTGGAGTACGCGAGTGGTGTCAACATGTAACCACAGCTATGGAAACCTATAACCTGAGCGACTACGATGTAAGAATGAAAGCGGGTAGTTTGCTCAAAGGTCGCGCAAGGTTGTGGGTTGACAATTGGCTTGTTTCCACCACCACGTGGCAGGAATTGCGCGATGTTTTAATAACCACGTTCGAACCTGAAAATAGATACTCCCGCGATGTTGTTCGTTTTCGAGAACATACTTACGACAATTCAAAAGACATTGCGCAGTTTTTGTCACAATCTTGGGTATTGTGGCGACGCATTACCAAAGACAAATTGTCCAATGATGACGCAGTTGAGGCCGTAATTGGCTGCGTTGGCGATGAGCGACTGAGAATAGAGCTGCTGAATGTTAGGGCCTCTTCAGTACCTGAACTGATTTCTGTAGCTTCAACCATACGACGTAATAAGCGTCCTTTTCCTAGCACATCAAATGTGCAACAGGGCCCTGTCAAGCGGCAACGATTCTCGGATAAGTCTTCGTTATTTTGCCAAGTTTGTAAAAAACCTGGTCATGATACGCGAGATTGTCGCTACCGCAATAGAATTGACAATTCTCAACTGCCTCATCCAGATGAAAAAAATATGTTACAAAAGGGTAGTAAACCGACATGTACGTTTTGTTCGAGAATAGGTCACACATATGAGACATGTTACAAACGTGAACGCTCAATTGTTTCTAATGTAAATTGTGTGGGTATACCGAAATTAAATTCGATGCCGCTAATAATTGGTGATTTAAAATTGTTTGCAATTTTCGATAGCGGAGCAGAATGTTCTTTAATACGCGAATCACTAGCATCAAAATTACCCGGGAAAAGAATCGATATTGTCAATTATTTAAAAGGTATAGGACAGTTTACGGTAGTATCATTGTCAACATTAATAACCGTTTGTGTAATAGATAATTTACAAGTAGAACTTCAGTTTCACGTGGTCCCCGACTACGAAGTGTGCTCGGATGTACTGATAGGGATGAATCTTGTTGAAAATACAAATCTGAGTGTGGTGGTGAACTCTCATGGTGCAAGATTGGTTCATCAGCCGGTGGTCTACTACATGCGATCTCATAACGAAAAATTTGATAATTTAGATAGTGACTTGACCAATGGTGATCAAATTCGGGAACTCAAAATTTTACTGAACAAGTTCGAACACCTTTTCATCCGGGGCTACCCACACACGCGCGTTAATACTGGTGAACTAGAAATACGTTTAAAAGACGCCAACAAGTGTGTAGAGCGTAGGCCGTACAGATTGAGTCCTATCGAACGGGAAAAGGTGCGTGAAATTGTCAATGAGTTACTCGAACACAATATTATCCGTGAGAGCAAATCGCCATTCTCTAGTCCAATTATTCTGGTCAAGAAGAAAAACGGTAAGGATCGTATGTGTGTGGACTACCGCGAGCTGAACAAAAACACTCTTAGGGATCACTACCCTCTCCCAATAATCTCTGATCAAATAGACCAATTAGCCGGAGGACGTTATTTTTCGACTTTTGATATGGCAGCTGGTTTTCACCAGATACCTATCTCTGAGAGTTCAATTGAAAAGACAGCTTTTGTGACTCCAGATGGCATGTACGAATATCTGGCCATGCCATTTGGACTTAGTAACGCATGTTCTGTGTACCAGAGATGCATAAATAGAGCTCTTGCCGCTCTCCTTAATTCACCTGAACAGATTTGCCAAGTATATGTTGATGACGTCCTCACGAAATGTAGAGGATTTGCTGAGGGTCTCTCCCATATGGAACGAATACTGATGGCTCTACAAAAAGCTGGCTTTTCAATTAACGTAGAAAAAACTGCCTTCTTTAAACTCTCTATTGAGTACTTGGGCAATATTGTGACAGATGGACAAGTTAGTCCCAGCCCAAGGAAGGTAGAGGCTTTAACGAAGGCACCTATTCCACATACTGCTAAGCAAGTGCGGCAATTTAATGGCCTTGCCGGGTACTTTCGGCGTTTTATTCCCAATTTCTCGCGTGTAATGGTACCACTTTATGAGCTCACTAAGAAAGACTCTAAATGGGAATGGAACGACAGACATGACGAGGCCCGTAACCTGATCATACAATACTTGTCTACTGCGCCTACCCTTGCACTGTTTCAGGAAGACGCACCAATAGAGCTGTACACGGATGCAAGTAGCCTAGGCTACGGAGCGGTACTGGTCCAGCTAATAGGCGACCGCCAGCATCCAGTCGCGTACATGAGCCAGCGCACCACCGATGCCGAGAGTCGCTATCACTCCTACGAACTAGAGACCTTGGCGGTGGTGAGGGCTATTAAACATTTCCGACACTACTTATATGGCCGAAAATTCAAGGTAATAACGGACTGTAACGCTTTGAAGGCATCTAAGCATAAGAAGGACTTGCTTCCACGAATCCATCGGTGGTGGGCCTTTCTACAAAATTACGACTTCGACGTCGAGTATAGAAAAGGTGAGCGATTACAGCACGCAGATTTTTTTAGCAGAAATCCTACAGCTGAAAAATTAGTCAACGTTATGACCAGAGACACTGAGTGGCTTCAGATTGAACAACGACGTGATGACATCTTACGTCCACTAATTGACAGTATGTCTACCGATAACCCAGCTTCAGGATACGTCTTAGAAGAAGGTGTGCTCAAGAAACCCCTCACGGATTCTATACTCGGTATGTACAAACCTATAGTAGCACCAAAGGCATTTCAATGGAGTTTGATAAACTCTTTTCACACATCACTACAACACCCTGGATGGGAGAAAACACTTCAAAAGATCAGAGAAACTTACTGGTTTGCCAACATGAGCACCATTGTGAGGAGGTTTGTTGACAATTGCGTTATATGCAGAACCTCAAAGGGGCCTTCGGGTGCTATTCAAGCACAACTTCATCCAATTCAGAAACCCACCGCAGCATTTCAAGTTATCCACATGGATATTACCGGCAAGCTTGGCACAAGAAACTCTGAAGGTCAAGACGAGTATGTGATAGTCACCATAGATGCATTCACTAAATACATACTACTCAGCTACTCCAATGATAAGAACCAAAGCAGCAGTCTCGCAGCACTGAAACGAGTCGTTCACTTATTCGGAACTCCGGTACAGGTCGTAGTCGATGGCGGCCGTGAATTTCTTGGAGAATTTAAAGCTTACTGCGATAGTGTGGGTATAGATTTGCATGCAATAGCGCCAGGAGTAAGCCGAGCAAATGGGCAAGTAGAAAGAGTCATGAGTACCCTTAAAAATGCTCTAACTATGATAAAAAACTATGATACTGAACATTGGCAGACATCTTTAGAAGCCCTTCAACTTGCATTCAATTGCACCCCACACAGAATTACAGGTGTGGCACCACTAACACTCTTGACGCGCCGCCAACACAGTGTACCACCGGAACTCCTACGACTGGTAAATATCGACAGTGAACTCATTGACTTTGATATGCTCGACCAACACGTGCAAAACAAAATGGCTGCTGCGGCTCAATATGACAAACAGCGCTTTGACAGGAACAAAGCGAAACTACGCCCATTTCAAAGAGGTGATTATGTACTTATAAAGAACAACCCCCGGAATCAAACTTCCCTGGACCTAAAATACAGTGAACCATATGAGATCTACAGAATATTGGATAATGACCGTTACATGGTAAAACGTGTGACTGGCAGAGGGCGACCACGCAAGGTTGCTCATGATCAACTACGCCGAGCTCCTCAACCTGGTCAGCAAGAAACCGTGTCGACGGGCTCAGATGATAACACCCAAGAACAGACCACAACCCAGCTCGATGACACAGCAACTGAACCACTGCCGTCCACGTCCCAAGCTGCCCATATATTGGATGCCTAAATAATCAGAACCGCGACTGGTGCAGAGCACGCACCGTCTCGCAGAATGGCCGTGTCGACGCAAGACTGTATAAGTCATTGTTAGAGTACACGATAATTACCGTAAATCAATTTATGTTCAAATAATTCTATGTCTAAAAACTTTAGATTGATTTTATTTGTAAGAAATAACTTTATAACTGATGTCTAGTTGTAAAATTAAAATTAATAAATCCAATTTGAACTAGTTTGATAGTCGAAACATTCGCCGCCATTTTACTGCCGGATGTTTCGACTAGAATTAAGATTTAAAATATTTTGAACACTAAAATGAACTCGTAAAAATGATTCATGATTTTAAAGATTTATTTCATTCATGTGAAAAATCTATACTCAAAATTATTATTATTAAATCATGAGTTTGACTACACGATAGTGCCTCGCGTCGCTTCCCGCCATTTTTGATTGGTGTTCGTGAACCGATGTAAAGGTAACTTGGTAGTAGGAACTTGGCCGGCATTACTGTTCTGGCTTCGCTAGAAGCAAGACGTTGTGATTAAGTGTTGGGGGATTGATACTGTGAGTACCTACATTAAGAATTGTTAAATTAACTTTAAGAATCCAAGTAATAATAAAGTGTATTCCAATATCGAGTATTGTTATTTGCAATGTGTGAACCTGGTGATGGAAATAGTGACGTCAGCATGGCTGACGTCACCCTTTCTAAAAACCCCGCTGGACAAAACCCGTCGTTATATATAATGTTAAAATTAAAATCGAATAGTTTACAAAGCAAACCCAAGCTTAACCGAACGCACGGTATTTGTAAAAATATCTGCTTTGGAATGTTTGAAATTTATTTCTACATTGCGAGGGTACCCGTTGGCTTACAACGTGAAGTGTAAAGGTTAGAAGAATTTCGGCAAGTTAATTAGTGTCTTGGGTGGCCGAGCGGTCAGGCACCTGCCCGGATAGCAGCGGACGCGGGTTCGATTCCCGCCTCAAGATCATAATTTTTCGAAATTATTTTTCTAACCACTAAAATCTTTGTACTAATTTTTCTAACATTTATATAATGTTAAAATTAAAATCGAATAGTTTATAAAGCAAACCCAAGCTTAACCGAACGCACGGTATTTGTAAAAATATCTGCTTTGGAATGTTTGAAATTTATTTCTACATTGCGAGGGTACCCGTTGGCTTACAACGTGAAGTGTAAAGGTTAGAAGAATTTCGGCAAGTTAATTAGTGTCTTGGGTGGCCGAGCGGTCAGGCACCTGCCCGGATAGCGATTCCCGCCTCAAGATCATAATTTTTCGAAATTCTTTTTCTAACCACCAAAATCTTTGTACTATTTTTTCTAACATTTATATAATGTTAAAATTAAAATCGAATAGTTTATGACTAACTTTAGTCATTGTTTTATATAATAAGGGGGTAAGGGTTAGTAACAAGTGAATTGACCAGTTCCAACTCATCCCATGGGTGACGTAAAAGTCGACTAAGGGAGATTGCCCGGTGTAGACCAATAAGCACCTTGGGGAACCGGACGGTGGAGGGCAAACCACCAACAACAGCATACCCAAAGAGCGTCTAACCGATATGAAAGGAAACATACCGCGCCGACCGATAACTGGGACGATAGATAACTGGGAACAGGGCAGGAAGAAAAAGCTCTTTGTCAAACTTCGAGGCGCCCATAGAGTGAGCTCCAGATAAGTCTGCGCGTGGTCAAAATTGGAACTAAAACTTCGTCTGCTATTTTGTTTGTCTAGGAATGTCAATGTTAGCGACCAGCGCCACCCCTCGCGCGCAGACTTATCTGGATCGCACTACCAACTGGAGGACATTCATACATACCTACAATTATTATTGTAGTTCCAATTTTCGCCACCCGACAACATAAGCTGGTGGCATTGTATTGCCTTTCTCTATGTTAAAGACTTACCTCTGCTTTTTTGCTTTCAGATCTTCTTGGTACGACTGCATGCAGAGATCGACACGGCGGGCGACATTGTTTATCAGCGATCTAATTAAAAAGTTCATTAGCGAATTACAATGACATTAAAATAATTCGATTTTATAAAGAGAAAATTCCTCAATATTGAAAATGTTATTATTCTCGATCGTATCCGTTTCACGTATTGTTAGAAAGGTATTAGGCACTTTGGGCTGCCTTCTGCTAAAACCTAAAAGTACTGCGACTGATGTACCTACCTGGATGACTATAGAATCGCTCCCTATTACAGGCGTGGTTTACTCTTGTACAACGGTCAGCGCCATCTAGTCAACAATTGTGGAACTATCTGAACTAGTAGCGGCGGGGGCGGGTGTTGCGGGGAAGAGCGAGTTTTCTCTCCTCCCAACATCACCTGCCCCCGCCCAAACTTGTCGGAATATAGAAGTTAAAAAAACATAGGATAGATGGCGTGATAAGCAGTGTGTTTAAAACGGAAAAAGACAGAAGGTCGTCTTATCGACTCTAACTCCTTAAATCCTGGAAGATTACGAATTAGAATTAGTACGAATTATATTACAAGACGCCACCTCCGATCGCATCTGATGAAGAAATCGCTGCACTGTTTGTCCTTGAGCTCTTTCAACTTATTTTCCGCCCCTCTCCTTTGATCTTCTTCCAAGGCTCGCAGTTTCTTCACAAAATTCTCGTAGCGGAAAGTGGAGTTGAGCACTCTGGAAGTCTAATGGAGAATTCTTTGCATCATTACCTTGCAATGTTACCAATACTCTTTATCTTGTCCATTATCAAGGAAACTTAATGCCAATTTTACACGCTTCCCTTTCGACCGAAGCAGTGACAAGATTCTACAAAACCACGGAATTCAAGTCCAACTCCCATTTACATTTTGACGCGGCCTATGGCAAGCGGGCAAACCCGGCATGAGGGTTAAGGTCAACGCTCATTAAGCGGAGAATTCACTACACGGACATGTCCGCGCGGACCTCGTTTGTATAGGCCATACTGACTGTGACGGTCCTACACTAGGCAAACATCAGACAGACCTAATAGAAGCTAGGTCCAGTGGCCATGTCTGCAGGCATGTCCGTGTAGTGAATTCCCTGCTTAAGAGCCATCCGGCACCAACTTGCCCCGTCACTTCGCTCGGCGTCCACTCGTTGTCGGTAAAGGTTCACGGGTGGACGGCGTGGTTAACCAGTGGACACCGCGTCACTGTACCTGGAGGGAGTCACTAAGATCTTACAATAAATTAAAATTACGATAAAAGTCTCTCCTTATCCAGTTTGAAAGCAAAAACAATACGTACGACACGTTAGAAAATGAGACTGGAAATGACGTCTTCGCCTCGCATTCGACGGTCCTCTCGCGAGCCAAGAGCGGTCCACTCGTTGGCCGTGCGTGGACGATTTACGACCGAAGCGATCCGGAGTGTAGTGAGCGCACATCAATACAAGTCCATATAAACAATACTTACCGCTCGATGCGAGGCGGTGCGGGTCGGATTGGTTCTAATGAGCTAAGACCTTTATCAAGATTTCGCGAAATAGGCCACCTCATCGCTACGCTAGCGCAGTGGCATAGCGCGCTTGGCCTGCGATTGCGTAAACTAAGTAACGTCCGCTAAGGTCGGTCATTGGATGGGTGGTCAAAAATTTCGCCGCGCTTCGGAAGGCACGTTAAGCTGGTGGTTCCGGCTGCATCTGCAGTCGTTAATACCCACCAACCCGCACTGGGCCAGCGTGGTGGGTTTTGGCCCAATCTCCCTATATTCTGCCATCCATAGGCCATAGGCTCGTGCCCCAGCAGTGGGCATATTAAAAGGGCTGGTGATGATGATGATTATGATTGATACGCTTCGCATTGAATTCAAGTACGGATCAGCTAATACGTTACTAATCGCAGTCAACGTAGGAACGGTATACGGATGCGCCAGATATTAAATTCAAACATAACAATGGCCTCACATAGTAACAGTCCGCTCCTCCCCTTGGGCCGGGTCCATCTTTAGGTATTCTTTGTCTCGGCGGAGTCGGATCGCACATTGCAGCTGACTTGCAAAATATACAAAATGTAAAACCAAAATAATTTTCGAACTGACTGATGTAATGTCCGGTATGTCAATATATAATAGTGTCCCAATGGTACCGTAACATTACACAGTAGGTACCGCCGAATATATCCAATCAAATTGTGAACCCTATACATTAGAATCGTAGAATCAAAATCGATTGAGAAAATTTGACACAATATTACGAAATCTTGACGTCCCGTTGATATAATCTACGGGTCACTGTCATTATTATTGTCCAACACAAGTCAAAGTCCTCTATGAAGTTTCCTATTATTATTACGAAACTTTTTTAAACATTGTAATGCCTCTTTGGAATGCCGATTGTTCTTTCTCAATTTGGTAACATATTTTTTTATTTGAAAGTAGGTATAAAAAGTAACTCAATTAATTACATACATACATAAATCACGCCTATATCCCCGAAGGGGTAGGCAGAGGTGAACTAGCACCCACGTTTCGCCAAATAAGTCAGGTCCCATGTAATAGGTGGCGAGCCTATTGCCATTTATCGGGCACAAAAGTCGCAGTACATTGCTGGGTGGTATAAGAGGAACGCTGCTGCCCATTCCTCATCAATGATTTATCCTTAGTCGCCTTGTACGACACCCACGGGAGAGTTTTGGGGTGGTGACAATTGTATTCTACTCTGCCGTCACCACACGGCCAATTAATTAATTAATTAACTATGGTATTACCTACTCGTAGAGTATATTGACTTGTTAATTTATATTCACCGCGAAGAACAGTAATAAAAAAAACAACTATATTTAATCATAATCATATAATTAACTTAGAAAAATCAACAGGTCGACACGTTAAACGTTCTAACAATCTAAAAACATTTCAGTTACAAAAGTATCAAAAGTTAACAATTAAGTAGAAATACTGATTTGTTGACAAAACTTATGATCTACACGATTTACCTAATAGGAACTTTGATCATAAAATTATTTCAAATGAGAAAAAAAATCCAAAAATAATCAACACGACTAATAATTTTAGTCTCAAAAAAACAGTAACAAAATATTAGTTTGACAGATCTCAAGTTTCATAACCTATGAGTCTTACGATAATAATAATTAGAGAGCCACATACGCGTAGGTAAATAGCGGTCCAGTCGCTTTTCAAAACAATTTAACCCAAAAGTATCAACTTCAATTGGTTTTCAGTTAATATTGTTTACTGTGAAGGTTAGTGAAGGTTAGTGCCAGGCAGGCGGCAGGCTGTAAAACCTAAGCCAAAACCTTGAGCAGTATGGATTGGAATGTTGTCATCCCAATCACTCTCTCCATTCATCGGTCGCTCTACATGGCCTTTTCCACTACTCTTCTACACACTAATCCACCACTAGCGCTTTTCCGGTGCTATGGGCGATATGAATCAAAAGGGAGTGGATGGCTTGATGACGCCTGACCGATATGACTGGAAGAGGAAACATACTGAGCCTACCCCAGATATACCGTAAGTACGACAGGAAGATAATGAAAATTGCTTTCTGTAAAATGACTGCACTATAGCGACCGAACTATAAACAATATTACAATGTAAAGTAAAGCCATTATAGCGAGAGACATAATGTAAACAACCTTGATTGACTTTAAATGTAAAATCTGGAAAAAAATGTGTAATAGGTAACTATTTTTTCAAAGTCGCTAATTGTATTGATTTTCTATAATGGACGATGTATTTTAATATACCATTTTCATCTTTCTAAATGCATTTCGTTAATAAAGAAACATATCAGAAATGTTTACATTCTCTATCACTTTATAATGGCCTGAGTATAATATATAAAAAGTGTCAGTAAGTTAAAATTTTTTCAGTAACAGTTTTTTTTTTTAAATAATCCATTTGGAATAATCCATTTGGATTTTAACTGGCCCTTAATTAAAGAGATAATGAATAAATAAGACAGCAAAACAGGGATGGCGCCACCTATGCGCGTTTCTACTATACAGTCATTAGCACGCCAGTCTACCACAAAATGACAAATTTTCTCGACTTTGTGCCTTACTACAAGCACGGTAAGGTTGACAATCGATTGAAGAAATTTGACAGTTTAGGGTAGTCTGGAGTACCGTTGACCGTACAATTTTGCGTATTTACTCTTAAATAAATGATATTAACAATAACTTGTAAATACGATAGGTACTTGTACGTACACTGTGCGTAGTTCCTTACATTATTACAAATGAGTTGTATCCGTAAATGTTTATCCTTAAATAATATGGTAATGTCAGTCCAATATAATATCACAACTAATATTGCGGTGCTCTTAAAGTAATTTGGTATAACCGTGCGAGTAGTAGAAATAACTTAAGTCCTTGTGTAAAAGTCAAGTTTGAAGTATAAACCCTAATATTTTTTTATTAGGGTTTAATCTGATCTGTCACACTTTAGGTCCTCTTGCGGGTGAAAAATACAACATATTATAATTTATATATTAATATATAGTGGGACAAACGGGAATTAAAAGTTTCATCTATCCCCAGTTTTAGGGCAAGGGCCCAGGTGAAACGGTTAACGGGTGAAAAGTTCGAACTGTAGCTGACAACAAACAACAAAAAAAATGTATTCCCATATGTCACCCTGTTAGGTCTTCAAAGCTGACTGACCGATCGGAATAATACCGTGTAATATAGATATATGTATAAGGGGAAAGTAGCCAAATGCTGGCATACTGCCTAAAGCCGGTATTATCGTGTACAACATTTTTGCCAATATGCAAGGCGAGATGTGGGTACCTCAGCCTTTCTAGACAAGTTACTATCTTTTCAAACGAATAGAATACAAATGTATGAAACTGACGTATTACGTAGAGTCACTCTTTATTACATCAAAGATCTAATGCCCTCCGATTATGTAAGCCGCTTTCAATCGCTTTCGTCTACCTGTCACTCTCACACTTTGCGATTATTCTTAATGAGTGAGAGTGACAGGTAGACGAAATCGATTGAAACAGGCTTACATAATAACTTCGCCGGTTCAATACAATTTTTTTAAATACCACCACAATCAAATTGTATAGCAAACCAATGACCAACATGGAATATAGAATATAGGCTTGAGATCATATTACATCTATGCTTTTATAATAGTGTATTCCTTCTTCATATACATATACAAAGTAAAATATCCATTAAAAATAAATGGATGCTTCCTCATCATTTCCTTAGTATTACATGAAATATAAAAATGTAAGAGTCAAAACTTGACATTCATTCGATAGAAACATTATTATTTACCACCGAGCCTTTACCACGAGCGAGCTGACGAGGCTGTCGAGAATATTATATTCTTTATCAAAATGATTTTTACCACAAGAGTACCCGTTTTAGGCAGCATACCAGTTATGGGCAACTTTCCCCTACGTTCAGTCATCTGGGACGTTCCACCGTTTCTGTTCATTTGGTTGGTGAAATCTTAATATTATATTACTCATAACTTCCAACAAAAACTTAACTAGTCAAAAGTGTAAAAAAATACAGAATCAGTACCAATGGTACCCTTAATAACAGCCTAGGTTTATCTGCCAATGTCAAGTGATGGAAAAACACTCAGTGAAAGGATGTAAAAGGTAAAATAATTGGTCTATTTTTTTATCTAGGATACTTAATTGACAGGTTCAAATATCAAGTTTTATTGCTATTGATTATATTGATATTGTTTATATTTATTATAGCTTTCGAAATATTAACTTTATTTTTTTGGCCGACACATTCAATTTTTTTTGTTTTTTGGTATGAATCGAATTTTCGAGTTCGAGTTTTTTGGTATGAATCATTTAATTTTCGATTGTGACTGCACATCACTATTTTTGAATTTCAAAAAACAGGCAACAGTAATGTCATTTTAGTATCCGAGATACCGAACTGCTTGGTGACTTTAGTTAAAAATCAATCCAAAACACTGACAAACAGAATTATGTGAATGTCATTCAACTCAGGGTTGCCAACTACCACTTTGCTCGGGGACTCAATCACCAACTCCTTGTTGATAAGCTTTAAGTTCGCGCTGTTGGGTAACAGGTTCAAACTGGATATTTCCAGTTTTAGGCAGACCGAGTCGGTGTAGTAGGGCAGACTGGGCGGCAGGATATGTATCTCGCCTGACCAGCTGTAAGGCTCGCCGGTGACTTTATTGTAAATAGTTACCGTACCTGTCTTTGTGGGTCCTTCCGTTGCTAACGTCTGCAACAAGAAAATAAAAAAATATTGGCCCGGAAAAAGTTTATGAGACAGGATGCCATGAATGTGACAAAGGTTCTTGTGAAAATTGTGGTTAGGAAAAGTACGAACAAATAATTATATTATAATTTTTAATCACAATTATCACACAATCACAAAAATAAAGGTTCTTCTTCTTCCTGCCTTGTTCCTAATTTAACTGGGGTTGGGGCAGCATGCTTTTCTCTTCCATTAGCATCTGTCAGCCGTCATTAAGCCATCCACTCCCTTTTGATTCATGTCATCCATCGATCATGATGAGAATCAAAGGGAGTGGATGGCTTGATGACGTCTGACCGATACGAATGGAAGAGAAAACGACTGCGCCAACCCCAGATAGACTGGGAACTGGGCAGGGAGAAGGAGATAGCACATAAATGTATCTTTTTAAATATAGTAATAGTTACGATGGGGCTTACTAAAACTTACGTACAAAAGCCTCTTACCAAATACGTATATATTTGACGGCCGCCTAGGTCGAATGCTCAGGTTGCTGGGTATTGGCCAAGAGGTCCCGGGTTCGAATCCTGGTAGTAGTAAACTTTGTGATGACCACAAATGGTTGTTTCTGAGTCATGGTTGTGTATATGTTTATGTAGTATATTTTCAACATTTATATTAAAAATATGTCCGTTATATCCCTTAGTATCCATAACACAAGTGCTTAGGCTACTTACTTTGGGCTAGATGATAGGTGTGAGTGTAAAAATATTTATTTATTATTTTATTAAAGACAAAAAAAAAAGAATTAAAAAAAAACTAGCCCCATCACCTGTCGGGTTCCCACAACAGACTCACACGATACTCACCGCAAAAGAGACCAGGAAAAAGTCGGGGTCCTCGTACTTGACACTCAAGATGTACAGCTCCGACCCATACTCGACCACGTGGCTGAGCCAGTGCCGCTGCTGGACTAGGCCGCCCAGCGTGTACGTGAGGTTCCACTCGCCTTTCTCCTGTCTCAGGAGTTGGTTTGGGTGGCACTGGAACGTGAAAACGTATTGTTTAAAGCCCATTGGGTATACTATTCAATTTCAATGTGAACATTATATAAATGTTAGAAAAATTAGTACAAAGATTTTGTGTGGTTAAAAAAAGTTCTAAAAATTATGAGCGTCTTGGTTGGCCGAGTGGTTTAGGCACGGGTGCGATTCCCGCATCAGACCATAATTTTTCGAACTTTTTCTAACCACCAAAATCCATTGGGTATAGCTAATCTATACTAATATTATAAAGCTAAAGATTTTGGTTGGTTGGTTGAACGCGCTTATCTCAGGAACTACTGACTCAAATTGAAAAATTATTTTTTCATCCCACCATCTCGGAAAAAGCGTTTTTGCTCTTCGATATCTGAGTGCAAAAGCCGTTTTTATCCTCTAGAGGTTAAAGTAAATTTGAATTTAGAACATCGTGTGCAATGAGTTTGTGAATTCAAAACATCATTATACCTATTTATTTCTACCTCCATGGTGTCGAAATTGTCATGCAACCTATTTTAATTTGTTAAAAACTCAGACTCGGAACCTTCTTGGTGTACTTTTTTTGTAATTTGCTTTGCGCGCTCCATTTTCTTTTCACGTCATAAATTTGTTAAAACCTTGGAGTTCCGTGACGGTCAATCAGCTTGGCGTCAATCTTGCTTTAAACATTTTGATCGTCTACTTGATGCTTGAGTCAAGCATTTAAAAGCTTTTTAGGTTTGTTTGATTTGTTTACGCTAGCAACGGAACAAAAACATACAGAAAATCAACGTGCTTGACTCAAGCTGATTGACAGTCTCGGAACTCCATTAGGGACGGTAATTTTTATTAGGTACTTACAGGCGTGTCTGGATAAATTTTGCGGGTGTGGCTGGGTGGATGGGTGGGTGTTGGAGGTGTGTCTGGGTGAATGGGTGTTTTGTGGGTGTGTCTGGGTGATTCGATATTTTGTGGGTGTTTCTGGGTGAACAGGTGTTTATGGGTGAATGGGTGTTTTGTGGGTGTTTCTGGGTGAATGGGTGTTTTGTGGGTGTTTCTGGGTAAATGGGTGTTTTGTGTGTGTTTCTGGGTGAATGGGTGTTTTGTGGGTGTTTCTGGGTAAATGGGTGTTTTGTGGGTTTTCTGGGTGAATGGGTGTTTTGTGGGTTTTTCTGGGTGAATGGGTGTTTTGTGGGTGTTTCTGGGTGAATGGGTGTTTTTTGGGTGTGTCTGAGTGGATGGGTGTGTATTGCGGGTGTGAATGTTGTGGGTGTTTCTGGGTGCGTGTTGATAGTGTGTTTGGGTTAGTGGGAGGGTGTTGTGGAAGTTTCTGGGTGAAAACAGAAACTGTTGTGATTGTATTTTTTTTTTGTATTTCGCAATTTCCTCGTTGGGGGGGATGAAAAGTTACGTGTTGCACTCGAGTGCAAAGATTTTTCACCTTGTGCTCTTTTGATTCCCTCGCTATCGCTCAGGATTCTAATTTTTGAATCACTTGCTACGCTCGTGATTCAATTTTAGAATCCTTCGCTAGCTCGGTCATCAAAATTGAGCACGCGGTTAAAAAACAACTTTGCACTCACTTATAACAAATAACTATTGTGTTGGATAGTCTATTGATCGAGAAAGGCTAGAGGCTATATATTAACCGACATTAATGCGAACGAATTATGTTAGGTCCCAAGCAATAGGTGGCGAGCCTATTGCCATTTATCGGGCATTATCGGACTTTCGTGCCCGATAACTGGTTGGCGAGACGTGGGTGCTAGTTTACCTCTGCCTACCCCTTCGGGGATATAGGCGTGATTTGTATGTATGTATTAATTACACTCACCGTTCTTATATGGTGGTCGAGTATGAACCTGGGACCAGCCCAGGTACACAAGATGCACTGCATCCTGATATCCATGCCGAGCCTTTGAATGTAGTCCTGGAAAAATAACAATAATTATACAGTCAAAGACATAAATCATTATCTAATATACAAAAAATTGCCGTGTGGTGACGGCAGAGTAGAATATAATTGTCACCACCCCAAATCTCTCCCGTGGGTGTCGTACAAGGCGACTAAGCATAAATCAGTGATGAGGAATGGGCAGCAGCGTTCCTCTTATACGCAATGTACTGCGACTTTTGTGCCCGATAAATGGCTATAGGCTCGCCACCTATTACATGGGACCTAACACAATTGGCGAAACGTGGGTGCTAGTTCACGTCTGCCTACCTCTTCGGGGAACTAGGGCTTATTTATGAATGTATGTATGTATATACAAAAATTTCATGTCACAGCTAGTGTTTCTTATTGAATCCCTCCGAAACGGCTTTTTTTTTGCAGGACCTAGGCTGTTGACCGAGAGGCCTTTACAGCATCTACCGGGTTTTTTGGGGAAGGCGAAGACCTTGACCTTAAGCCAAACGTGTCCTCAAGCCTTGCAGTCGAGCACTCCCTGTGAGGGTGCCTTCACGATATTTATGACAAAGAATATGGTACATACATACATACATAAATCACACCTATATCCACAAAGGGGTAGGCAGAGGTGAACTAGCACCCACGTTTCGCCAATTATGTTAGGACCCATGTAATAGGTGGCGAGCCTATTGCCATTTATCGGGCACAAAAGTCGCAGTACTGTTGCTAGGTGGTATAAGAGGAACGCTGCTGCCCATTCCTCATCACTGATTTATCCTTAGTCGCCTTATACGACACCCACGGAAGAGATTGGGGTGGTGACAATTGTATTCTACTCTGCCGTCACCACACGGCTAAAATCAAATATATAATAATACAATATTTTGTAGGTATGAGAATAGGTTTTTGGCTATTTTTAGACCCCTAGGTGATAAGATAAAATGACGTTTGTCGGGTCATCTATGTAGTGATATAACCTGCTTTACTTTAACGGAATCGAATAATATAGAATTTGATACCTTCCACGAAACCGACGATGACCGAGATTTTCACATGTTTTCCAATTGTGGTGTGTTTCTAAATAAAAAGTAGTAAGAGAGTCATTTTTACTGACCCCATCCTGACTGATGTATTCGAGAGCATCCTCAACCATCTCAGGAATGGTAGCTTGGCTGGCACGATCTGGCGATATGCAGAAATCTGAAACGAATAACAGATGTAGGATGATCATTTCTGTCATTATATTTATAACTAGTGGTCGCCCGCGGCTTCGCTCGCGTTAATGTCTGTTGTTGTATAGCCTACAGCCTTCCTCAATAAATGGACTATCCAACTCAAAAATAATTTTTAGATTTGAACCAGTAGTTTCTGAGATTAGCGAATTTAACTAACCAAACATCAAACTTTTCAGCTTTATAATATTAGTATAGATAGAGCCGCAATTAAATTTACATAAAGCCGCAATCAACAATATAATTGATCGGGCATTGGTCGGAATTATACGACAAATATTTAAAGTTCCAAACATGTTATAAATCGATCGTAAACTTTATTGATTTTCATTTATACCAGGTAGAAAGTGCCTCTTATTCCTATTAGAGCGTTCAGTCGGATTTTTACGACAAATAATTTTTTGCCAGGTATGGCGCTGTAGTTAACAAGGTTCTTGCTTGGGGCACGACAACAACTTACCATAGTTACAGTCCAAAGATACAGTAGCTTCACTTGCGTTCAACTTATCTTCAAGTAATCTTTGCTCGTTTGCGTCATGCAAGTCAAAATCTTCGTCAGCACTATGATTATCCAGCTCGCACGCTACAAGCAAATTAAAATCTTCAAGCATTGTTGACATAATACATATTATTATTATATCAATTATAAACACCAATGCCAACAACGTTCATTTTCCTACAACGTTTTCCCGATAGAATTGGATAAATTAGTAATAATTCGTGAACTGTTAATGAAACAAAAATTGGCTTTAGGTATAATACTAATTCTTAAGTATCAACCCGCAAGACTCAGTCATCCGTGACCATGGTGCACGTAACTGTGCCGAAATAACGGAATCATAACAATATCCAGGTACGTGGCACAAATCCCGTTTTTTCACAATTTAAAAATTCTTAAGTAGTGTATTGTTATCAATACACACATAAATACAATAAAAGATATTTAATAAAAGATATTGTCTTAAAGTAAGCGATTGTTTTTGACACTATATGACTGACAAATTAATACACATAATAGTTATAGATTGTGGAAATATACTGCACAAACAATCATGGCTCGAGGGTTCGAACCCGGGACCTCAGTCGAAAAGCTGCCGGTAGCAAATAATTAGAGCATGTGAGAAATAATTTTAGTAAGCAGTGATTCGGTTACAACAAAAAACAAATAGTGGACTATAAAACTACCCCCCTAAGCCAAAAAGCTCAAGAAAAACAACTATCGATAAATTTAATGAATGAAAATCAGTATAGAAATAGCGAATGAACTTACATCATTCGCTATTTCTATACTTCTTTTTCGCATCCAGCGGCATCCCGCGACATTTACCAGATCGTCGAACCACTTTGGGAACTACCAACGCTGCACTGGGATTAAAATATTCAATGCCATAATAATAGAGATTTTTTAAATACTGCTATGGCTTTTGAGGGGCAGAATTGTGCATAGCGGCAAGCTGATACTATGTTGCTAACAATTCCCGATTGAAACGAATGAATTTGTTTCTTTTTCGATTACATACCTACAATTTGACTTGCTGACAAAGTTAAATATGGCGGATTGCTGTTTTGCATTTTTATTTTTATAAAATAAAGTATAATCTGAGAGCAATACATTTTTATCGAATCTCTTTATCCTCAATTATTAATATAAATTATTATTTGAGTGATTCTTTGCTAGTGTCATCATGCCTATTGTCAGCAACAGAGTCATGTAGTCAGCCTTTAGAAGGGTTTAGTTCACTGACCTCTACTATACAAATACGCTGGACTGAAGGTTGTCATCCAAAAAATGAAGCAAATTTGATTATCGCCATCTTGGTGCTGATGGCACTGGTGTACGAAGTCCACGGAACTAATATTAGAGATGCATTTGTAATGTCAAATACAAGCAACAAACGTAAAATTTAGTACGCTTGCCACTCGACGGGCTCTTCAAATCGGCACAAGAAACATTTGACATTTTAGTAGAAGTATTCAGTCTAGCGTACTTGTTTATTAGAGGTCAGTGGCTTACTGCCGCACTCAGAGACGTCAATTAACTTTAATGAGTATTTAATGTCAAAAATTTTCATTCAAATCTAGACCATAGACCCGGCAAGAATAGCGGCTAGTTTTGAATTGTCATTTTTTGACGTAAAGTACTGATTAACGTTATTTGACGTCTCTGAGTGCGGCAGTTAGTTAGATAAGACAAGCAAGGTGCAACTTACAAGAGAACATATAAGCGTCGCCGATGTTCGTCGTCTGCTCCTTTCTGTAAAGCCGTGCAATGAGCAAGCAAACGTGCAAAATTCACAATAACAATCTTCGCAAATACATCATAGGCAAGGATTAAACAGTCAATAAATATCGCCATCCAATATCGTGATACCAGTGTCAATTAATTTTTTTTTTTACGCTCACACCGATCATCTAGCCCAAAGTAAGCCTAAGCACTTGTGTTATGGATACTAGTGGACGGACATATTTTTAATATAATTATGTATATAAATGTTGAAAATATACTACATAAACATATACACAACCATGACTCGGAAACAAACATTTGTGGTCATCACAAAGTTTGCCCCTACCAGGATTCGAACCCGGGACCTCTTGGCCAATACCCAGCAATCTGAGCATTCGAGCAAGGCGGCCGTCAATAAATATTCAATCTTAAAGCATATAAAAAAAATCGAGATTTTTTGTCAATATCGTCAATAAAGTTGCAAATTCCATTTACACGTCAATAAATATCCCGAGTATCGCGATATTTATTGACTGTCTAATCTTTGCCATAGTCTTTTAGTTTATCTGTCCGAGTAGCATGACCACCGAAACATGACATGATATTATAGCCATTTATCGCATTGAACTGTCAAAATTCGAACTTGAACTGTCAAGATTTTTTACAGTTCAAAGCGATAAATGGTTAAATCATATCGTGTTTCGGTATTCATGCTAGCCGGGCTGGAATCGGCGCTGAATGTTTCCTCTTCCATTCATATCGGTCAGAGGTCATCCACTCGTTTCTGATTCATATCATAGATCACACCGGAAAGGTGCTAGTGATAAACAATTGCATAGAAAACTTATGGGAAGGACTATATCGAGCGACTGATGAAGGAAGGGGAAACATACTGCACTAACCCCAGATAACCATAAAACAGGGGGCCTACCGCCTAACTCGATTGCTGATGATAGCTATATTGCAATGCACTGCTTACGGCTATAGCAGCCATCCTGAATTTTTAGGCGGCACGGATTTTGTGCCAAATTGATACAAAATCATTCGGTGATCATTCGATCAAAGCTATCGCTAATAGTTTAGGTACATTTGGTGCGAAATGACAGCATGACGTCATAAACTATAGCTTTTGCTTTAGCAATCGAGTTAGGCGGTAGGCCCCCAGGGCAGGAAGATGAAGATGAGCATACATGCTTAAATCATGCCTATGACCCCGAAGTGGTAGGCAGAGGTGAAATTAACACCCACTTTTTGCCAATTAAGTTAGGTCCCAAGTACCTAATCGGTGGCGAGTCTATTGCCATCCATCTGGGCACATAAATCGCAGTGTATTGGCATCTGGTTAGAAACTTAGGCTCCTTAATTTACGACATAGGTATAACCCCTAGGCATAAGGCCACTTCGACCCGATGTAAGCGTATTAACAGCTGCTCGAAGTTCGAAAAATTAAAGTCTTGATATACTATACTATAATTGACTATAATTTTTGTTTATTTTTCTAACCATAAATATTTCTAACATTTATATAAAGTTCCAATAGAAATAATAATGGAAAGAACACGTTGGTCGTATAAATACGACCAGGCCAATTAAGGGTTACCAGAAGACAGAAAAGGACCATTTGGAATTAGTTTTGAAAGCATGCATAAGCGCTATCGGTTGGAACGCGTAACACAGGAACGCGCTATCCATACGCAGCTTTAGAAAGCTTGAACAAATTGCACTGCAAACGCTATCACCTTATACCCCATTCACTTAGGCTTGAGACAAAATGTAAACAATCTTGATATGTCCCTTTATCTACGAAATGGTCTTATAAACAAGAAACGTGTATTCTATTTAAAATACATCATCAATTATAGACAAATAAAACTGTTAGCTGCTTTGAAAGATTGGTGTTACACGTTTTTATTTTTGTATTGTATATTAAAAGATACATCAAGATTGTTTACATTTTGCCTTAAGCCCAAGTGAATGGGGTATACCAGGAGACTTTTTGGACACTGCAAAATTTTTTGGAATTCGTTCAGACCATCCAACTGAACAAACTTCACTATGGGTGCAACTCCAATTTCACGAAAGTTAGATGGTCTGCACAAATTCCAAAAATTTTTGCAGTGGCCAAAAGGTCTCCTGGTATATTGTCAAGTTTGTCAAGTGTCTCAGAAAGGTTGCATTTTTCTTCTAATGGTGCTTGTACACGGTGCAAGTAGCTGGAGCAAGTAAAGGAGCGAGCTTTTTGCGCAAGCAGCATGCTCAAGTTATTTGATCAGTGCATAAACAAAGCCGCGGCCTACTTGCGCAAGTTACTCGGTCAAGCTATACCTATGGGCAGCATGCCCGCGCGAGTAATATATGTACGGGCTTGTTCGTTTCAGCTGTCAGCATGCTGCGCAAGTAGCCCGCGCGACGTGAAACGCGGTCAGGCTACTTGCGCATGTTACTTGTGCAGGTACATGCACGAGTCGCTGGACACGTTTACACGATGCATATAACCTGCGCAAGTGCATCAACATGCGCAAGTAGACACCGAACAATCCGGCGTCAAGTCCGATGTTCATGGTGTGATTCTGGTCGTAGAATACCAATACATTTGATTCGACTCAACACGCTTCGCGATACATCGGGTCGCGTCGTGTTTTAAAAATGTGTCTGGCATAATACTCACGCAGTAGTAATGGTGGACGCCGTAAAAACACACTTCGTGTTCGCCTTAGTAGCTATCTGTAGTAGGGGTTGATTCACTAGAAACTGATTCTTGAAGTTGTACAGATTCTCCAATAGGCTTACGTTGGTGGTGTTGCCTCCTACACCCGCTGCGCTGTATATTGGATAAGAAATCACTGAAAAAAAATCATAAATTAATTAAATCTTATGTATTTGTTTGTTATATCATCATTGACTGTTGGTATTTTGGTGTATCTGGCATATACGTGCCCAATAGATGGCAATACGCCACTTATTAAATAGAACAACTTAACATATTTGTCGAAACAGGGTGTTAGTTAATTCGCCTTTGGGGATACATAGGCTAGATTTATAATGTAGTTGGATGTGTGTGTATGTATGTGGTTGCCAATTAAATTTATAAAAAGTGTTTTTGCATGGAAACTTAATTTCGACATTTTCTATAAAGAAAGCACCATTTAGCTTAAATTTCATTTGGAATTAAAAGATAAATTCATATGAAAATTCTATACTCACTTCTTTCTGACTGATCACTAACTTGTACATAAATTGGTTTTGTAACATCGTTAAACTTGGTAAACACTTCGTTAATTCTCGGTAACATGGATGGCTTTTCGTAGTTTCTCTGCATGCCCAGACTAATGTCGTTTCTGGTATTTTTATGATAGTAGTTGTCGGCATCATGTGCAAAATTATTTGGAACAGCCGTATAACTATTTTGTTGTTTGTACAGAGATCTGATGTCGTTAGGTTTAGCAGTATAGGTTATTTTTTGGCTATTTAGTGACCTCTGCACATTCGAAAATGCCAATTCCTTGAAATGTGAGCGTGAGGTGGTATGATTAGGCAAATGTGAGCGTGAGGTGGTTTGATTAGGCAAATGTAATCTCAAATCATCTTGTTGCCTAGAGAAAGGAGCAGGTCCATCTACAATGTCTAAGTTTCCAACCTCTGGTCTGGTTATTGTACATGTTGTTGAATATGGAGTTCTCGGTGTAGGAGGAATAATAGACTCTAATCTGTTTTTATGTGAGTGTATATTAGAATTAATTAAGTCTTGCACAGTCATTTCAATATTTCTATAGTTATAGTTTTGTGGGTTGGGAATCTTTTTCATATTTTTTAATACCACAGCATTGATTTTGGATATTGTGCCATCATTTCGACGCACACCAATGCTCTGTATATATTCATAATTGACATTTGGGGTTTCCTTGTTAAGAACAGGGTATACACCATTTAAAATCTTGGTTGGTTTAAAGGCTAAATTAGTTTGTGATGCTTGATTCTGAAATAAAAAAATTCTTAAATAAATAGTAAATATAATATGGGTGGGTACAAATTACTTGCATTCCATTTCAGCTGAGAAAGTGGACTCTGACACAATTAGTATCAACATTGGCATAGATTGTATTGTGGTCAAGGTCGGGTTCCGGAGACCATTATTATAGACAGAGGTATTCTATGCAATTCCCTAGTCCTCATAAGTATAATGTAATTATACCAGATATGAATAATCACACTTTTCATTGAATACAATAAAAAACTTATAAATGTTACTTACCATTCTAGTAACAACAGGTACTAATTCCATGCTACACTCATTTTGAACCATATTACAATGGGAACTCTGAATGCAAGCTTTGCGTTTTTTCACAACACATTGGGTAAAATTCAATTTAGGGTATCCATTGTCATTACATAATATATTGAGCTTCTCATCCCTGCAGATTGATGTAATTGAGCGATTGATTGGCTTTGAAATCATAGAATTCCCATTCTTAATAACTTTTATAATGCTATTTTCTGAAGTTATATTCTTGAACAGTCTCTGATTACAGCTTCGCAATACTCTGTCACTGTTTTTTACTGCATTTAAAGAATTTAATGTTATTTTATTTTTTCTTATAGTTGATCTTAATAGGCTATGAGGCTGATAGCTACCATCGTTCGGACTGTATTGCACTCTGGGGTATCGTGGTCGTTTCGGTGTGCTATTAATGGATGGCGACAACAAAGAACATGTGGATGTTTTTTTTGGACCCTGTAATATAAATAGTTACTCATAAAATAACTACTCGATTTTACAGTTTATGTTCACCAAAAATACTGTTGCATACTAAGATGATGATGCCATTAAATAGCAGATCAAAGCTAAAAAATATGGTTGATCCTTGAACACTTTTATGAGCAGCCCAAGCATGGAATGCTTGTATTTCATAATACAGTAAGAAAGCTTTTTTCAACTGGGATAACAAGAATTGAGAATTGGATGCTAACATCCAATTTTCTATTCTTTTTGGGTCACAGACAGGATGGGTTAAAAGGGTTTATAATACTATGTTGGAAGTGAAAGGATACCTGAAACCAATGGTCATGCACGAGGAAACTAAAGAGATTGGAAAGAAATATGTAAGGAAAAGATGCAAGTGGAAAGAAGTAATCTCTGCCTAACCCTGTGGGAGAAAGGCAACATTTCAATGTTTTATTTACAATTTTGTTAATGCAGCTACATACCAGCGGATGATTATATTTCCTTGTACAAAATTTTCTTATTTGAGATTGTTGCTGTCGTTCTAGCTTTACTTTGTAAACAATATTCTCTACTTTTTCGGCGTTTTCATACTTTCTGGCATGAATTAGTTCAATTAGGTATATTTTCTAAAAAAAAATTAAATATTAGTTAAATTATGCAAGTATACAGGAGCTCGCTAGCGCAGTGCCTGCGATTGCGTAAACTAAGCAAGTTCGCTAAGGCCAGTTAAAGGATGGGTGACCAAAAATTTATTATCGCGAGTTCCTCCGTGCTTCGGAAGGCACGTTAAGCCGGTGGTCCCGACTGCATCTGCAGTCGTTAATACCCACCAACCCGCACTGGGCCAGCGTGGTGGGTTATTGCTCAATATCCCTATATTCTTCCATTCATAGGGAAGGCCCGTGCCCCAGCAGTGGGGACATTAAAGGGCTGGTGATGATGATGATGCAAGTATATTCATAGTACCTACTTAATGTGACTCTTTTATAAATCTTTAAAAAAAAATGGCTAAAAAGCCGGTATTCAATGAAAGTTACCTTTACATTGGACGGAAGCTCCAAAGATTTAGCAAGCTTTTGCAAATCTCTGTAGGACCGGCCCTTCAGGTCTTCCATAGAAAATTTTGAATTGTTCATCCTAGAATAACGTTAACAAAACCACGTGTGGAGGTACTACGCAGACTACAGATAGATAGAACCCGTTGGCAGATGTATAGAATTATTACAATTATCAAGTCATAAACTACCCGCCTACCAAATTCTATAATTTACCCACCTTAATAAAGTCAACAGTCACTTATTTTTCGTTTAATAAAACGAAACAATTGGCTATCTTTATTTTGCCGAAGCCGGCCGGCATTTGTTTTTATGAATCAAAATGACACTGTCAATGTCATTAGTGTTGTAGTGTCATTGTCAGTAGTGTCAGTCAATTTCAATATATTTTTTTAAAACAGGTTAAAATTTTGGGGTACAAGCCTTTTAGGAACTTTCTTTATTACAATTTCATTTACTTTTCTTAATTTTGAATGAATGATAAAAATTAATGCATAACATGAATGAATGACAGTAATGCAGGAATTTTACATTACATATGGGTGAAACACATTTTACCGCATCTAGGGAGTGCTTCGTGCGAGTCGAATGGTAATAACAGAGTTCATGACGGCGACTGACGAGGTGGTGAAAACAACTAAGTATAAAATTTTCCACGTCAAACACGTCATAACACTTTCTTAACATAAATCGCAGTATATTGGTAGGTGGAGTAGGTAATTACGTACATACACAAGATTTCCGTGAGGTGACCTCGACTAAGATCGAGTGGAGGAAATGTCGAAGAACCGACACTGCGGGTGTAATATTTCGTTGCAATGATATTATATTTAAAAAGCATTGTTTCGTTGGTAAAACAGAGTACCTACTTGATTAGTTTAGCTGGGCCTTTTGCCATCCTACTCCAACAAACCTAGATCAACACAAAAACCCTTTCTCAGACTGCTGCAGGCTTCCGGGGCCGATACTGGAGATTGGAGAAGCCTTTCCCTTTGATCTGCACGTGCTGTGGCGTTGCCTCTGCATAGACGGCTGTCTATCAACCAATGGTAAATAGGTGCCTGATTTATACGGGGTCAGTAACAAGGCAGTACAGTAAGCCAGTTGAACGTTGACTTGCCACGAAAATGATTTAATCATACCCCGGCCTGGGTGGGGCCCGACCAGGGTTATGTGGGACTCTCCCAGCAGAGTGCTGGGCCTACACCACTAAAAACCAACGTGTTCAGCTTAGTGCTATGTGACTGCGCGAGTGGGAAACTCATTATACGTCCACTACGCGCGTCACTATCCGTCTTTCTCATGCCACTGTGTGTTAAAATAAGAGCGACAAAGACGCAAAGATTCGATCGAACGAAATAATCTTCCAGGATAACCCCTCTGTTACTGGGTCCACTTACGATCCCGTGTAAACCTTTCATATAGCCTAAAACCTTTCGGAGTTGGTCCCTTTTTAATCTTTAAGGTTGCGGGCAAATCTTATTGATGCCACCGGTACTGCATTTTTCTTTTGCCTGCAGCCATCACTGATAACCGAACTATAATCTGACAAGTTCCTGCGCGACCCTCCTGCGGTACGAGACGGTGGCGGGGACGGGCACAGTAGATGCTAGAGGGGGTGGGCGAGGCAGAGAGGAGCGAGTTTTCCCTCCTCCCCGCATCACCCACCCCAGCCAACATCCAGAGCGCCCCCCCCGCACCGCCCCTCATACCGCAGGAAGGTCGCGCAGGAAGTTGTCTGACATGTAATAGTAGATACCAATGGGCGGCACAACAAAGAATGTAGAACGCAAGCATTTGACGCCAGATCTCATGCGTTCTTTTTTACCGTCCCAGGTAAGTTAATAATTTTATGTCACTCCCTGACCAGGAAGTGGGATTTTCCGGAGGTACGTATAAATAAAATAAAAGCAATGAAACTACTAGAAATATGTTGTAAAGACGTTTTATTTACTATACTTGGCTCCTATTAGGGGGAGATTAAATGTATTTATGGTGTTCGTTTTCGATTCATGCGTTTCCATGACCTTTTTGAATGGGTGAACTGGATTGGTACTGAAAATGAGAGTAAGAAGAGTGAATGGTTAAATTGGTACGGAGTTACAAGATTATGCTCTTAAATATAGATCTTTATACATGAATTGTTTATTTGAACATTATCTAAAAATGTTAGAAAATTGTTGAAAAAAAAACGGTAAATTTAAAAAAAAGGTATTGTTTCTGAGCTCTGCCTGCGATTGCGTAAACTCAGCCATATAGGCTAAGGCCGATCATTCGATGGGTGACAAAAATATACCTAATTCCTCCGTGCTTCAGAAGGCACGATAAGCCTTTGGTCCCGGTTACAACTGCAATCGTCAAGATCATCCAATCCTGACTGTCAGTCGTGGTGGGTTATGCACACAGATATATCATTGATATATCTGTGGTTATGCATATTCTCCCTTTACTCTTCCATCCATGGGCAAAGGCTGTGAAATTACCTACCTCTTTCTATCCGAAAATTGCTTGTATCTGTTCAACATGACATCACTAAACATTTCCGATCTTTTAGTAAACGGCCAGTCTTTGGTTTGAACATCGGCAAGCTCCGTTTCCTGCAATGATTTGATACACAAAGGTTTTAATTAATGATATTATAGTGGGCAGGGTACATTGCGAGGAGGACTGAAGGCCGTACGGCCTTCAGTAGCTGCCTGTGTAGCTGCCTGTCTATTGATGTGAACCTAGGTTGCGGAGCGGAGAAACAAGGAAATATTAGCCAATATGATATTGCATAAAATTTTCGCTCCGATATTTTATGCAATCCTATTGGTTAGGTTGGCCGTGTGGTGACGGTAGAGTAGAATACAATTGTCACCACCCCAAATCTCTCCCGTGGGTGTCGTACAAGGCGACTAAGGATAAATCAGTGATGAGGAATGGTCACCAGCATTCCTCTTACACCTAACACCTAGCAAAGTACTGCGACTTTTGCGCCCGATAAATGGCAATAGGCTCGCCACCTATTACATGGGACCTAGCCTAATTGGCGAAGCGTGGGTGCTAGTTCACCTCTGCCCTTCCCCTTCGGGGATATTGGCGCGAATTATGTATGTATGTATGTACTATTGGTTAAGATTTCCTCGTTTCTCCGCTTCGCAACTTCGCTTCGCGTCAATGGATTGGCAGCCATGTGGTGGAAATTAAGGTCCTCGAATGGCGGTCGCAGCGGGAGACGTAGCGTAGTAGCCGCCCAAGGTGGACCGACGATCTGGTGAAGGACGCGGGAAGGTTGCGGACAGCGCAGGAGATCCTTGGCGCAGGCCTATGCCCAACAGTGGGAGTCTCTTGACTGACTGACTGAGAATGAGATCATAATAAATAAGACGCTGAAATGTCATCAGCGCGTGCATATACCCTTTCGATACCCCTTACACCCTTAGATCCTACACCCTGAGACCGCTACTATAGTCCGACAACTTCGTGCACCTGCGTGGTGAGAGACGGTGGCGAAAGGGAAAACTCGCTCGTCCCCGCATCAGCCGCTCCCGCTTACATCTAGAGTGCCCTGTCCCTGCCACCGTCTCTCATCCCGCAGGAAGGTCGCGCACGAACTTGTCAGATTATAAATACATACATACATAAATCACGCCTATATCTCCCGGTAGGCAGAGGTGAACTAATGCCCACGTTTTGTCAATAATATTAGGTCCCATGTAATAGGTGGCGAGCCTATTGCCATTTATCAGGCACAAAAGTCGCAGTCGCATTGCTAGGTTGTTTAAGAGTAACGCTGCTACCCATTCCTCATCACTGTTTATCCTTAGTCGCCTTATACGACACCCACGGGAGAGATTTGTGGTGGTCACGATTGTATTCTACTCTGCCGTCACCACATGGCGCTACTACGGACTAGAAATATAATTGAATATCTCACCAAGGCATTATGATTATCCCGGATCTGGTTTTTCAGTGCATTTCTGAACTCAATTTGTTTCTTCAACTCCAGGTTGGCGTTGTCCAGCTGCCTTTGAAGCTCCCTGTAAGCTGTTCTGGACACGAGCTGCATTCGTTCGCTTCTCTGTTTCCTTTCTAACTGCACATCTTCTCTCAACTTCTCCAAGTGTATTTGGTATTCGCGTACTGCTTTCTGTGAAGAATTGTAGAAGTAAAAAAGTTGATGGCTGATTGGGTGCATATTTTGACTTGGAATGTTATGCGAAGAGATAAAAGCTATGTTGCCAGAAGAATGTTAGGTATGAACGTGGAAGGACGTAAGAGGATTAGAAGACTTTAAAAGAGATGGATGGATTGTGTAAAGGAGGATATGATAGCGAGAGGAGTGGATGAGAAATCGTTGAAGGATAGAGAGGAGTCGAAGAAGAGAACATGTAGTGCCGACGACTTTAGCGGGATAAGGATAAAAAAATGCACTTTTAAAATGCAATTTTTAAAAACAATATTAACACTAGACTCGGGAACAAATATCTGTCACACAAACATTTGCCCTTTCCAAGATTCGAACTCGGGACCTCTTGGCTGATAGTTATCTGTAGTATAACTAAGGTTCTAATTACTGTAGAAACTATTATGTTTATGTCCCTGCCTTTCAAAGTCTTGAGTTGACTATCGATGAAGCTATGTGCCCTTAGTAACTTCTGTTCACTCACCTCTTTATTAATTCTTCTCTCATTCTCAACACATCTAAGGAACTCGTCGGTCTGATGATCCTCCTCCTCCCTCCATTCCTGAACTATTTTATCCGCTTCAACATCAAATTCCACGTCGTTTCTTCTCTGGTGATTAATGTTTTCTAAGAATATTTTCTCTTCCTTGCGTTGGTTTAGCTGTGAAGTCGAGAAAATATAGAATCTGATAAATATATCGCACATTCAATTCAAGGGAGACGCAACTTACAAGAAACTAGGAAGCATTGTGTGTTCTAAATCTATGACAATAAGACTTCTGTCGCAGAACTGCAATTTCCTAAAAAAGCAATATCGATATCACCCTTCGTGTCCTTTAAGAATCACAAACATACATAAATCACGCCTCTATACATGAAGCAGGTGAAGGGAATAGGTGAATTACCACCCACGTTTCGCCAATTAGATTACGTCCCATGTAATAGGTGGCGAGCCTATTGCAATTTATCCGGTATGCTTATCGTCACTTAGAAATAATATATAAGGTATACCGTACACAGATACGGGTGTCCATACACAATTTAACAGTCACAACACGACTTATGCGATATTGAATGCTAATATTTTGTGTCTTACCATATCGTTTCTCTTCCTCAGTTTCTCTTGTCTGAGTTCTTCCAAGGCGACTCTGATAGTGTTGTTGTCTATCTCCCTTTCCTTGCACTTCTCTTCTCTCAGCCTCTGGAGTTTTAGTTTGTGTCCCTCAATGTAGTTTGTCTTGTTAGCCTGTTGCTGTTCTTTCTTACGTCTTTGATCTGAAAATATTTTTTTCGAGTCTCATTGAGGTTTAAAACTATTTTAATTTTTTATCCACTACATCTATTTAGCTTATTTAACAAAGTTGGATATCATCAGTATTTATTTGTTAATTGTATAATTATGTTACTGTAAAACCCCGAACCACGGTAAATGCTAAGATATTCCGGCAAAACCTAAGATTTACTAACTCTTATAGGTAAATGTCCGAATAGTTCTGTGATTATCGTGAATTTTCAAATTTTACCACCTTTAATTTGTGCAAATCTTAGCATTTACCTCTAGGCACGGTAAATGTTGAGAAAAATAACGTCATAACATGTAAAAGTGCATTGCTAAAACAGACCAGAAAAGCGTTATTGCAATTGCGATAGATGTAAAGGACAACGAATTTTAACAATTGGGTGTCTATTCCCAGTTTCCCTCAAACGCAAACTCTCCGAATATTATATTATGTAAACATGGGTTAGTAAATTGGTTAGGTCAGGTTTGTATATGAACCAACGAACAGCCAGTGATTCGTGCTATTATAGAATCAAAATTATTTTTCTCAACCTAAACCGTGCCTAGAGGTAGGTAAATGCTAAGATTTGCCAAATGAATAGTGGTAAAAGTTCGAAATTACCCATAATGGACATTTGACTATTTGGACATTATCCTAGGTTTTACCGGAATATCTTAGGATTTACCGTGTCTTCTATGCTGGCCTGGGAGCGAATAAATAACGTAGAATAGGCCAGCCCCGACTCATCCCATGGGTGTCGTGAAAGTCGACTAAGGGAGATTGCCCGGTGTAGACCAATAAGCACCTTGGGGCACCCGAATGGTGGAGGGCAAACCACCAATAACAGCAAACCCAAAGAGGGTTGGTGTCAGGCAGGCGGCCAGCTGTAAAACCTAAGCCAAAACTTTGAGCAGCATGGATTGGAATTGTCATTCCAATCACTCTCTCCGTTCATCGATCTCTCGACATGGTCCGTTCTGTCTCTTTTCTATACATTCATTCATCACTATCACCTTTACGGTGTGATGGATGATATGAATCCAAAGGGAGTGGATGGTTTGATGACGTCTGACCGATATGAATGGAAGAGGAAACATACTGCGCCGACCCCGAATAGACTGGGAACAGGGCAGGGAGAAGAAGATCTTAGGATTTACCGTGGTTCGGGGTTTTACAGTAACATAATTATATATAATATTACTGTTATAACAAATAATTATTACAAAGACTTTTATAAATTTAGATAGGAACACATGAAAGCGGGTTAATCGCTCACGTTAGTGGCGCGAGCGATTAGCCACCAACCAGAGTCAAACGAGCTTTGTGGACCAGAATATCTGTATTGCAATTAAATTCACCTTCGTGGTGATCTTTTTCCATTTTCTGTTTCATCTTGTCCAGTCTCCTTCTTTCTTTATCTCTTTCCTCGTTCAACGCTTCCCTTCTCTTCTTATTCGCACTCGATATCTGCTCGTCGTAGCATTTGCGTCGGTCTAACATTTCCTTGTGTTTCCTCTCTATTTCCAAACGCTCTCTTTGTTCCTGTATTATAGTAGAAGAAAATATTTAATTTTTATCTTTTCTTAATCAACAGTTCAACCGATTAAATACCAGTTGCGAGGCCGTTGAATTAGGGACTTTATTGGATCACGTTAACAATTTTACTGTAAACCAATATAAAGTCGTAATAGGCCAAAATAACGGCGCGCATCTTAAAATTTTTACTTTGGACCATTCATTATCTTCTCAGCGTGTCGGCTTAGTAGGCGTAAAGTTTTCAAAGCTGTTCACAGTAATACTTACTTTTCTTTTAACATCGCACAAGAGAACCTGATGCCACATGTTTTCTCTGTCCTCTTCTTCTAGCTCCAAGCATCTCCTCTCGTACATTTGTTTCTTCTGCATTTCTCTAAGGTGCCGCTCGTCTACTTTGGTGCATTGCATTCCTTTGGCTCTGCAATAAAATAATAGTTATTTGTTGTACGTGAGTGCAAAGTTGTTTTTTAACCGCGTGCTCAATTTTCCGCGGAATCAAAAGAGCACAAGGTGAAAAATCTTTGCACTCGAGTGCAACACGTAACTTTTCATCCCCCCCAACGAGGAAAATGCAAAATACAAAAAAAAAAATACAATCACAACAGTTTCTGTTTTCACCCAGAAACTTCCACAACACCCTCCCATTAACCCATACACACTCTCAACACCCACCCAGAAACACCCACAACATTCACACCCGCAATACACACCCATCCACTCAGACACACCCAAAAAACACCCATTCAAAGATTTTAGGGTTAGAAAAAGAATTTCGAAAAATTATGATCTTGAGGCGGGAATCGAACCCGCGTCCGCTGCTATCCGGGCAGGTGCCTGACCGCTCGGCCACCCAAGACACTCAGTGTCTTGGGTGGCTCGAGATTGCTCGCTCTTGAGATCATAATTTTTCGAAATTCTTTTTCTAACCCTAAAAAATTAGTAAAATCTTTGTACTAATTTTTCTAACCTGAGTGACAGGACTCAAAAGGTAGTGATTAATAAAGCCGAGTCCTCGGGTTCACGAATGCGAATGGGTGTTCCTCAAGGATCAATACTAGGACCATTGCTGTTCATAATATATATAAATGACCTTCCCTTCTATACAGAATCTCTATGTGACACGGTGCTATTTGCAGATGATACCTCATTAATTTTCAAAATAGACAGAGGTAAAGATAATTATGATGACATCAATATAGCAATTTCCAAGGTTCTAGATTGGTTTACAAATAACAACTTGCTACTCAATTCTAAAAAGACCAAATGTATTAAATTCTCTTTACCAAATGTAAGGCAAGCTAGTAGTCAGATTGCAATTAATAATGAAACAATTGAAAGTGTCAATTCTACAGTGTTCTTAGGAATAAGGTTAGACTCAAGATTGCAATGGTATCCCCATATTTCAACTCTATCCGAGAGATTAAGTTCAGCAGTATACGCCGTAAAAAAAATACGGCTATTAACTGATGTTCAAACAGCCAGACTTGTATATTTCAGTTACTTTCATAGTGTTATGTCGTATAGTTTACTGCTTTGGGGCACAGCTGCTGATATTCAGGATATATTTATTCTACAAAAAAGAGCTATACGTGCTATTTATCAATTAAAACCTCGCGACTCACTAAAAAATCTATTTAAAGACATTAATATCCTAACTCTTGCTTCACAGTACATATACGATTGCATTCTATACGTCTACAAATATCTAAACACATTTGCAAAAATTAGTGATATTTATAAATGCAATACTAGAAATAAAAACAAACTTTCCTTCCCTAGACTAAGATTACACAAAGTAGCTAATACTTTTGTAGGTAAATGTATACTTTTTTATAATAGGATTCCAGATTCTGTGACTGAACTGCCTTTACACAAATTTAAGCCCTATATAAAAAATATACTCCTGAAAAAGGGGTACTATAAAATTCAGGACTATTTAGATGACAAAGATGCTTGGAATCAATAACTTTTACATACTTATTATATAAATACTAAATATCTTTATCCAGTATGATTAAACGATTGCCCTTGAGTGTTCTTTATATAAAATAGACATTGTGTTTGTAATGAAGGATGTTGATAACTTCAGAATTTGTATCTTTATTGACATACTATTACTTGACGTTATAAGTTATTGACATCTTTCAATTTCCAATTATTAATTAACTTAAATTACTTTTATGTAAAGGGAGGAAAAAACCTGACTGAGTTTCTTGCCCGTTCTTCTCAGGACAGGGCCTCCTGGTAGTTTGCGAACGGATTGCGTAAATTTCTTTGTCTTGACGATTCATAAGTGTATTGTAATCATACCAGATATGAATAAACGAATTTTGATTTGATTTGATTTGATTAACATTTATATAATGTTAAAATTAAAATCGAATAACACCCATTCACCCAGAAACACCCACAAAACACCCATTCACCCAGAAAAACCCACAAAACACCCATTCACCCAGAAACACCCACAAAACACCCATTTACCCAGAAACACCCAAAAAACACCTATTCACCCAGAAACACACACAAAACACTCATTCACCCAGAAATACCCACAAAACACCCATTCACCCAGAAACACCCACAAAACACCCATTCACCCAGAAACACCCAAAAAACACCCATTCACCCAGAAACACACACAAAACACTCATTCACCCAGAAATACCCACAAAACACCCATTCACCCAGAAACACCCAAAAAACACCCATTCACCCAGAAACACACACAAAACACTCATTCACCCAGAAATACTCACAAAACACCCATTCACCCAGAAACACCCACAAAACACCCATTCACCAAGAAACACCCATTCACCCAGAAACACACACAAAACACCGATTAACCCAGAAACACCCACAAAACACCCATTCACCCAGAAACACCTACAAAACACCCAATCACACCCAAAAAACACTCAATCACCCAGAAACACCTACAAAACACCTAATCACACCCAAAAAAACACCCAATCACCCAGAAACACCCACAATACTCACCCATCCATTCATACACACCCACAAAAACCCATTCACCCAGACACACCCACAAAACACCCATTCACCTAGACACAGCCTCAAAACACCCATTCACCCAGACACACCTCCAACACCTACCCATCCACCCAGCCACACTCGCAACATTCATCCAGACACATCTGTAAGTACCTAATAAAAATTACTGTGCCTAATGGAGTTCCGAGACGGTCAATCAGCTTGCGTCAAGCACGTTGATTTTCTGTATGTTTTTGTTCCGTTGCTAGCGTAAACAAATCAAACAGACCTAAAAAACTTTATATGCTTGACTCAAGCATCCAGCAAGCGTTGTAGACGATCAAAATGTTTAAAGCAAGATTGACGCCAAGCTGATTGACCGTCACGGAACTCCTAGGTTTTAACAAATTTATGACGTGAAAAGAAAATGGCGCGCGCAAAGCAAATTACAAATTACAAAGTACACCAAGAAGGTTCCGAGTCTGAGTTTTTAACAAATTAAAAAAGGTTGCATGACAATTTCGGCACCATGGAGGTAGAAATAAATATGTATAATGATGTTTTGAATTCACAAACTCATTGCACACGATGTTCTAAATTCAAATTTACTTTAACCTCTAGAGGATAAAAACGGCTTTTGCACTCAGATATTGAAGAGCAAAAACGCTTTTTCCGAGATGGTGGGATGAAAATGTAATTTTATCGTTTTAAAGGTTTACTGTGCAAGCGTCGGATTGTTATTGTAACTTTTTCTAACCACTGTGTTCTTTGCACCAACCCGCTTTGGCACTAACCCGCACTGGCACCAACCCGCACTGGGCCAACGTGGTGGGTTATGGCCCAATCTTCCTATATTCTTTCATTCAAAAGGAAGGCCCATGCCCCAGCAGTGTGAACATTAAACGGCTGATGATTATGATATTCTTTGCCATAGTAATGTTTTGTCACCCATTTAATGACCAATATTTGTGAACATTCCTTACTATCTCTCAATAACGTAGGGGTAGTAAGCCGTAGACTGTTGAATTGCCTCGCGGCAGACCCCAGGCTCTTCCCGCCAGAAGGTCTGGACGACTCGATCTTGAGTCGGGCGAGTCCCACACACGTCGGCCGTCTAGCTAGCGGCTGATACGGTGGGTAAATGCATTCCCGCCGTCAAAAAAAAAAGGGGTAGTAAGCCGGACGTTATTGAGATCGTCTATTAACGAATAATATTAGCAATCAAAAAACTTTATTCGTAGTTTCGTTTCAGTCATAACAAAGCAATTATTATTGTTTTGGGTTCCTAAATATAAAAACACTCCTCGAGAGATATAAAACAATTTGAGGTCAATTTAAGTAAGACAGTTAACATAGATTTAACAAACTATTCGATTTTATTTTAACATTATATAAATGTTAGAAAAATTAGTACCTACAAAGATTTTAGTGGTTAGAAAATGTTCAAAAATTATGGTCTTGATGCGGGACTCGAACCCGCGTCCACTGCAATCCGGGCAGGTGCCTTTACCGCTCGGCCAACCAAGACACTATCAAACTATTAAAAACTTACATTTTCTCTCTTTCAAGGGCTTTCAAGCATTCCTCTACTTTTCTCTTCTCCATTTCCTCTTGGTGCTTCTCTACTTTTTCCTTCCTAACTTTACAAAAGCTGCATTCTTCTAAAGCCTGCTTGGTGACTAATTCTTGTAAAAGCGCTTCTTCATCTGCATCTAGAAGCAATTTCAATTTTTCGCGACGTTGTCATAGTCTAACTTCTTCTGATTTTAGTCTTTCATTTACTTTCTCTTCTGTTCTGTTTATTATGAGTCTGAAAAACAAATTATAAGATGTGTCCATGTGATAAAGATGTTCAATACATAGCTCACGCTTTTCCCCCTAAGGGATAGGCAAACATGTATTAATACCTACGTTTCGCCAACTTTTTTTAGGTATAATAGCGAGCCTATTGCAATTCAACGGAACTTTAATCGCCGTTATTTGTTCGAGTCAAATCAAATCAAATCAAAATTCGTTTATTCATATCTGGTATGATTACAATACACTCATGAATCGTCAAGACACCTTGTAAGATATCCACAAGAGAAGCTGGGTTGGTCAGAATTGTATTCTTCCCTGCCGTCACCACACGGATAAAAATGGGATTGGCATAAATAGACATTGTTACATGGGTGGAGATGATTGTGAAGCTGTAAATTTTAGTACAAAAAGTGAGAACATTTTTCACCCCGTAAACCGTAAAGTTGTTGAGTGGAGACCGCGACTCGGTAAACGTAATGGAGGACGCCCTGCGACAAGGTGGGATGATGACATTCGTAGTAATTTAACGAAACTAATTTAGCCGTGTGGTGACGGTAGAGTAGAATACAATTGCCACCACCCCAAATCACTCCCGTGGGTGTCGTACAAGGCGACTAAGGATAAATCAGTGATGAGGAATGGGCAGCAGCGTTTCTCTTGTACCACCTAGCAATGTACTGCGAATTTTGTGCCCGATAAATGTTACATGGGACCTAACATAATTGGCGAAACGTGGGTGCTAGTTCACCTCTGCCTACCCCTTCTGGGATACAGGCGTGATTTATGTATGTATGTATGTAATTTAGTTATAAAGACTTACATAAAAGGATGTACTAAATCTAAAAATACTAAATTTTTCTTATTTTGTAAAGTTTTAGGAGAATGAAAACGTTATCGCTCAAGACAAGTATTCAAAATGAAATGTAGGCATTACTCGCGCCGCGTATCGGGAGATGATATCGAGGATAAGGACCTTAGTGAGGATAAGGACTGAAGATGGAACCGAGATTCACCTGGAACCCTCGACCACAGAGGGGTTGGCTATCTTATCACACATTGTCGGAACACAATAATGCTGTTAACATTATTATTATGGCGACAGATTTTGATAAGATGGTGGCAGCTAGCCAGGCGGACTATAAAGAAGTCCTACCACCAACCAAACCGAGTACAAATTTGTACCCCCCTGGGGATCGAACCCGGGACCTCTGGATCTCTGGACCACGGAGGCGGCACTTTAGAATCCTGTTCATTGTAAATAACATAGCGTTAACTTACTTTTGCAAATGAGTTCTATCATATTGGACCACGTCAGCGCATTTCTTCATTTCGTCGATGTCAGCCAAGGATTCCATTTCAAATCGTTTCCTCTGCTGGAAATGGAAAGGGCACTTACTGTATGTATTCTTAAAATATTCTCGGAACGAGCATTGCATTAAAAATGAGCTATAAAGCTTCTCCTGCAACATCTTGGAAATGTCGAAGAATTTATCTTTGCCTGGCGATGGCTCTCTGGGAAGTAATATTGGAGTTGGAGATAGTGCATCTTCGAATGGAAGTTTAAAATCATATTTGGAGCGGCGTTATTTTTTAACACAGTTTAAAATTTTACAGGGGCGAATGTATATCTGCAGCGGTGTTATTTTTTAACACAGTTTAAAATTTTACAGGAGCGAATGTATTTCTGTAGCGGTGTTATTTTTTAGTACAGTTTAAAACTGTTCGATTTTAATTTTAACATTATATAAATGTTAGAAAAATTAGTACAAAGATTTTGGGGTTAGAAAAAGAATTTCGAAAAATTATGATCTTGAGGCGGGAATCGAACCCGCGTCCGCTGCTATCCGGGCAGGTGCCTGACCGCTCGGCCACCCAAGACACTAATTAACTTGCCGAAATTCTTCTAACCTTTACACTTCACGTTGTAAGCCAACGGGTACCCTCGCAATGTAGAAATAAATTTCAAACATTCCAAAGCAGATATTTTTACAAATATCGTGCGTTCGGTTAAGCTTGGGTTTGCTTTATAAACTGTTCGATTTTAATTTTAACATTATATAAATGTTAGAAAAATTAGTACAAAGATTTTGGGGTTAGAAAAAGAATTTCGAAAAATTATGATCTTGAGGCGGGAATCGAACCCGCGTCCGCTGCTATCCGGGCAGGTGCCTGACCGCTCGGCCACCCAAGACACTAATTAACTTGCCGAAATTCTTCTAACCTTTACACTTCACGTTGTAAGCCAACGGGTACCCTCGCAATGTAGAAATAAATTTCAAACATTCCAAAGCAGATATTTTTACAAATATCGTGCGTTCGGTTAAGCTTGGGTTTGCTTTATAAACTGTTCGATTTTAATTTTAACATTATATAAATGTTAGAAAAATTAGTACAAAGATTTTGGGGTTAGAAAAAGAATTTCGAAAAATTATGATCTTGAGGCGGGAATCGAACCCGCGTCCGCTGCTATCCGGGCAGGTGCCTGACCGCTCGGCCACCCAAGACACTAATTAACTTGCCGAAATTCTTCTAACCTTTACACTTCACGTTGTAAGCCAACGGGTACCCTCGCAATGTAGAAATAAATTTCAAACATTCCAAAGCAGATATTTTTACAAATATCGTGCGTTCGGTTAAGCTTGGGTTTGCTTTATAAACTGTTCGATTTTAATTTTAACATTATATAAATGTTAGAAAAATTAGTACAAAGATTTTGGGGTTAGAAAAAGAATTTCGAAAAATTATGATCTTGAGGCGGGAATCGAACCCGCGTCCGCTGCTATCCGGGCAGGTGCCTGACCGCTCGGCCACCCAAGACACTAATTAACTTGCCGAAATTCTTCTAACCTTTACACTTCACGTTGTAAGCCAACGGTTTT